>CM062808.1:499250105-499850105 GCA_031772625.1 Pinus tabuliformis
CAAGACAAAGACGATAGTTAATTCCTTAAATAGTTATCGTTAAAGAGGCCTACCTTATACTATTGTTTGATGAAGTCTTCATCATGTTGCTTAGCGATCGTTTTCTTCTCCTTAATGAATAATTCACCTAAAACAACAATGAAAATGACAAAACACATAATAAAGCACAACAACGAACTATTTACTTATAGAGTCAAGGAACCATAAACTATCAACATACATTTCATACATGATATAGGAAATAACTATTGATTGTATTAATATAAACAACAATAAAGCTTACAACCACGCCTTGACGTCGCAAGCTTCCTTGAAGGGTCCGATCAATATGTCTCCATAAGCATTCACTCTCAAAGGTCTCCCAGAAACACTGATGACTCTCTCTCACCCAAAAGCACAAGTATGAAACTAAGGCAATCACAACAAGGCTTCCTTCTTACAAAACCATTTCACACTATCAATCCACAACATGAAAGGCTATTTTCATACCTCACAAGATATTTCTAGGCTATCAACAATCCAAACTGTAAGCTATCAATCCAACAAACCAAGAACTAGCTAACTACTAACCAGCTAACTACGAACTAGCTGATCATAGCCATGGAGGATCCTTTTATAAGAGGAGGAACCTCCACAAATGAGGGGAGAGGAAGCTTATCTTCATGGGAGGTTACTCAAAAGGCAGAACCACCATCTCAAATGAGGAGAGGCAAACTTCTTTGACCCAACAACCAACTCTAGAACCACCCAAAAGTATTATGTTTGAAATAATTCTCCATATCTGGGTCATCGTGGTTCAAACATTGAGAATCAGAGACGAAATCACGAGGCATTAGTTCATTTTTGGCTATCATCGCAGGTAGGATATTGATGACCTACGATGATTTTGAAACATGGGTGAAAAGGGGTCAACTTCAGGATTAATGAGCATAGGCAATCTTGTTGAGTAATATGGAAGATTTGGACACATATTTTGGTATATGACAAAGAGCAGATGTCATTCAGGGACCGACTCTATCCAGGATCACGGGATGCGGGGTCGGTGACAAAATACTGTGTAACAGTTGGTTAGTAGGACCAATAGCTAAAGCGTTGAGGAATGTTGAGCAAAGTTAACAAATGATACTTTTGTAAATCCAAGGCTAATCAGGACTCCTTATCTCTCTTCCTATAGGACACATGGTGGCATGTCATTGGGCCCGAGAAAGTCAAGTGACTAGTTATGTTAGCATGATGAGACAATACAGTGGACGTGTGGCATCTTGTTTTAGCATTTTTAGTAGATGAATGGGACAAATCAGAGTGACACGTTTCACCTCCCACGAGTCGCGAAGTGTGGAAGTGACGTCAACATATCAAAGGTCAGAATATAGGAGGATGAGGACATCGTAACTCCAATGCAAATGATGGTTGAGAAGTTATGATAAAGGGAGCTCTGATATTACTTGACACATGGTCATATGAAGCTCAAAGGGACCAAGGGCTGAACAAAGGGAGCTAAGGTTATCGGAAATGAGTAATATCATAATTTCTTGTCTGTTGAAGTTACGATACAAAAGGGATTTGATATAGTGCTAAGCTGACAGTCACAGGTCTTGGTCCTATGAGAAATAAAATGCCAAAGGCGCTAAAGGCAAAGCGGGCTAAGGATATCAGAGCAGTGCAATATCATAACATTTCACCGGTGTAAGTTACGATATGATTAGAGTTTCGATGGAGCAGTATAGTGAAGCTTAATAGATGGATGAGTTGGCAACTGAAGAATTAAATGTAGATCGACAGAGGTGGTTGTTGAAGTTAGCTAGATATGCATAAGGCTCTGAAACAAGGAAACAAGGACAACATTTAACATAGACGAATTGAAGGAATGAAGTAAGAAATCGGTTGTTTCACATACATGCCTTAGTGAGTTAAATGGATGAATGGGTTTGAATGGGTTGGAAGCTGAAGAACAAATGCAGATCGTCGAAGTTGGTTTATGGAGTCAGATGGATTTGTAGAAAGCATTGAGACAAGGTAACAAGGAAAACAATCCACAAAGAAACCATGTTGAAGTACAACCAAGTTGTGTGAAACCATAAATAAGAATGGAGGGCCTTAGTAATAGGAGATTTGTCCACAGAAAGGACATTGCCTAGTTGAAGTATGCAGGTGGACTGAGAATTAATTCTCAGTATGGAGAAACAGTCAGGTGGTCATTCTCATGTTTAATGCCTTGGCAGAGACCAAGTCAGACACAACAACGGAATGGAAAAACCATGCCAAAGTACACTCAGGCAGTGTGAATACACAAAAGGAGTGGAATCATCGATCAACGAGTAGCAGAGGAACAAAACATGGAATCCAAGTTGAGCAAAGTGGGGGAATACATCATTGTAGAGAGATATGTGTTGAGAGCTCGTTGTTGTGGGTGTGCTGATGTGCATGAGGCAAAGTGAGTCTATTCTACTATGAAAGGCTGAAAGTGCCTAAGCAGAAGTAAGAGACCCCGAGAGAATCAATGTTGCAGTGAGAAAGGCTGAAAGGGCTTGCACTGTGTGAAGAAGGCAGTGACCAGTGTGGTGCAGTGGCGTGAGAGCGATAGTTTCCTGAGAAAGTTTGAAGGTTCTTGTGTTGTGTGAAGAAGGTCGAGCAAGCCAGTTCTATGGTGTGTAACACTGAGAGGGCCTGGTGAATAAAAGAGGTCGAGAGATGACTGTATTCAGTCGAAGAGAAGAGTGCAGAGAGGACTGTGTGGTATGTGCGTGTTGGTGAGTTTATGTGAGTGGAACAACAAATTTTTGCAGATCATGCAGAGAGCCAAAAGTAATAGAGTGCTACGAGGAGCTGTGATGAGTGACTGTTGTTGAGTAGATCAATGGGATATTGCAGAATGAGTAGAATCAGAAGGGCTGTGAAGAGAACAAAGTTGATATCAGGTATAGTGGCTGCTAGTTACAAAGAACATTGAGTTCCTTGCTGAGTGTGGGTTAGAGCCTGCATACAAGAAGTTGGTGCTTCCATCTCTAGTGGGTGCTTGAGAAGGCTTGGGGGTTGGTGCCTCCTGAAAGTTGGTGCTTACATAAATCCAAGGAGCTGCAAGTTGTTTCTTGCAACAAATCCGTGAAGTTGGTGCTTCATATGGTGCTTTTGATAAGCTGCACAGGTATCTACAAAAGGAGGGAGTTGATGCTTCATACTAGTGGGTGCTAGCAAACAATCAAAGGAAGTTGGTGCTTCCTGTGAGTGGTGGCTCACAAAACAGATTGATGTAATAGAGTAGGTGCTCATATTTTACATCAATAACAACAAAAAAGTTGGTGGTTTTTTCCCGAAAGGGTTTCCACGTAAAACCTTGTGTATCATGTGTATGATGCTCATGGTGTCTGCGTGTATGTATGTTTATTCTTAATAGTATTTTTGCTCAGCTGTCGAAAATCCACACATAAACACAATGCTCAATCATTTTTCTTAACAAACAATACTGGAGTACCCCATGGTGATACACTTGGTCATATGTTTCCCTTATTCAATAAATCTTTCAACTGCATCTGCAGTTTTTTGAGCTTCAAAGTACTTATTTGATATAATGCTTTAGATACTAAAGCAACTCTAGGCACTAGATCGATGGAGAAATCTATGCCCCTCTTTAGAGGTGATCTTGGGATCTTCACAAACACATCCACACATTTTTTAATACATGATAATCCTCCAAGTTAGCTTGTTGATCCTTATTGGGTTCCTCCAAATGAACTGCGAGGAGCTAGAAAGCTTTCCCAAAATTATTCCTTAATTACAGGGTTGATATCTCTCTAATAGATATTGGTCTAGCAACTCCCTATCCTTTCCTTTTCTTACCCTCACATCATTATGAGTAAAAGATTTGTTATAGCAGTCCAGAACCACATGGTAGTTTTTTAGCCAATCCATGCAAATCAAACAGTCATATGACCCCAATGAGATTATATTCAAATAAAACTTAATATTTAGCTCATTCATATCGATTAAACATTCAACCACCAATTTTTAAACATTCCTCATTAACCTAGTGGCTAATTGAACCAACCGCCTTACGGTGATTAGTATTCTTCAAATTAATTTTTTCTACCAGCTTCAGATCAATATAACTATGGATAGCTCCTGAGTCAATTAAAATAGCAGTAGGTTGGTTTTTTAACTTACCTTCGACTTCGATCATATGCACTTGGTGCTCAACTTGATTGTTATCTAGTGCAACATAAATAATGGGCATGCTTCAACCCACATCTTCCACTATATCGACTTCCTATATATTGTGCATAATCTTCTAACTCACATCCTTGTGAGGGAAATTCCTGTACCTATGGTTTGCCTCACAACCCCAACACTTCAGAGGTTGAAACTGAGGCTTCTTGTTCTAGTTGTTATTTTCTTTTGACTCAACAAAAGATGGAGGTGATTGTTGCTTTACTCGGGATCCATTCTTGAAAAGTGAGGGCTTGAATCCCTTCTTCCTTTTCTCCATGAAGATTTTCTTCTTAATGTCCCATGCCCTTTGCACAATTGGTTTAGTCTTATTCTTCTCATATAATTATTCAAAATTTCTCATAGCTACATCTAAAGTCTTGGCCTCATCATATTTAAGTTAGTATGCATAAAATGAATGTAATCCACTAATATACCTTTGAATTTTGACCGTTTCATCCCTAATGAAATCCACATATCTTAACATCTCTATGAACTTTTGGTCATATTCTTCCATAGTCATGTTCCCCAATTTAAATTTGAAGAACTCTTTCATTTTCTTCTCGTAATAATGCTCAGAAAAGTATTTACATTGGAAATACTCCTTAAACATCCACCATGTTAGTGTTTTCTCATCTAAATTCTTAACCTCCTTAAGTTTCTCCCACCACAGGTTAGCTTTACCTTAAGGTGGTAAAAGGCAATTCAAGCTTCTAGATTTGACAAATAATTAAATAGTTGCAAATACTTGTACATTTCCAATAGATTAGCCTCGACTTCTTCTCCCTTTTTATGATCTCCGTTGAAAGTGGGAGGCTTAATCTTTCATAATTCCCCCCGGAGGTTGTCCCTATCAAACTTCCTTTTCTTGGTCCTTCTATCTGATGACACATTAGGGATGTTATCTGATTCCATGGTAGTGTAAGCCTTCTTGTGTGTCCTCCTTTATACATACCATTACTATTGGTCATCACTCTCAATTCGCCTTGAACTACAAGCGCCCTTTCCACCAAACTTGTTTTCCTTCTCTCAAGCTTGTTTGGATTTCGATTGTTAGTCCAGTTCATGTAGAATTTTATTCAGGCTTAACAGAATCTAAATATTGAGTTGTTTTTTCTCTCTCACTAGTCTATCATTGTCATCTTTGAAACTGAGAACCTCCACATTCAAGCTTCTCATCCTCTCCTCCAAGTCTCTATTCTCTGGCTTGCTCACTCTATGACCATTTAATTTTGACCCAACATCCCCCATATTGATATCTATTGACTTGACTCCTTCTATTGGGTTATTAATATCTAGCATATCCTTTGCTTCTTCAATTCTCATTGTATCTATTGTTTTTTGGACCTGTACACTCTTCAGAGAAATTCTTCAAAATTTCTACCTAATTTAAAATGATGAGACTACTAATGTGTCTTGGTCGCCAATAACTTTCCTTAGGCAACTTGTCTATGAAATTCTGGCACCTAGGAAGAAAGTTACTTCCTCTAGAAGTTTCAATTGAATTCTAATTATCCTCAAAAATTAATGTAACTTTCTTCTTAATTTCTGGGAATTTTTTGCCATTGAATCCAATTTTTGATTTTCCCAATGGGATCTACTTGAAATTCCCTTTCATTCGACTACTCACACATCAAATACCAACTCTTGGGCAAAAATATATGTTACTCAAATGTTCGACCTCTCTCGCTCTCTACTCTTCAATTGTTACAGAGTTGGAAACTTAATTAAACGCCCAAAATTAATCTTATCCCTTTACAGCATGTTTTCTTTATTCTGATTAGATAATAACTTATGCCTCTTGGATCTTGGTCAACATGAACTAGCCAGATCCAAGCCCATCACATGGTCTTTACCTTCTCTACATCCACGTAGCACACTTATAGCTATACTCTTGGGCCACCACACTATCGCACCCTCATGAATTTGAAAATGAGTATATATATATATATATATAAGTATTTACCAAATAGATACATATATACATGCATATATAATATAATAAATACAAACTTTTATAATAGAATATATATGTATATATATACATGTGATATATATATGCAAACAAAATTATATATATATATATATATATATATATATATATTATATATATATATATATATATATATATATATATATATATATATATATATATATATATATATATATATATATATATATATATATATATATATATATATATATATATATATATATATATATATATATATATATATATATATATATATATAAGTCGAGTCCTCTGTTACTCTCAGTACTAACCAAAATATATGTAATTAATTAAAAAAAGATGTGCATGGGGTTCTCCATTCACCCACGCATCAACCAATAAATATATAACACAAATATAAATGCAACGAGTTTTCTTTAATGCGACTTTTTTGAAAGCTTTTCCAATTTATTTTTTAGATTTAATTTGTCTAAAATCTAGCAAGAATTCATTGAAATCACAAACTTAATGGGTAAACTCTATTGTATCCCTATTACCTAATTGACCACTGAAGTCAATCAATCAAACGGTTGTAAATCCATCAGATTTCAAACTCACATGACCATTAACATTACTCAACACTATAATGGGATCCTATGGTCTAAATCTCTTTGATCTAATAGTTGTCATTGCCATCAAATGCCAACCTACTTTCCCTTTAATGGGATTCTCATGATTTGATGGCTCTTAGTTCCACCTCTCTGCGCAGTTCCTCCTGACAGAAATTGCTCCATCACTTAACATAGATCAGGTCATCTCTTAGCACCCTCACAATGTGGTTGGTCTCTGCACCCCACTCATGGGTTTTAAGACTTAGCCCAATGCCTCTATGGCTCATGCCTTTCGATGTCATGACTAGCCAATGGAACGTCCTATATACAGGTTGTTTGACTTCTCAATAGAGATTCTCACCTAGTCACCACTCACATAACCTGTGGTCTTAAGGCTCGCGATGAGATTGAATTAATGGCCTGCCAGGATGGCTTGGCCCTTGCCCACTCTTGCCTTGTGGCTAGGTTTTCCACCTCACTTCAGATGTCTCCACCATGTTGCACCCACAATACCCTTCCATCTTACTCTACGTGGAACACCCATCTTGCTCGTGGTCTGCTACTCATTGAATGGTTACACTGATTTATATATAAACCAATGTACACCATAATACATAATTTTCAAAAAGAAATACGTAAATAATTTAACACCTATTTAAGCACATAATGGCACTGCAAAATAATATCAATAATTGCAATATTAACCATAGCAAAGCATATAACCCAGAAAACTAAGGTTCTCATATAATTTCATTAATTTATGAAAAGGCATAAAATACATAAAGTAAACATGAATATTTATTTGAAATGATATAGACAATTGGTTGTGAGCTCTCCATTTTCCACCCATCTATAAATCTCGTGGTTCATTAATCTCAGCCATGGATCACCTTCGAGTTGGGGCCGCAACTTTTTAGGAAATGGTAAACTGATAATAACATCATATCCATGGCCAAGATGCCAACCCAACTTTCATGACTCCAACCTATGTGCTTTGCTTCCTCGAATCTGCACCTAAGTGGTACACCCTTCTCTAGGATCAGTTAGTCCCTCTGTGATGCCCACCTTCTAGGGCACCTTATGACAAGCTAGGAAAATCTTGTGCTGCTTCTAGGGTTTCCAGGCACCCTTCTAGGTCATAACCAGTCTAGCTCATCGGTTATTCTAAAACCCAAGTGGCACACCCTTCTTGAGTAGCGACCAATCCCTTTGTGATGCCCACCTTCCAAGGCTCACCAAACAATTTCTAGAACTGTATCGGTTTCAAATTCCAACACAAGACTCACCAGCTAAAAATTCCCAGTGAGTTCGAGAGCTCCAGACTAGCTCACCAATTGACCTACAACAAAAATCCCCTGTCTTCTTCCCACCATGGAATGAATGAGTAATATTGAAGATGGCAATGAAATGACATGGTAGTAGTTAACTGCATGAATAGGTGATGAAAATGAATGGTAAACAACAATAATAATGACGTTCCTTTACATACCCTTTTATAATGCATGGCCTTTCTCCACCATGTGGCAACTCCCTGAATCCATGTGAGCCCCTAGTTGCCTTTTTCCCAACACCGAATGCAACGCCGATTTCCTTTTCTAAGGAGTTGCATTGCCCCCATACTCTTTTCCAAGGAGTGGGCTTTGCAACTAGCCATTATTTTATTAATATAAACATATGCACAATATTTACAATCTTGGCCCTTTGGCCACTTTACCAAAACGACATATATGTCTATGGGTAAGCTAGCCCCAAAATCCATATACACATACACATACACATAGGCACACAAGCCTGCAAAAATGACTCCGGCTCAACAACCTAATCGCTATGTACATACGATTCACGAGCCTAATATCAAAGTATTTATATTTACATCATAATCAACAAGGGTATTACAAGGTTTAAGGTAGGAGATGCATAGGTAGTATGGAGGTTGTGAATGCCTTTCCATTTTGATTATTCGCTTATGCATATGTCCCTTGGTCACCTTCTTTTAACAAGCTATAAGAGAGGAATTTTCAAAATCCTTTTGACAAGGAAGTGACATTTAAACATCAAAATAAATCATTATAACTTGTTTGAGGTCAACATGTTGAAGGCATACAAAAAATTATAATTATTTTTAAATGATAATTATTTTTCAACATTATTAATTTAAAGAACAAATGAATATTCACTAGATCATAATGTTTACAAAATAAATATTATCATAATCATGACATTGGATTAAATGCCATATATAAAAATCATACAGTAAGTAGTTCAAAGGTTGTTACTTTATGAGTTGATATATTTAAAAGTTCAAAGGTGTCAATACTAATAATTTCTTTTTAAGTTTACTCTTAAGTTAGACACTAAATTGGTGTATAATTTCTTCTTAAGGTTACTCTTAAGTTGGACACTAGATTGGTGTATAAAAACTCTAAGCAAGGATTTAACTATTAAAGTTTATGATATTTTTCCTCTATCAATACAAGTAGAAGATCTCTCTATAAATAGGTATTAGGGTCACTTATGATGTTGATACTAACATGAGGTATGATACTCTTAGGAATTGTCATTAAGTGTGAGAACTATCAATCCCATAAAATATGTTGGGAATTGAAGTGTTGTTTTATATTCAAGCTAGAATTTTTTTTGTAATGTAACATTATGAGTAAATTATTCACGTGGGATATTATATGGTCTTCGCATGTATATAAAAAAAGAAAAAAAGATATATCGTATTTATCCAAAAATAAAATAACAAATAGAAATAGTTATGAGTTTTAATATTTCTTTGTATATAATGTAGAGAAAAAGCTATTTAAAATGTTGATTGTAATACTCTTAAAAGTATGTATCCTTAAAGGTTAACCATATGAATTGGAAAGTAAAAAATTATCTTATAATCTGTACGCATTAAATATTATTAAAATGTATGCATGATATATATTGAAAACAAAATAACATAAACCATTCTTAAGGGTTTTGATATTCTTTATATTATTAAAATAAATCATATAAATATACATTTATTTTTATCAATTAATCTAAGCTATAACATATACTTATCCTAATATATTATTATAGTTATTTTAATAAAAATTAATTAACACTTTAAGCCCGAACCATCCGAAAATTCTAAACTCCATCGTTAAAGCTCACATGTGTAATGATTTGTGGCTTCAAAACCAACCGTTTTTGTAATCTCTCAAGTATATTTTTGGAAAGTCAACTTTAATGCAGTTTTTGTAATTTGAAATCGCAGCGTTTTTGTAATTTGAAAGTGAATTTTAATATTTCAATGGCACGCTATATAACAATGTTGAGTAACCATTTCAAAACCTGAACAGCTCGAAATTCATAAAACATGACCGTTGTTGAAAGCAAGAAAAACTTGCATGGCGCAGCCTATATAAGCGACGAAGTGACCATCCAATTCGATTATGTTTTTTAGATCTTCTCTGATCTCCTCTCATGCGGTGGTAGTCTGGTGTGTTATGATTGAATGTGGGGAGCGCTCCCTCGTTTTGGCCTTTTTTTTCTGTGTATGTTCGTGCTGTGTATGTTGGTGTTAGTATTGTGTTTATGTGTGGTTTGTGTATGTTGTTGGTGTTAGTATTGTGTTTGTGTGTGGTCTGTGTATGTTGGTGTTAGTATTGTTAACCACCGAGAGCAGAGAAGAAAAGCGAGGAGCAGAGTTATGGCAGAGCAGAGAAGAAAAGCGAAGAGCAGAGAATGAAAAAAATATTTCGTTGAACCAAATTGGAATCTCCCTTTCTCTTATGGTTGGATGTTTGAGGGGACGGAAATCTGCATTGTAATATCTTTAACATATTAACAGGAATGGGAATCTTTAATTTCTCTCATTTTCGTTTCAGTAATTCATTGGTTATTTTTAAATGTTTCAGCCACTCAGTGTTCTTTGTTTGTTTTTAATTTGTTGCTTCCAGCTTTGAAGGCAGAGCGTTGGGTGCGAAGCGCCAAGTGAATACTTCTACAAAGTCATATTTGCAAATTATCTTCTTTCTTTCTGGGTAGTCTTCTTTCTTATTTCTTTATCAACAAGAATTGCAATGACGATTTGATTTCTTCATGACAATTGCAATTGTAAATTTCTTTCTTGCTTTCAGAAACTTTGTATGGTCTTCTTTTTGTATATTGTGTTTGTGTTTAAACTAACCACCGAGGACGAGTCAGGACTCAGCTCAGAGCAGGGAATGGAAAATTTATTTGGGTAAACCCAATTGGCCGACACAATCTCCATTCCTCTTCTAGATTGATGGAGAAGGTGAGGGAAATCTTAGCTGTAGTTTCTTTATATTAACAGCAAACGGAATCACTAATTTCTCTGGTTTTGGTTTTCAGTAATTCATTGATTATTTTAGATGTTTCTGCACTAATGGCTCTTTGATTATTTTAGATGTTTCTGCACTAATGGCTCTTTGTTTGATTGATTTTAATTTCTTGCTTCAAAGCAACTTTGAGTGCAAAGGGCTGGGTGCAAAGCACTGAGTGAATAATTCTACACATGGGTTGTGTTTATTTATGGTCATCTATCCATTTGATTTTTGTTTTCCGTTTATTAATTATTTTCAAAATTTATAGGCTATGCTCTTGTGTGTTAATTTCTTTTCTTGCTTTCCGCGACTTCGTTTCTATGCGGTTTTTTAGCAAGTTATAAAAAAATATCCTTACAATGGATTAAGGTACTATAAGTCATTATACAATTAACATTAATTTATGATTGGATATATATTTATGATATTGATACTAACATGAGGTATGGTACTCTTATGATTTATCATTAAGTGTTGGAAATGTCGATCTTATAAAATACATCAGAAAATTAGTTTAAAAAAAGGAGGTGAGAAAGTGGAGAGTTGTTTTATATTCAAGTTATGAACTTTTTTTGTAGTGTAAGATTATGAGTAACTTATTAATGTGGGTATAGTATGGTCTTCACGCAATAATTACCATTAGATTATGTGTCTCATAGTTGTCCAAAAGTGGAGTGATATAAACAAATTGTTATAGATTTTGATTATTCATTAGATTTAATTTAAAGAAAATGTCACTTATGATGTTAATAGTAGTATAAGGTATGATTCTCTTTAAGGGATGTCTAAACAAATATCAAACCCATAAAATATGTTGGAAAGTGAAAAAAAATTATATGGCCTTCACATATTAGTTACCAAAAAAAAGTAGATGTATCATATTTATTCAAAAATAAAATAAGATAAAAAAATTATTATGAATTTTAATATTCCTTCTACTTACTGGAAAAAGAGAATTATATTAATGAAATGTTTATATTTTTTCTACATTTATATTATATAATGCATATTTCATTTTAGCAATTAATCTGTATTTATTAATAATTAATACAATCTGTTTAATCTTTTTATTATAATATAATATTAATATTATATAACACCAACCCCTGAATGACTGTCCTTAGTCGGAGAGACAGGCTATGAGTTATTCCTGATCAGAAAGGGTGGTCTGCTCCAAACTATGAATGTCGATTCTGACACTAGAGTCTTCTAGAAATGAATTACATTGTTAGACTAGGGAAATGAAATGGCATAATGCTGAGCAGCTAATCTCAGCGTTCTGTTTCGGTGAATCTCCACTCACAAATTGAAGCATAGTGACTTTAGTAGGCGCAGGACTGGTGGAAGAGAAATTCTATAATTGACCAGTCGAATTCACAAGAAGAAAGATACAACTGCTTAATATATAAGATACGAGTGCAACTCTCGAAATTAGGGTCGGGATTAGGCAATGTTTGATTGGGGGCTGAGACAAGCAGGATTCGAACCTACCTTCGTGAGAGTACGGGGCATTTTTATCAAGATCCGATCAGGTGTTGCTAGCAGCTTTTCCATCGCATTATGTATTGAAATTTCGGTCTCCCCCATCAATTTCCTTCCCGGAGTTGGAAACGCTATTCAAAAAAGGTGTATATGTGTTCTTGGCACTTCAACACCTATGTGTTCTGAGAAATGGGATCCATGTCCCCTCTCTTAGAAATGGGATCCATGTCCCCTAGCCCCGTTCAATAAAGTTGCGCTGAAATGCAGTTTTATGCAAATAGAAGCTTTAATTAACGCGTCTGATGGGTTGTGACACCCAAAATGCTAGAACTAAACTTCCGATTGCAGCCAAATGGCCATTTCGATCCCAGAAAATGACCGAATCGTAGATTGTATCATTAATAAGAATTCGTGCCATTTTCCAAGGAACAAAACCGTCGAATGATCAATTTTTTTATCCCTTTCAGTTGAACATCACTTCTTGGGAGTAGCTATCACATGTGTTGACCAACAGGGAGATGAACCTAGTGCCTATCATTTATCGGTTGGTGAAAAACCTGGTCTGCACTACATTGATAATACCTTCTTTGCAGATTTCACGGATGGGAAAGCCAAGGGTGCTTTGCTCTGGGCACTTGTTCCAATAGTTATGCCACCCATTTCAGCATGATCCCAATAGGAAAATATCGGTCCCTGCATCTTGTAGTGATGTATGAATTGACCTCCATCATAAACAGGGACTCATGACTTACACTATAGATTCTAAGACCATCTCCCGCAGGGGATTGGGTTAAATATACGAGTCTTTGATGGATGGATGGATGTCCATGTGCAGGGAATGGATACCGACTCCGAAGTCTATGGGAAGGAGGTCCATTATGATTCCCTCTGCAATAGATCGTGTAGTTCGTAGAGTTCATAGTTTATGCACATGTGTTTCTTCCAGATATTATAGGAACCAAATACGATAATCATCGGGTTAAGGGTGGTCTATATTAGCATTTGTGCATCTCTCCTGCGAATCAATATACTAGAATTGTTATTATTGGCGATTCAAGTCATGAAAGTGGGGGAACCGGAAGTCAATCACGCAGAATTCATACGGTCCCGGTGCGAATGATGCGTCCTCTATGGATTAAGTTTATGTTCATCTCATTGAATTAACAGCTTATAAGAGGAAAACAATCACTAATCCCTTAAGGAAGCGGAAAAACAGTTGCAGGTGCGGATTCCGTGGGGTTCCCGCGGGAGAGCAGTTGTGCCCCCTGGTTGTTTAAATATTGAGTAGTTACCAGGGATGCGATATTGTTCTTTGCAGCGTAAGCCTGCCCGATGTCATGAAGATTTAATCGTGGCTACCTTCCATCTCCCACAGAACTAATGCACAGTGCAACTCGTTTCTATTCTAAAGCTCACGCCCCACCAGAACGACGCAAACCTCGACATTGGCTACCTACAACAACTAGAATTGCGCCCATCTGTACTAATCATCAAATTCCCGGTCTCAGAAGCACAGAGCAAGAAAAGTAGCTTGACGTCTCAGTTACCCAGTATGGCTTGCAACATTAACACACATAGAATCACTAGTTCAATAGGCTATGGATGCAATTGATCAAAGAGTTCAACTACATATCTATTTCCCATATTTATAGGAGCTAAAATGGGGAAGTGGATCGATCGTCAAAGGATGGATGCTATTAGGAGCCTGATTGGATCTTCTTCCAGTCATTTGAACATTGCATTCTGCAGGGGTCAGGTCATTTTGAAATCTAAATTCTTTCTCTGGATGCATGGGTCGAATGCTCTGTCCTCTGTTGTCCTCTGTTTTCCTATGTAAATTTTCATTATAATCCTCTGTTTCTACAATAACCTGCATTCTCCCAAGTGGAAGGTCATATGTAAACAGTCATTTTGTTGTGGAATGGTCTGGTTTTTTTGTCTCTAGATCACATTAAAAAAATGTATGAGAAGAGTTTCTGCTCAGACTTATGTAGAAAGTTGTTTTTTCTGTTTTGAAAAAGAAAGGGGTAAAAGCGAACCTGGAATGTGCGGCACACCGGAGCTTCGGACTCTCATGAATTCAGTAACGCAGATAGTGAGACTGCTCGGAAGACCTAGTAATCCATATGATCGGTCTGCATAGAGCCCCGCGTTGTACGTAACCTAGGTAGGGAAGAGCAGAGAGCAGAGTTAGGGTAGAGCAGAGAAGAAAAGCTTTATTTCGGTGAATCGAATTGGGCGACACAATCTCGATTCCTCTTTGGATGGATGAGGCGAGGGAAAATTAAGTTGTAGTTTCTTTATATTAATAACAATCGGAATCTTTAATTTCACTGGTTTTGGTTTTCAACAATTCATTGGTTATTTTAGATGTTTCTGCGCTAATAGTTCTTTGTTGGTTTGTTTCTCATTTCTCGCTTTCTAGTTTTGAGGTTAGAGCGGTGGGTTCATAGCACTGAATGAATACTTCTACAAAGTGGGGTTTGCGAGGTACTTACCTTTTGATTATTTGTGGTATTCTTTTGATTTCACTTTTTCTATGAACCATTTGCAATGTCTGATTTCTTTATGAATACTGATTGCAATTATAATTTCGTTAATTATTTTCAAAATTTATAGGCCATGTTGTTTTGTTGGTTAATTTCTTTCTTTTTTCCAGCAACTTTGGGAGTATATAGAGTGTGGAAAAGACCTTGTGGAAAGAACCTTGTGAATACTCTTGTAATGAGAGAGAGTTTTTGAAATTGAAAAATGCAGCAGTTCTTATAAATTTCTAGTTAAGTGAATATAGAAACTATGATAAAAGAGCAGATAAAATGATTTGAATTTTTTCTCAAATCAATTTAGGTTTATTGTGTGATTTTTTAAATTATTAGATTCAAAGGAGATCTGCCAGCTCTCTGATCAAAAGAAATCTGCAGATTCTCTGAAAAATCAAAAAGTTAAATTAAATAAACTTGATTTCAATTCTTGTTTTGAAATTCAAGATACGGCCACACGACTCTGATTGATGTTGCTCTGGTATTCAAATTCAATAGAACAAATCACAAATCCGGTTACCCTTTTTTCCAAATTAAATAAAAGCAATCAAACGAATTACAAATCCGGTTACCCTTATTCCCAAACAAAATAAAATCAATTTTCATAGATTATGATCGATTGATTTACGAAGATCTTACCTTGGTGTAAATTTAATCTTGCAATTCTTAAAGTCCTCTAGGCCGTAAATGATTGGATCTAAATAATGCTCTGTAGGTGATTTCTTCGGTAAATTATTGAATCTGAAATATTATGAGTGAATTCTTCGGTAAATTATTTTGATTTTAGTTTTTTATTAAATTATTTTTTATTTAAATCTTTTTATTTTTATTTTTATAAGGTTTTATTTATATTATCATATGGACATTCCTTTTTATCATATGGAAATCTAAGGGATGCTTTCCCACATTCATCGATTGAATCCTTAGTAAACCCATTGATGTATATTAGTGTGCCTCACCTAAGGGTATTGTAACCAAGCACTTAATAGCGTGGAACTAGCCAAATTATCAACAATATTGGTGACAACCAGTTAAGCTAACCCCTTAGGCTAGTATGAATTTGTTTCCATGCATTAAATATCTAGTATAAAGTAGTTTCACATTGATCATGTTAACCATAAATTGTGAGTAAAAAAGAAAATATTTTTTTAAATTTGTTATCATTTTATTTCATGTGATATTTTAAATGTGTAATATGTACAAACAAGCTAGAGGTGGAGTGCACCGACTATGATAATTGAGGATGGCCTATTTGAGTCAATAAAAACTCAGTAAACCAGCTAATTAATTTTAGAACCAAATTATGGTCATACCTAAAAGATGCATTTTATAGATATAAGTCATATTTATATTGTTTGTCTATAGCAAGTTATTACTTGAAAATATACTTCCTTCAACTATTAAATTATTATTGAAGTTATTTAAAACATTTTAAAAAAATAAAAGAGGCCTCCACAAGCACAAGTGTGACTAGTTCAACACCAAAATCCCTCAATACATTTTTAAAAGTAAAAATGTTATCATAATACTTAAGAATTCCCTTGAATACAATATACACATACAAGGGAGTGTCATGGTCATACACTTGTTCAATCTAATAATACATCACTTATAACTAGTTGATAATGTGTGTGGGGATTCCCCAAGGACACAAGTTAATAACCTTGAGCCTACAAGACATGCATAATAGGGGGTTGTTGGTTAAGGAACATGGAATTTATCCCTTTAAAATTGGAGCTACAATTAACACCATCTTTGAGCAACCCATATTGTACATGCACATTGATTACTAGCCATGTACTCAATGCAAAATTCGACAAGAAAAACATTTTAAGGAAATCCATACACTAAAGAATCCATTTTAAAGAGATTGATCATGCAGGTGGTCATACCCAAAATACCATTGTAAACTAATAATATAACTTCTATTGATAAAATACCTTGTTTAATAACTCATTTGCTTGAAATATATGAGAGAACAACATGTTTTCATCATTACAAGGTCTCGAAACAAATGTTAGAGCTCACTCACATGTAAAACCAAACCACAAATCCACTTCCATACTAGCAATAATTTCATTAATTCATGAAAAAGGCACAAAATACATAATAATAAACATGAATACTTATCTAAAATGATATAGGCAAGTGGTTGCATGTTCTCTGCGTTCCACCGAGCCATATACCTTGTGGTTCATTAATCTCAACTATGGGTCACCCTCGAGATAGGGTTGCAACTCCTCAGTCAATGATAAACCAATAATAATAGCATATCCATGGATAAGGTGCCAACCCAACATTCATGACTCTAATGTTTGTGCTCTTCTTCCTTGAAACTACACCCAAGTGGTGCACCCTTCTCCAGGATCGGCTAGTCCTTCCATAATGCCCATCTTCTAGGGTGCCTTACGACCAACCAAGAACTTATCAACACAGGTCTCTAGGAGCTCGTGCTACTTCCAAGGTTTCCAGACACCTTTTTAGGCCATAATTAGTCTGGCTCATTGGTTAGTTCTAGAACCCAAGTGGCACACCCTTCTCTAGGAGCCACCAATCCCTCTGCGATGCCCACCTTTTAGGGCTCACCATAACTATTGTCAATTCTACAGTCCCAGCACAAGACTCATTGACTAAAATTTCCCAGTCAATGTTAGAGCCCCCATCAGCTCATTGAATGGTCCACAAAAAAAATCCCCTATCCACCTCCCACCAAGGAATTAATGGGTAATACTAAAGATGGTGATGAAATGACATGGTAGTATATAACTGCACGAATGGGTGATGAAGATGAATGGTAAAAATAAATAATAATGGTGGTCCTTTACATACTCTTTTATAATGCATGATCTTTCTCCACCATGTGACACCTCCTTGAAGCTAGGTGGGCCCCCAGGTGCCCTTTCCCAACACTGAACACAACACCCACTACCTTTTCGTGGAGTTGCACTACCTCCCATACTTTATTCCATGGAAATAGCTCCACAACAAGTCGTTATTTTATTAATATAAACATGTGTACAATATCTACAATCTTGGCCCTTCGACCACTTTACCAAAACAACATGTATTACCTGGGCAAGCTAGCCCAAAAAACCATTTACACATACACATAGGCACACAAGCCTACAAAAATGACTTTGGATCACTAGCCTAATATCAAAGTATTTATATATACATCATAAATTAGCAAGGGTATTAAATTCCTCTTCCCTGCCCCCACCCCCTTATTTTTATGTAAGCCCTCATTATATTGTGAGCCTTTAGAGGCCAAGATATACCAAGGAATTCTTCTCATTTGTATCACCCAAGAATTGTTCATTTATGTGATGTAAAAGGAGGTTTCCCCCTCAAAGAGGATTAGTTTCAAGTCATTGAAATATCTTTTCTTCAAGATAGCCAAGGAATTGAACTGTTTTATATATCCAACACTAGAGATTCAAGTGATGGTTGCAAATGGAGGAACTATAAATTGCTCAAGGAAGTGCCATAATTTCAAGCTAACCATGGGGGAATATGTATTGAATAGTCTAATGTTTTCCATTCCAATGGGTGGTGTCGATGTTGTATTAGGAGTCCAATGGTTACAATCTTTGGGGATAATATCTTTTGATTTTCAAGAACTTTTCTTGAATTTTTTTAGGAAGGAAAGGAAATTGAATTAAGGGGTATCACAGGGAAACCAGGGAAGATAATTAGCTCTAATGGCATGAGAAATTTTTTGAATAAATAACAACGAGGCATAATTGCACAATTATGTTCGCTAGATGTTCAAACATCGAAATCTTCCATTTCTCTAGATCCCAAAGAGCCTTGGACAATCATTCCAAGGTATTTTATATTCCCAAAGGTATCCCACCTATTTGTGATCATGATCATACTATTCACTTGATTCTAGGAAGTGTTCCTATAAAAATCAGACCTGATAGATATACCTATGCCTAAAAGAGTGAAATTGTACGTATGGTTGTAGAAATGTTAGAGGTGAGTATAATTTAACCCAACCAAAGTTATTTCTCTTCTCCAATAGTATTGGCGCACAAGAAGGATGGATCATGGTGTATGTGTCCAGGTTATAGAGAGCTCAATAAGCTCACTATTAAAGATAAATTTCCCATTCTTGTCATTGATGAATCGTTGGATGAATTAGACAGATCAATTTACTTCATTGAGTTGCATCTTCATTTTGGATATCTTCGAATTAGAATGAAGACATAAGACATTCCAAAGACAACATTCAAAACTCATGAAGGTCATTATGAATTTTTGGTCATGCCTTTTGGCCTTACCAATGCACCTTCCACATTTCAAGGTTTAATTAATTCCACTTTCAAGCCTTTTCTTAGAAAATTTGTGTTAGTATTTTATAATATATACTAATCTACAACAAGTCTTGGAAATATCATGTTCAATATGTAGACAGTGTGCTTAAACTTTTGGAGGAGAAGCAATTGTATGTAAAACCCTCCAAGTGTTTCTTTGGGGTACAAGAGGTGGAATATTTGGGTCATATTGTATCTCATGAGGGTGTTAAGGTAGACCATGGAAAAATTAAAGCCATCAAGGAATAGAAAATATCCACAAACCTAAAGCATCTTTGAGGATTTCTCAGGTTGACAAGGTATTATTGTAAGTTTGTTAAGAATTATGGGAAAATAGCAACACCTCCAACAACATTACTGAAGAAAGATGCATTTTTTTGGACTCCGGAAGCAACTAAGGCCTTTGAACATCTTAAAGAGGCAATGTGACAAGCTCCAGTCTTAGCTACACTAGACTTCACAAAAGCCTTTATTTTGGAATATGGTTCCTCATGAAATGGAATTAGTGTTGTTTTAATGCAAGAAGGAAGACCCATTGCTTTTGAAAGTCGTCCAATCAAGGGAAAATATTTATGAAAACCTACTTATGAGAAGGAAATGTTGGAATCATTGTGTTCCCTAAAGCAATGACACCCTTACGTAATGGGAAGACACTTCAAGGTAAAAACAGGTCATGATAGTCTTAAATATTTTTTGGAAAAAGATTATCTTCAAAAGAGAAGAAAAAATGGGTTAGAAAGATGTTGGGTTATGACTTTGAAATCATCTACAAAAAAGGAAAACAAAATGTTGTTATAGATGCACTCCCAAGAATAGATGAGGATGTGGAAGCATTGCTTTGTGACATTTCTATTATCCAACCTAATTGGATAACTGAATAAATGGATGAATAGAAGAATGATGAAGAGGTGTGGACACTCACTCAAAATGTGTAGCAAGATCCCATTACATATGATACATTTATCTAGAAAACTGATTCATTATGGTACAAAGATGACTTATATCTATGTAAGAATTCCCAACTCAAACAAAAGATTCTTTTGGAATTGCACACCTATCCTTTAGGGCGACACTCAAGATTCTTAAAAAAATTACCACAGGGTCAAGAAGGATTTTTTTTGGGATGGCCTTAAATCTTATATTCATTAATTTGTGGTAGAATGTTTGGATTTCCAACAAAATACACTTTAGAGAATTAAGACCCCAGGTTTGTTACAACCTTTATCCATTCCAAGTCAACATTGGGAGGAGGTATCAATGTATTTTATCGTAGGTTTACCCAAGTTCGAAGGAAAGAGTGTCATCATGGTGGTAGTTGATAGACTTACCAAGTATGCACACTTTTGTACACTACCTCATCCTTTCAAATTCAATACAGTTTCTACTGCATTTATGAAAACAATTCAAAAGCTACATGGAAACCCAAATATTATTGTAAGTGACAAAGATCCGATTTTCCCTAGAATTTTGTTGACAAAATTGTTTTCTTGTCTTGGTACTCAATTAGCTCATAGCCCATATTATCATCCTCAATTTGATGGGAAAACGGACATAGTGAACAAATTTTTGGAAGGATATCTCCATTGATTTTTATCTGATAAACAAACACAATGGGTCAAGTGGTTACCTTTGGAAAAATGGTGGTATAACACTTCCTTCCATACTGAAACAAAATTGACCCCATTTATGGCACTTTATCGATATCATCCATATTCCATCACATCTTCTTTAGGAGAAAAATATAAGGTTCAAGAAGTGGACGATCACATTCAACATCAACAAAAATTTCTCCAACTCTTAAAGGATAAGATGACTCTGGTACAAAATTGAATGAAACAACATGCAAATCATCATTACAATGAAATAAGTTTTGACGTAAGCGATTGGGTATTGGTACGGCTACAACCATACAAACAAATTTTCCTCAAGAAAGTTAAGAAGGATAATAAATTATCACCCAAGTACTATGGTCCTTACGAAGTGTTGTAAAAGATTGATATTATGGCATAGAAATTGGAACTCCTGCATCGTCCTGAGTACCCCTAGTTTTCCATGTTCCGTGCTTAAAAAAGGTTATAGGTGACAAGATCCCAGTTCAAAAAATATTTCCAAAACTTGATGAGGAAGGAAAAATCATATTGCAACCTCAAGCAATCACATAAACAAGAACCTGACAACTACGAAATCGATCAATTTCAGAGTATCTCATTAAGTGGAAGAACTTACCAGTTGAATATTCCACATGGGAGGATGAGAATTTTATACAGAAGCATCCAAAACTATGCAAGTGTTGAGGATAACACTTTTTTCGAGGAGAGAGGCATGTTAGGTCCCTATAATACTAGTGTAGCTCCCATATTGTTTTTTTGTGCCCCATAGAAGCCTAATATTGTTATTATTATGCCCTTACATTATTATTGTTATGTACGCCCTAATTATATTGTGACCCTTTAGACTTCTATATATACCAAGGAGGTCTGGTCATTTGTATCATCCAAGATTTTTTCATTTATGTGATGTAAAAGGAGGTTTCCCACATCGAAGAGGCTTATTTTTAAGACATTGATCTATCTTTTGTTTTGTTTTGTGATCTGGTTACATAACACTTTTTAAGGAGAGAGACATGGAATGCATCATGAACATGTAAGGATCATGGCAATGCAAGTATATATGCAACTGGTTTGGTCCTCTAAAGAATATCAAATGGTCCATAATAGCATGCTGCCAATTTGGCACAACTTCCCAGTTTCATTGAGCTCTTCCACAACCTAACTTTCAAAAACATATGATCCCCAATTTTAAATTCTCGATGAATCCTATGCTTATACACATAACTCTTTTGCTTGTCCTGGGAAGCTTTTACGTTTTGCCTAATTTTCACAACTTTCTTTTCCATATCACTCAGTGATTTCGGACCAACCATGACTCTGTCTATTGGACTGCTCCAACTGACAGGAGTATGATACTTCTTGTCATACAATTATTCGAACAAACTTATATTTAACAAATCCTAATACTCGTTACTATACACAAACTCTACCAAATGTACATAATCCTCCCATTTGGATGGTTTATCCATAATGTACATTTGTAACATGTCCTCAATCACCTGGTTAACATGCTCAGTCTGTCCATCAGACTTTGGGTGATATGCAATACCAAAATTCAAGTTAGTACCTAATCCCTTAAATAACCCCATCCAAAAATTAGAAGTAAAGTTCAGATATCTATCTGAAATGATTTCGTGAGTTACATCATGTAGCCTGACAAACTTCCCTCATAAAAATATCAGCTATGTTAGTTGTTTTATATGTTGACGTTATTGGGACAAAATGAGAAACTTTGGTAAGATTATCAACCACTACCATAATTGCATCATGCCCTTTTGTTGTCATGGGAAATTTAGTAATAAATTCCATCAATACCACATCCCACTTCCATTCCAGAATGGGTATGGGATGCAACAAGCCCACTGGGTTCTTATTCTTAGCCTTAACTCACTAACACTCCAAACATCTTGATATCTAATTTCCTACATCCTTATTTAGTCTAGGAAAAAAATATTACTTTTTGACCACTATAAGGATTTTCTGATAACCAGGGTGCCCAACATAAAACACCTTGTGTATCTACTTTAGAATCAATTCTTTCGTCTTCAACATATTTGGCACATATACATGAATTTTATAGAGAAGAAATCCATCTTCTCCAAGCTCATAATCCACATATTTTGGTCACTTTTCCTCCTGTTGCAAGCTATATTTCATGTCCAAATATTGTTATTCTAAATTCTCATCTTCCAAGATTCTAGTCACTATATCTGTCTTGCACACACTTACTATTGAAGATTGCATTAAGTGCACTCTTTATCTAATATCATATTCCACCCTATTCTCCTTTCCTTTAATACATTTAATCTCGAATTCATACTTTGCTAATAACTCCAACCATCTAATTTGTCGAGAATTCAGATTTGGCTCTTCAAATAAATGTTGCAAATTGTAGTGATTGGTCTTGCAACTCAAATGTTTGGCCCATGATATAAAGCCTCCATATCTTAAGGGCATGAATTATAGATTCAAATTCTAAGTCATGTGCAAGATAGTTCTTTTCATGATCCTTCAACTTCCTGGATTCATAACACACCCCGTGTCTATTTTGCATAAGCACTCCCCAAGACCCTCTTTACATGCATAAGTGCATATGAGGCAATCTTCATTTGAGTATGCAATCTTCAATATCAAATCACTCATTAATAAATCCTTCAAGCGCTAAAAGGCTCCCTCACACTCATAGGTCCACTCGAATTTAACACCTTTCCTTTTTAACAAAGTGATAGGGTAGGAAATTCTAGAAAATCCCTCAATAAATCTCATGAAATAACAGGCTAAGCCCATAAAATATCCATCCTTTGAAACATTATTCCATGTTGGACATTCCTGGTCCACACCTATCCCATCCTTTGAAATAATGTGGCCCAAATAATGGAACTTCTTCTTATAGAAGGAACATTTATTGATTTTATCATATAACTGATGTGCCCTGAAGTTGTAAAACTAACCTCAGATACTACTCGTGCTCCTCCTATGACTTAAAATACACTCAAAATATTGTCCTGGATAACAATAATGAATTTATCCAAATACTTTTTGAAGACTCCATTCATCAAGCACATAAAAACACCTACTGCATCGGTTAATCCGAAAGGTACCACCACAAACTCATAATGTCCATAATGAGTTCATAAAATTGTCTTACTGATATTTTCTTATTTAATCTGTAACTAGTGATATATTAACCTCAAGTCAATCTTGGAAAACACCTTAGCTCCTTAAATTTGATGGAAGAAATCATCTACCCTTGGTAATGGGTATTTATTCTTAATAGTCATTTTTCTCAACTGTCGAAAATCCACACATAACCACAATGCTCAATACTTTTTCTTAAAAAACAATATTGGAGCCCCCCATGGTGATACACTTGGTCATATGTCACCCTTCTTCAATAACTCTTTCAACTACATTTGCAGTTCTTTGAGCTTCAGAGTGCTCATCTGATACAATGCTTTAGATACTAATGCAACTCTAGGCACTGGATAGATGGAGAAATCTATACCCCTCTTCAGAGGTGATCCTCGGATCTTCACAAACACATCCACATATTATTTTAATACATGATAATCCTCCAAGTTAGCTTGTTAATTCTTATTGGGTTCCTCCAAATGAACTACCAGGAGCTGGAAAGCTTTCCTAAAATTCTTCCTTAACTACAGGGTTGATATCTCTTTGACAGATATTGGTCTAGCAACTCCCTATACTTTCCTTTTCTAACCCTCATCATCATTACAGGTAAATTACTTGTTATAGCAGTCCATAACCACATGGCAGTTTTCTAGCCAATCCTTGCAATTCAAACAATCATATGACCCCAATGAGGTTATATTCAAATAAAACTTAGTAATTAGCTCATTCATATCAATTAAACGTTCATCCACCAATTTTGCAACTTTCCTCATTATGCCAGTGGCTAATTGAACCACGCCTTATGGTGATTAGATTTCTTCAAATTAATTTTTTATACCAACTTCAGATCAATATAACTATGGATAGCTCCTGAGTCAATTAAAATAGTAGTAGGTTGGTTGTTTAACTTACCTCCAACTTTGATCATATGCACTTGGTGCTCAACTTGATTGTTATCTAGTACAACATAAATCTTGGGCATGCTTCAACCCACATCTTCCACTATATCGACTTCCTGTATATTGTGCATAATGTTCTAACTCACATCCTTATGAGGGCAATTCCTGTACCTATGGTTTGGCTCACAAACCCAACACTTCAGAGGTTAAAATCGAGGCTTCTTGTTCTAGTTGTTACTTCCTTTGGACTCAAGAAAAGATGGAGGTGGTTTTTGCTTTACTCGGGACCCATTCTTGAAAGGTGAGGGCATAAATCCCTTCTTCCTTTGCTCCATGAAGATTTTCTTCTTAATGTCCTAGGCCCTTTGTACATTTGATTTATTCCTATTCTTCCCATATAATTCTTCAACATTTCTCAAAGCTACATCCTTGGCCTCATCATATTTTAGTTAGTCTGCATAGAATGAATGTAATCCACTAATATACCTTAGAATTTTGACCTTTTCATCCCTAATGAAATCCACATATCTTAACATCTCTGTGAACTTTTGGTCATATTCTTCCATAGTCATGTTCCCCAATTTAATTTGAAGAACTCTTTCAATTTCTTCTCGTAATAATGCTCGGACAAGTATTTCCATTGGAAATACTCCTTAAACTTCCATCATGTTAGTGTTTTCTCATCTAAATTCTTAACCTCCTTAAGTTTCTCCCACCACAGGTTAGCTTTGTCTTAAGGTGGTAAATGGAAATTCGAGCTTCTAGATTCAACAAATAATTAAATAGTTACAAATACTTGAGTATTTCCAATAGCTTAGCCTCGAATTCTTCTCCCTTTTTATGACCTTCGTTGAAAGTGGGAGGTTTAATCTTTCATAATTCCCCCTGGAGGTTGTCTGTATCAGACTTCCTTTTCTTGGTCCTTCTATCTGATGACACACTAGGGATTTTATCTGATTCTATGATAGTGTAAGCCTTCTTGTGTGTCCATCTTTCTGCATACCATTACTATTGGTCATCACTCTTAGCTCACATTGAACTACAAGCACCCTTTCCACCAAAGTTGTTTTCCTTTTCCTGAGCTTGTTTGGATTTCAATTGTTGGTCCAATTCCTATAGAATTTTATTTAGGATTTTCAAAATCTAAGTATTGAGTTTTTTTTCTCTCTCACTAGTCTATCATTGTCATCTTTGAAACTGAGAACCTCCACCTTGAGGCTTCTCATCGTCTCCTCCAAGTCTCTATTCTCTGACCTGCTCACTCTATGACCATTTGATTCGATCCTAGCATACCCCATACTAATATCTATTGACATGGCTCCTTCTATTGGGCTATTAATATCTATCATATCCTCTGTTTCTTCAATTCTCAATGTATCTGTTGTTTTTTGGACCTATACACTCTTTCAGAGATATTCTTCAAAATTTCTACCTAATTTAAAATTATGAGACTACTAATGTGTCTTGCTCGCCAATAAATTTCCTTAGACAACTTGTCTATGAAATTCTGGCACCTAGGAAGAAAGTTACTTTATAGGTTTTAATTGAATTCTAATTCTCCTCCTAAAAAAATTAATGTAACTTTCTTCTTAATTTCTGAGAATTTTCTGCCATTGAATCCAATTTTTTATTTTCCCAATGGGTTATACTTGAGATTCCCTTTCATTCGACTACTCACATGCCAAATACCAACTCTTGGGCACAAAGATATGCCACTCAGAAGTTCAACCTCTCTCGCTCTCTACTCTTCAGTTGTTACAGAGTTGGAAAACTCAATTAAACTCCCAAAATTAATTTTGTCCCTTAGCACCATGTTTGCTTTATTCTTATTAGCTAGTAACTTGTGCCTCTTGGATCCTGGTCAACATGCACTGGTCAAATCCAATCCCATCTCATGGTCTTTCCCTTCTCTACTTCCACGTAACACATTTATATCTATACTTTGGAGCCACCACACTCTCGTACCCTCATGAATTTGAAAATATATATATATATATATATATATATATATATATATATATATATATATATATATATATATATATATATATATATATATATATATATATAACCAAATGAACACATACATACATACATACATAATATAACAAATACAAACTTTTATAACAAAAAATATATATATACACGTGATTAACTTGGTTGACCGGTTTGGGGTTATCAAATTATATACGAACAAATAGAGAGAGAGAGAGAGAGAGAGAGAGAGAGAGTTAATGTTGGGTCCACCGTTACTCCCAATACTAACCAAAATATATGTAATTAAATAAAAAACATATGCATGGGGTTCTCCATTCACCCACGCATCAACCAATAAATATATAATACGAATATAAATGCAATATATTGTATCCCCATTGCCTGGTCGACGACTGAACTAGATCAATCGAATAGTCGTAAATCCATCAGATTTCAAACTCACACGACCCTTAACATGACTCGACACTCTGATGGGATCCTACAATCCAAATCTCTTTGATCTAATAGTTGTCATTGCCATCAGATTCCAACCTACCTTCTGTTTAATGGGATTCTCATGAATTGATGGCTCCTAGTTCCACCTCTCTGTGTAGTTCCACCCGACAGAAATTGCTCCATCGCTTAACATGGATCAGGTAGTCTCTTAGTGCCCTCATAGCGTGGTTGGTCTCCGCACTACACTCATGGGTTTTAAGATTCAGCCCACTGCCTCTATGGCTTATGCCCTTCAATGTCATGACTTTCCAATGGAACGCCCTATATATAGGTTGTTCAACTTCTCAATATGGATTCTCGCCCAGTCACCACACACATAACTCATGGTCTTAAGGCTCACGATGAGATTGGATTAATGGTCTACTACCGTGGATTGGCCCTCGCCTGCTCTTGCCTCGTGGCTTGATTTTCCACCTCACTTCGGATGTCTCCACCATGTTGCACCCACGATACCCCTCCATCTCACTCTACATGGCACACCTGGCATCCAACCTTGCTCGTGTCTTCCACCTGTGGAACCGTTAAACTGGTTTGTATATAAACAAGTGTACACCATCATACATAATTTGCACAGCGGAATACATAAATAATTTAACATTTGTTTAAGCACAAAATGACATTGCAAAATAATATCAATGATTGCATATTAACCATAACAAAGCATATAACCTAGAAAACTAAGGTTTCTCATATAATTTCATTAATTCATGAAAAACGCACAGAATAAATAACAGTAAACATGAATACTTATTGGAAATGATATAGACAATTGGTTGTGATCTCTCTATGTTCCACTCATCCATAGACCCTACGGTTCATTAATCTCAACCATGGGTCACCTTCGAGTTGGGGCTGCAACTCTTCAATCAATGGTAAACCGATAATAACATCATATCCATGGTCAATATTCCAACCCAACAGTCATGACTCCAACCTACGTGCTCTACTTCCCCAAGCCTGCGTGTAAGTGGCACACCCTTCTCTAGACCCAGTTAGTCCCTCTGTGATTCCCACCTTCTAGGGCACCTTACGACTAGCTAGGAAATTCTTAGCACAGGGCTCCAAGAGCCAGTGCTGCTTCTAGGGTTTCCAGGCACCCTTCTAGGCCATAACCAGTCTAGCTCGTCGGTTAGTTCTAAAACCCAAGTGGCACACCATTTTCCAAGAGCAGCCAATCCCTCTATGATGCCCACCTTCCAGGGCTCACCAACCAGTTTCTAGAACTTTTATCGGTTTCAAAGTCCAACACAAGACTCACCAGCTAAAAATTCCTAGTGAGTTCCAGAGCTCCACACTAGCTCGCCAATTGGCCTACAACAAAATTCCCCTATCTTCCTCCCACCATGGAATGAATGGGTAATACTGAAGATGGTAATGAAATGACATGGTAGTAGTTAACTGCATGAATAGGTGATGAAAATAGATGGTAAACAACAATAATATGTAGAAATTTCTCTATGTATCATCTAGCTCTGATACCATGTAGAAATTCTCACTGTAGATCACCTGATAATGCAATATATTAAAGCAAAATACTTGATCTATTTCTACAAACAAACTTGCGGAAGCTTAATTGAATATGAGAAAGATCAAATAGAACACATATAACAAATAAAGAAGAAATCAATCACACATGAACACAAAAGAAATAACCTGGGGAAAGCCTCAGTCTAAAACCCCAATCTTTGTATTATCATACAAGTGGAAATATGTTCAAGTTACAAAAAGAATCAACTCTCAAGCTATCCTGCTCTCTCTGCAATCAAACGATACTGCTCATAAACAGTCAAAGGCTTCTCCAAACCTTCTCATCTGTCCTCCAAGCCTCCTATTTCCTTGCGTAGTTTTTCCTTGGGTCCAGTGCTTCCACTTGTGTGAATTCCCACCTCACACTGCTCACTTGGCTCATTCCTTGTTGCTATGTCCAACACCGGTACCCGAATTGCTATTTATAGCAGTGCTATTTTTAGCACTTCTATTTTTAGCATTTATTGTTGCTATTTTAAACACTCCCTCTCAACAAGAAAGGCATTCAACTCGAACCCGATCCTAAACCTTTGGAATGTTTTGCATGCAACACTTCTCCCAAGTGTTATTGCTCCAACAACTCTAGAATAAAAAAAACCTCCCAACTAACCTCTCTATTAGGCGAGAAACATCCTCTGATGCTGAAGCTTCCTCTACTACTGACAAGTGCTCCCTTTGTGACCTCTGAGCTGCTGCAACACTCCATGCATCTCACACTGTTGCACACCTCTCTGTGCCAACCTGCAATGGTGCAACACTCCTGTGCCTCTCACATTGTTGCAGCCTGCTAGCTTTGCACTGTCTTAGGATTCTTGCACTGTAGCTCTCTCTGCCGCTCCATCCACATCTGCCTCTACCCACTCAGCTAGTCTTGCTACTCCTTGTCGAAGCTCTCGTAGCAAGGTCTAATCAAAGAGTTTGGGTACCTCAATGATCTTTCCCCTATTCCAGCCTTCTTGGGACTGTCACTCCACATCGGCCCACCTCCGACCTAGAGGTATGGATGTATGTGATCCCTCTGCCCACTTGGCTCGAAATTTCCCCCTACTGGAGGTCTCTGTATGAGTGGATACCTCCACTCAGTCTGCTCTCGGCTTCTCTAGTTGTGGTTGCTCCACAACCTCCTGAAGTTGCTTCACCAATTGTGGCTCCTCCAAATTGTCTAAGACTTCTTCTGGCGTTGCATGTTGAGAGGTAATGTACTCTCCCTCTTAACCATCGAGTCTCCATCAGTTGCCTTGCTCCTCAAGGCTTTTCATGCATCTTGAACCTCAAGAGCATACAGGTTCTTGACTCGTGAACTGATCTGCTTCACCTATCTCGTGGTGATGTATCTAAGGAAAACCTTTACCTTACTGAAGACTACATCATACCCTTTGTCTTCCAGTATTGCGATCGACACCAAATTTTTCCTCAGTCCTTGTACATACTTGACATCAGTCAAGGTAATGCGAGCTCCATGCTCCCTCTGAAAAACAACTGTGCCTACACCTGAGACACTATACTTTTCATCATTACCCATTGCTATAATTATCTGGAGATCTTTCTCCTCCAAGGTACTGAACAAACTCTTGTTGTCGGTCATGTGGAAAAAAGCTCCACTGTCAAGAAACCAACCACATCCCACCATGAATGAAACCATGCATGCGAAGAGGGTGAAATCCAACTCGAACTATGAGGCCAATGCCTCACCTTCAGATCCTTCCTTGGATCCCATCTTGGATTTCTTCAATGGACAATTTGTTGCAAAATGACCCACCTCATGACAATGAAAGCATCGCATTTTCGATTTGTCAAACTTCTTCCCACCATGGGAAGAACTCAATTGGGATGAGAATCTTTCTCCTTCCCTTTCGTTGCCTTACTCGCTAAGGCTAGATTTTCCTCATCATCTTGCTTCTATGAGGATCCATCTCTGGTGCTTCTTCTTATCTCCTCCTGCATCAGATACGACCAAAGTCATTCCCAATCTGGCAATTTTTCTCTTCCATTAATTGAGACTTGGTAGCTATGCCATCTCTTAGGAAGACCGAGGAGTGCAAGACTCACCATGTCATCATCAACTATCGTGATCCCTACACTTCCAAGCTCATCCCTACAGGTGGTGAGCTTGTTCAGATATGTAGAGATCGTGTCGCGCTTTTCACACTTGATTTTCCGAAGCTTGTCTTTTAGCGCCAGCTTCCTTTGATCACTGTTTTTCTGATATAGATCTTTCAATGTTTTCCACATCGAAAATGATGTCTCCTTCCCATGGAGACTCGAGACTATGTGGTCTCGAACTCCCTCCAGAAGGATTCTCCTTGCTCTAGCCACACATTTCTTCCATTCCGCGAATTGAGTAGCATCAGTCGGCTTGGCGACTTCTTGATCAATGAAGTCCTTTAGACTGTTATCCTCTAATACTGCTTCCATGCGATCCTTCCAAGCTATATAATTTGAGTTTCCATCAAGGGCATACTTGAGTTTTAAACCGCTAAACGCCATTGGTGAAATTGAGATGTGATAAGAACTCGATTTCTATATTCAGTAACCTCAAACTTTGAACTTCTCCCTTCTTGTATATGTTCTTCGCCTAGATCACCTTTGCTCTGATACCATGTAGAAATTTCTCTATGTATCAGCTAGCTCTGATACCATGTAGAAATTCTCACTGTAGATCACCTGATAATGCAATATATTAAAGCAAAATACTTGATCTACTTCTACAAACAAACTTGCGGAAGCTTAATTGAATATGAGCAAGATCAAATAGAACACATATAACAGATGAAGAAGAAATCAATCACACATGAACACAGAAGAAATAACTCGGGGAAAGCCTCAGCCTAAAACCACAATCTTTGTATTATCATACAAGCGGAAATATGTTCAAGTTACAAAAAGAATCAGATCTCAAGCTATCATGCTCTCTCTGCAATCTAACAATACTGCTCATAAACAATCAAAGGCTTCTCCAAAGCTTCTCATCTGCCCTCCAAGCCTCCTATTTCCTTGCGTAGTTTTTCCTTGGGTCTAGTGCTTCCACTTGTGTGAATTCCCACCTCACACTGCTCACTTGGCTCAGAAATAACTGCACAAACCTGAAGGAGATAATTCCTTCTACATGGATGAGTTTCCTATATAGGAAAAATCCTCCAACTGATAGTACATTGTCCCTTCCTTTGATCTCAACTGGGTGTCTGACTGAACTGACATGCATGAGTTATTTATGAGAGAATATTCAGTTATTCGAAGTGCAGCAGTTACACTGAACTCACAATTAATTCCATAAACTGTTGGAACTAATCTAACTGGGCTTAACTCAATTGACTGGGCTAACTAATTAAAACTCAATATTACAACTCATCCTTATCTCTTTCGCTGATGGATAAATTCCTCAATTAATGGATAAACTGTTACATGTCCTCACACAGACTTCATGTTTGATTTTCTACAATTAATTAACTCATGGTGAATTAATTAATTATTTTACAAACAACTGCTAAGAACAAATTCGAATTTTACTTCTCAATTTTAGTTCAGGGACTAACTAAAATTGGAATCTATCCCGAAATAATATTTATAACAATGTTATTTTTAGCACTTCCATTTTCCATTCCTTGTTGCTATGTCCAACACTAGTACCCGAACTGCTATTTATAGCAGTGTCATTTTTAGCACTTCTATTTTTAGCATTTCTTGTTGCTATTTTCAACATAATAATGATGGTACTTTACATACACTTTTATAATTCATGGCCTTTCTCCACTGTGTGGCAACTCCCTGAATCCACGTGAGCCCCTAGGTGCCCTTTTCCCAACACCGAACACAACACCCATTTCCTTTTCTATGGAATTGCACTTCCCCCCATACTCTTTTCTAAGGAGTGGGCTCTGCAACCAGCCATTATTTTATTAATATAAACATATGTACAATATTTACAATCTTGGCCCTTTGGCCACTTTACCAAAACGACATGTATGTCCATGGGCAAGCTAGCCCCAAAATCCATATACTCATACACATAGGCACGCAGGCATGCAAAAATGACACTAGATCACTAGCCTAATCGTTATGTACATACGGCTCACGACCCTAATATCAAAGTATTTATATTTACATCATAAATAAACAGGGGTATTATAAGGTTTAAGGTAGGAGATGCATAGGTAGCATGGAGGTTGTGAATGCCTATCCATTTTGATTGTTCGCTTATGCATATGCCCATTGATCACCTTCTTTTAACAAGCTATAAGAGATGAATTTTGAAAGGCCTTTTGACAAGGAAGTGACATTTAAACATCAAAATAAATAATTATAACTTGTTTGAGGACAACATGTTGAAGGCATACAAAAATTATAATTCTTTTTAAATTATAATTAATTTTTCAACATTATTAATTCAAAGAACAAATTAATATTTTCTAAATCATAATGTTTAGAAAATAAATATTATCATAATCATGGCATTGGATTAAATACCATATAGAAAATTCATACCATAAACAATAATTTATGAGTTGATATATTTAGTAGTCCAAAGGTGTTAATAATAATAATTTATTTTTAAGGTCATTGCTAAGCTAGACACTAAATTGGTGTATGAAAACTTCACAGAGTGATTTGCCTATTAAAATCTATGATACTTTTTTCTCTATCAATACAAGAAGAAAACCTCTCTATAAATATGTATTAGTGGTGTTAGAGTCACTTATGATGTTGATACTAACATGAAGAATAATACTCTTAAGGATTGTCATTTAGTGTTAGAAATACCAATCCCATAAAATATATTGGGAAGTGGAAAGTTGTTTTATATTCAAGCTAGAAACTTTCTTGTAATGTAACATTATGAGTAACCTATTAATGTGGGATATTATATGGTCTTTACATATTATATTAGTCGTTTTTTGAGTACATTAAAAAAACAAAAAATAGACATATCTTATTTATCCAAAAATAGGGTGCGAATTGTTATGGGTTTTAATATTTCTTTGTATTTAATGTAAAGAAAGAGTCATTTATAATGTTGATACTAGCATGAAGTGTGATACTCTTAAGGGGGTGTGTGTCCTTAAATGTTGGAAATATCAATTCCATAAAAGATGTTGGAAAGGGGTATGTCCTTAAATGTTGGAAATATCCATTTCATAAAATATGTTGGAAAGTGGAAAGTTGTCATATAATATTTACATATTAGTTACGATTAGAATATATATAAAAACATAGACTTAAATAGACATACATATAACTTGAGTGGGCTTAATAGTAGAGCATGTGTTTCAAGTTGAGTGAGCCTAATGGTAAAGCATGTATTTCCTCCTAAAAAATAGTTCCAAACCAAAAAATAGAGTATATATACATTATTAATAATAATGATTCAAAAATAAAATAAAATAAACAAATTAATAATAATAATTCAAAAATAAAACAAAATAGACACACTATTATCAATTTTGATATTCTTGCTAAAATATTTCATTTTTCCTCTCCAAATTTATATCCTATAAATACATGTTTCTTTTTATCCGTTAATCTATATTCGTTAATTTATTAATATAATCTATAACATATTCTTATCCTAATATATTATTAAATTATTTTAATAAAAGAAAAATAATTAACACCCTAAGTCGAAAATTCAAAACTCTCTGTTAACCCTCACATGTGTAATGATTTGTGACTTCAAACCCAACCGTTTTTGTAATTTCTCAAGTATATTTTTAGAAAGTCAACTTTAATGCAGTTTCTGTAATTTGAAATAGCATCGTTTTTGTAATTTGAAAAAAGCCAATTTTAATATTTCAATGCCACGCTATATAACAGTGTTGAGTAATCATTCTCAGGTGAAATTGATTTTACTTGGTTCATTAAATTTCAAAAACCTTAACAGCAAGAAAAGCAAGAAACATGACCGTTGTTGAAAGCAACAAAAGCTTGCATGGCGCAGCCTATATAAGCGACGAAGTGACCATCAATTCGATTATGTTTTTTTAGATCTTCTCTGATCTCTTCTCTTGCGGTGGTAGTGTGGTGTGTTATGATTGAATGTGGGGAGCGCTCCCTCGTTTTGGCCTTTTTTTTTCTGTGTATGTTCGTGCTGTGTATGTTGGTGTTAGTATTGTGTTTATGTGTGGTTTGTGTATGTTGTTGGTGTTAGTATTGTGTTTGTGTGTGGTCTGTGTATGTTGGTGTTAGTATTGTTAACCACCGAAAGCAGAGAAGAAAAGTGAGGAGCAGAGTTATGGCAGAGCAGAGAAGAAAAGCGAAGAGCAGAGAATGAAAAAAATATTTCGTTGAACCAAATTGGAATCTCCCTTTCTCTTATGGTTGGATGTTTGAGGGGACGGAAATCTGCATTGTAATATCTTTAAGATATTAACAGGAATTGGAATCTTTAATTTCTCTCATTTTTGTATCAGTAATTCATTGGTTATTTTTAAATGTTTCAGCCACTCAGTGTTCTTTGTTTGTTTTTAATTTGTTGCTTCCAGCTTTGAAGGTAGAGCGTTGGGTGCGAAGCGCCAAGTGAATACTTCTACAAAGTCATATTTGCAAATTATCTACCCCAGGGCTTGTGATTATGGGTAGTCTTCTGCCGATTTTATTTCTTTATCAACAAGAATTGCAATGTCGATTTGATTTCTTTATGACGGACAATTGCAACTGTTAATTTCTTTCTTGCTTTCATAGACTTTGTTTCTAGCTACGTGTATGGTCTTCTTTTTGTATATTGTGTTTGTGTTTAAACTAACCACCCAGGACGAGTCAGGACCCAGCGCAGAGCAGAGAAGGGAAAATTTATTTGGGTAAACCCAACTGGCCGACACAATCTCCATTCCTCTTCTAGATTGATGGATAAGGTGAGGGAAATCTTAACTGTAATTTCTTTATATTAACAGCAAACGGAATTTCTCTGGTTTTGGTTTTCCGTAATTCATTGATTCTTTTAGATGTTTCTGCACTAATGGCTCCTTGTTTGATTGATTTCAATTTCTTGCTTCAAAGCAGCTTTGAGGGCAGAGGGCTGGGTGCAAAGCGCTGAGTGAATAATTCTACACATGGGTTGTGATTATTTATGGTCATCTATCCCTTTGATTTATGTTTTTTGTTTATTAATTATTTTCAAAATTTATATGCTAGGGTGCTGTTTTGTTTCTATCTATGTATGCGGTTTCTGTGTTTGTTTGTGTTGTATATGCGTGATTTATGTTTTTTGTTTATTAATTATTTTCAAAATTTATATGCTAGGGTGCTGTTTTGTTTCTATCTATGTATGCGGTTTCTGTGTTTGTTTGTGTTGTATATGCGTATATGTGTGTAAATTAACGACAGGAGGGCGAGTTAGGGCAGAGCAGAGAAGAAAAGCTTTATTTCGGTGAATCGGATTGGGCGACACGATCTCGATTCCTCTTTGGATGGATGGATGAGGTGAGGGGAAGTTAAGTTTCTTTATATTAACAACCATCGGAATCTTTAATTTCATTGGTTTTGGTTTTCAACGATTCATTGGTTCTAATTTCTCGCTTCCAGTTTTGAGGGTTATAAGCGGTGGATTCATAGCACTGAATGAATACTTCTTTTGCAAGGCTTGTGATTATTTGTGGTCTTTTCTTGATTTCACTTTTTTTTAAGAACCATTTGCTATTTCTAATTGATTTCTGTATGAACACCGATTGCATTATGTTTCTGGTTTGCTAATTATTTTCAAAATTTTTAGTGTTGCTTTGTTAATTTCTTCTTGCTTTCAACAACTTTGGGAGTATATAGAGTGTGAAGAAGACCTTGCGGAAAGGCCAAGTAAATATTTTTGTAATGGAGCGATATTTGAGATAGTTTCTAGATATTTAATTATAATTTTTGAACTTGAAAATTGTCGCCATTTTTTTAAATTTTTAGTTAAGTGAATATAGAACTATGATAAAATAGTAGATAGAATGATTTAATTCTTTCTAAAATCAATAAATAAATTTAGGTTTATTGTGTGATTTTTTAAATCATTAGACTCAAAGGAGATCTGCCAACTCTCTGATCAAAAGAGATCTGTAGATTCATCAAAAAGTTAAATTAAATAAATTTGGTTTGATCCTGTTTTGGTATTCAAATTCAATCGAATGAATTACAAATCTTGTTACCCTTGTTTCCAAATAAAATAAAATCAATCAAACGAATTACAAATCTGGTTAGCCTTGTTCCCAAATAAAATAAAATCAATTTCCATAGATTAGGATCGATTGATTTACGGAGCTCTTACCTAAGAGTACATTTAATCTGGCAATTCTTAAAGTCAGAATGACCTAAATGTTTGTATCTGAATAATGCCTCGAATAATGCCGTTACAACTCTGGTGGTGATTTCTTCGGTAAATTATTGAATCTGAAATATAAAGCGCGAAGTATCAGTGTCAAAGTTTTCATGTATACGTGTTTTATAGACATATTTAAATTTTAATTATTATTATTATTTTTATATAATTTTATTTGGTTGAGTTAGATTAGTGTCAAAGTTTTCATGTATACGTGTTTTACAGAGATATTTAAATTTTAGTTATTATTATTATTTTTATATAATTTTATTTGGTTGAGTTAGGTTAAAATAAAATTTAAGTTTTATTTTATTTTTTAAATTTCACTGGTTTAGTAAAAATATTGTTTTATTTTATTTTATTTTATTTATATATATTTTTTAAAATGTTAGATTAAACTAAAATTTTGTTTCATTGTCTGAATCTCAATTGTTTATTTTACTTTTTAAACTTTTATAAAAAATTTATAAGTAAATTTTTCCTAGCTGGTGAGTCTTTCGTTAGACTTTTTACATGATAAGATTTTCATTGCCATAATAGAAAAAATTTCACTAAGCTGGAAATTGGTTTTTCCTCGGTTGGCTACATGAGACGAGATTCGAACCTACCTACTTGAATGTATGGGACATGTTTATGAGTGAAATATAAAAGGCGAAGTATTAGTGTCAAAGTTTTCATGTATATGTATTTTATAGAATTATTTAAATTTTAGTTTTTTTATTAAATTATTTTTTATTTTTATATAGTTTTATTTATATTATTATAGGGACATTTTTATTTTATGGAAAAAAGGTGGTTGAGTTAAATTAAACTGAAACTTAAGTTTTATTTTATTTTTTATATTTCAATGGTTTAGTAAAAATTTTTTTTATTTTATATTTCAATGGTTTAGTAAATTTTTTTATTTAAATCTCTTTTTATTTATATATATTTTTAAAATGTTAGATTAAACTAAACTTAAATTTTGTTTCATTTTCTAAATGTCAGTTGTTTATTTTACTTTTTAATACTTATAAAAAAATCAAGTAAATCTTTTCTCGGTGGCGAATAAGTCTTTTAGACTTTTCACTTCATAGGAATTTGACTGCCATAATAGAAAAGAATTCACAAAGGTCGATGCAAATTGGTTTTTTCTCGTGGGCTGAAACTAGCGGTATTCGAACCTGCCTTCTTGAATGTGCGGGGCACTTTTATCAAAACACAACCAGCTATTGCTACCTGCTTTCCCATCGCAAACGCTCTCCAGAAGAGGGGTCCACGTGTTTAGAGCGATCCTTGTATCTAGCCCCGTTCAATAAAGTCGTGCTGAAGTCCGTAGACTTCGATTTCGGCACAATCAAAAAATAATAATAAAAACTATGATGACCGGAAAGCGTTAATTAAATGATTGGTAATCATGATTAATAAAGGAAAATTATTTAAAAAACAAAATTTCAATTTATAAAATTATAAAAAATATTAAATTAAATTGGTTTAAATATAAAAAAAATATATAGTTAATTATATTTTTTTATTGAAATAAATATTAATAATAATATAATTAAGTTGTTAAAATACATTTTTACGCAATATAATATAGATTTTATATAATAACAAGTTATTAATGAATATATATTTTGAACTAATCTCTTATTGAAAATACTATTTGAGAGATACAATTGGAACTAGCAATGAAATATTTTTTCCCAAGAAAAGTAGGAGGCCGGTGGGCTTGTTCTTCTCATAGGGTGGGGTGGTCATAGGGACTAGCCTCCTCCCTCAAAGTTAGAGGGGCAAATCACTGAATATAGGCAATTTAACAAGAATACCCTTGATGAGTGAGGGATCCATGCACAAGAGAAAATGCATATGTTTAACTATAAATTCTTAATAGGTTATAATTAATAAGAATAGTGAGCAAATGGATTTTATGTTGAAAGTTTATAATGAAAACACGTCATAGAATGTTAGGGTTGTCACACAACTAGTCAAGAAAGTCATGGTCACATTTTTTTTTAATACTTTTAATATTAAATTTGTTCTCTATTCAAAAAGTTAAAGATGTTAATATCACTCAAGACATGATTTAACATTAAAGTTGTCTAAGTCACTAAAATTTAAGAGGGCTATTTTAATGTCTATATCATATATTCATTAAAAAAAATTGTCATTTTTATTTTTTTTTTAAGCAAAGCCATAAATTAATATCTTTCCAATTCACTGTTATTACATCACAATGAGAGCTATTAAGAATAATTCGATTAAAATACTATATAAAAATTAATTCATTCATAGTTAAAGGAGATATTATCATAATCATGACATGCCATTAAAATACTATAATAAGTAATACTACGGACAATAATTTATGAGTGAATATATTTAATAGTAAAAAGGTGTTAATGATATTTTTGTTCTATTAACACAAGTAGAAAAACTCTTTAATATGTTTGAATTATGTTTTTACTGACTGTATAAATGAAATCTTCCTGAGCGGAGCGGTGCGCGTGGTGAAATGGTGGTCAACCTGCGCATGGTGCGACAGACTTTGTGTGTGTTTTGAAGACGCGGGGCTGATCTTCGACAACTCAGCTGCACTCACGGTGCTTACAGAACGGTTTTTATTTTCCATTTTGGTTTATTGGTTTTTCCTGTATGAGATGCTACGAGCGGCTTGGATTTTTCTGATTTGGTACGACCTTGGTGCTTTTGAAGCCCTAAATCATTAATTATTTTTAATTAAAATATAACAATTTAAAAATAATGCTAAAGCGTCCCAACACAAATTTGGAAGTAACCTCTTTGTTAAAGTGTTCAAAGAGATTCAAAGGATTCAAAGATCATAATCTTCAATGAATTGAGGTATGATCGTTTTTTGAAAGTGAACTTTAATATCTCAATGCCGTGCCATTCCTATACAAGTAGGAGAATGGAAGGACGCGGGAGATGTCGAGTAATAATTCTAAGGTCAAATTGACTTGAGTTGATAAAATTTCGAAAATCTTGAGAGCTTGGAATTCCCAAAACATGAACGTTGTTTGAAGGGATAAGTCGAGAAGGAAAGCCAGAAAAGTTGGAATGGCTGGCAGTCTATATGGGTAACAAAGGTATGGTCTAATTTCATTAAATTTTTTTTTTTTTTTTAGTACGAAAAAAGTTTATATTTTGCATTAGGTAAAAATATACATGGAAATGGTATACATTTTATATATGACTGAAATATACACATAGAACCTGTATATCTAAATACAAACCAAAATATGGGAAGAGCGGAAAACATATACATAAGAGAACCGACCATTGTTCATCATGTTTAGAGGATATAGCTTTGATATAAGGATGTTATTATCAATATGCAAGAACTATCAAAATGATGGCAGAGGTCCAGAATAATAAGCAAAAAGAAAGGTCTTAGGTAGAGAAAGAAAGAGTTATATATCCGGCATTTGAAAATCTTGAATCTGATAAGAAGTGGACTCCACAGAGATGCACATCGTCCATTTACCACGCTCAGAGAGGAGACCTTTTTTGGATAATGCATCTGCACTAGCATTTTTGCCCCTATCAATATGTTCAATTGAGAAGTCCGGTCTGTTATACTATATAGACATAATCCTTTCCAGCCATCTTGATAGATTATAGTTCTTGATGGCATGTTTGGAGCGGACATGGTCTATGATCATCTTAGAGTCTCCGTAAATTTTCAGCCCTTGCAAATTGAGAACATCAGAAAAGGAAAGAAGGCCAGCAAGAGCCATAACCTCCGCGTTATTGTTAGTACCAGTCTCACCATTCCAATAAGTTTCATATGGTTGTCCAACAGCAGGAATAATTAAGACACCGCAGGCACAGATTCCTTCTTGTGCAGCCCCATTAAAGTTTATTTTGATTTTCTTTGACGCGGTGGTACTCTGGTGCGTTATGATTTAATTTGTGGAACGCTCAGCTTGTTTTAGTTTCTATTTTTGTTTTGTGTATGTTGTTGTTAGTGTTGCGATTATGTCTATGTGCAAATTAACCACCGAGGGAGGATGATCAGGTGAGTTTTTTTATGTTATCAGCACTAGAATTTTTAATTTCTCTGATTTTGGTTTCAGTAACTCAGTGGTTATTTTTAAATGTTATGTTATCTCCCTTCCTCTTACGGCTGGATGTTTGAGGTGAGGCTGGATGTTTGAGGTGAGGGAAATCTGCATTGTAATTTATTTATATTAACAGCCATTGGAATCTTTAATTTCTCTCATTTTCGTATTAGTAATTCATTGGTTAGTCTTAAATGTTCCAGGTACTCATTGTTCTTTCTTTGTTTTTAATTTCTTGCTTCCAGCTTTGAAGGTAGAGCGTTGGTTGCGAAGGGCAAGTGAATACTTCTACAAAGTCATATTTGCAGATTATGATTATCTACCCAGGGCTTTGATTCTGGGTAGTCTTCTGTCGATTTGATTTCTTTATGACTGACAATTGCAATAGGTTTCTGGTTTATTAATTATACAATTGCAATAGGTTTCTGGTTTATTAATTATTTTTAAAATTTATAGGCATTTTTAAAAAATTTAGGTTAATTTCTTTCATATTTTCTAGGATATGTCTTCTTTGTGTATATTGTGTTTATGTGTGTAAACTAACCACCGAGGGCGAGTGAGCGCAGAGCAGAGAAGGGAAAATTTATTTGGGTAAACCAAAGTTGCCGACACAATCTCCATTCTTCTGGATTGATGGATAAGGTGAGGGAAGTCGTAGCTGTAGTTTCTTTATATTAACAGTAAACGGAATCACTAATTTTTCCGGTTTTGGTTTTCAGTAATTCATTGATTATTTTAGATGTTTCTGCACTAATGGCTACTTGTTTATTGATTTCAATTTCTTGCTTGAAAGCAGCTTTGAGGGCAGAGGGCTGGGTGCAAAGCGCTGAGTGAATAATTCTACACATGGGTTGTGATTATTTATGGTCATCTATTCATTTGATTTCTGTTTTTTGTTTATTCATTTGATTTCTGTTTTTTTGTTTATTAATTATTATCAAAATTTATAGGCTATGGTGCTGGCTGTGTTAATTTCTTTTCTTGCTTTCAGCGACTTTGTTTCTATGTATGCGGTTTCTGTATTTTGTTTTCTATGTATGCGGTTTCTGTATTTGTTTGTGTTGTGTATGCGGATATGTGTGTAAATTAACGACCGGAGGGCGAGTTAGGGCAGAGCAGAGAAGAAAAACTTTATTTGGGTGAATCGAATTGGGCGACACAATCTCGATTCCTCTTTAGATGGATGAGGTGAGGGAAACTTAAGTTCTACTTTCTTTATATTAACCATCATTGGAATCTTTAATTTCACTGGTTTTGGTTTGCATTGGTTATTTTATTTATATTAACAACAATCGGAATTTTTAATTTTACTGGTTTTGGTTTTCAACAATTTATTGGTTCTAATTTCTAGCTTCCAGTTTTGAGGGCTATTAGCGGTGGGTTCATAGCACTGAATGAATATTTCATTTGCAAGGTACTTACCTCTATGCTTGTGATTATTTGTGGCTTTTTTTCCCCTTTCAATATCTTTATGAACCATTTGTAATGTCTAATTGTTTTTTTTATGAATACGGACTGCAATTGTGATTATTTGTGGCTTTTTTTTCCTTTCAATATCTTGAACCATTTGTAATGTCTAATTGTTTTTTTTTTATGAATACGGATTGCAATTATATGTATGTTTTTGGTTAGTTGATTATTTTCAAAATTTATAGGCCATGTTGTTTTGTTGGTTAGTTTTTTCCTTAACCGTGTGGAAAGGGCCCAGTAAATACTCTTGCAATGTTGGTTAATTTCTTTCTTGCTTTCAGCAACTTTGAGAATATATAGAGTGTGGAGAAGACCTTGTGGAAATAGCCGAGTAAATACTCTTGCAATGGAGCGATATTAGAGGTAGCTTCTAGATACTTAATTATATGGCAATTATCAGTTTAATCGAGCTAGAATTTTTGAACTTGAAAATTGCAGCAGTTCTTTTAAATTTTCTAGTTAAGTGAATATAAAAACTATGATAAAAGAGTAGATAAAATGATTTAATTCTTTCTAAAATCAATAAATAAATTTAAGTTTATTATCTATTTTTTTAAATCATTAGACTTAAAAGAGATTTGCTCACTCTCTGTTCAAAAAATATCCCTAGATTCTCTGAAAAATCAAAAAATTAAATTAAATAAACTTGGTTTCAATATCTTCTCTTGAAAATCAAGATAGAACCCACATGACTCTCATTAACGTTGCTCTGGTATTCAAATTGCTCTGGTATTCTAATTCAATCGAACAATCCGGTTACCTATTTTTCCAAATTACATAAAATCAATTAAACAAATTACAAATCCGGTTACCCTTGTTCCCAAATAAAATCAAATCAAATTTCATAGATTAGAATCGATTGGTTTACCAAGGTATAGATTAGACATTTAACTCTTAAAGTCGTTTAGGTCATTCTGGTCGTAAGTGATTGTATCTGAATAATGCCTTTACAACTCTATTATGAGTGAAATATAAAAAGCAAAGTATCAGTGTCAATGTTTTCATGTATACGTATTTTACAGAATTATTTAAATTTTAGTTTTTTAATTAAATTATTTTTATTTGAGTGTTTTATATATATATATATATATATATATATATAATTATATTTTATTTTATAGACATTCTTTTTTATCGAAGAAGAAATAGTTGCTTTAGATTAAAATGAAATTTAAATTTTATTTATTTTTTAAATTTCAATGATTTAGTAAAATAAATTATTTATATATATTTTTTAAATTTTAAATTAAACTAAACTTAAATTTTGTTTCATTTTCTGAATTTAGTTGTTTATTTTACTTTTTAAAATTTTGTAAATAAATTCTATAGCTAGTAAATAAGTCCTTCGTTAGATGGTGAATAAGTCCTTCGTTAGACTTTTTACGTGATAAGATTTTCACTGCCATAATAGAAAAAGTTTCACTAAGCTCCATGGAAATTGGTTTTTTCTCCGTTGGCTGGCTGAGACGAGCGGGATTCGAACTGCCTTCTTGAATGTGCGGGGCACTTTTATCAACATACGCCTAGGTATTGCTAGCAGCTTTACCATCGCATTATATATTAAAGTTTACGGTCTTCCCAGCAATGTTAAATAATATGTTTTGAACAAATTTTATTTGGAAAAATATTATTTGAGAGATCCAACTAAAACTAGCAATGGAATCTAACCTCTCAGGAAAAAGTAGGAGGCCAATGAATCTAAGGGAAACATGTTATATTTTTTTAGGTTGTTCCTCTTCATAGGGTGGAGTGCTGGTGGGACTAGTCTCCTTTTTCAAGGTGAGAGTGGTCTTAGGACTAGTTTCCTCTTTCGAGGTTAGACATACAAGTTATTAGTGAGTTTAATAATGACTAGAGACAATTTAAGAAAAATACTTTTGATGAGTGAGAAATCTATGCATTGGAGAAAAAGAATATTTTTAATGATGAACTCTTAATAGGTTATAATTGGCAGGAATGGTGAGGAGATGGATTTTATGTTGAAAGTTTCTTATGAAAAGCATGTCATAGAATGTAAGAGATATCACATCACTGGGCAAGGTGGTCATGGTTCACAATTTTTTCTTAATACTTTTTATATTAAATATGTTTGGGCTTCAAAAAGTTAAAGGTGTCAATATCACTCTAGACATGATTTTGCATTACATCTTCCCATTCACGAGGGCTATTTTAATGTTCATATAATGCATTTATTTAAAAAAATCTTTATTGTGACTTAGCAGGCAACGTTCTCAATCTCATGTCCTTTCTTAGCAAGTTATAAAAAATATCTTTACAATTGATTAAAGTACTATTATAAATAATTATACAATTAACATTAATGTATGATTAGATATATATTTATGATATTGATACTAACATGAGGTATAGTACTGTTATGATAATGCATATTTCATTTTAGCAATTAATCTATATTTATTAATTTATTAATAACTAATACAATCTGTTTTATCTCTTTATTATAATATTATATAATGCCAATCCCTACTTGGTGGGAAAGACGCTATGAGTAATTCGATCCGAGTGTGACATACCTGATCAAAAAGAGTGGTCTGCTCCACGCTATGAGTTAATGGATTGGAGTGGGACATACCTGATCAGAAAGAGTGGTGTGCTCCAAACTATTAATGTCGATTCTGACCCTAGAGTCTTCTCGAAATGAATTACATTGTTAGACTGGGGGAATGAAATGGCATAATGTTGAGCAGCCAGGTGCACCCAAAGCGTTCTGTTTCAGTGAATCTCCACTCACAAATTGAAGCATAGTGACTTTAGTAGGCGCGGCATTGGTGGAAGAGAAATTCTATAATTGACCAGTCGAATTCACAAGAAGAAAGATACAACTGCTTAATATATAAGATACGAGTGCAACTCTTCGAATTAGGATCGGGATTAGGCAATGTTCGATTGGGGGCTGAGACAAGCAGGATTCGAACCTGCCTTCTTATCAAGATCCGATCAGGTATTGCTAGCAGCTTTCCCATCGCATTATATATTGAAATTTCGGTCTCCCCCATCAATTTCGCTACCAGAATTGGAAACGCTATTTTAAAAAGGTGTATATGTGTTCTTGGCACTTCAACATCTATGTGTTCTGAACAACCCTTATCCCCTATCTCAGAAATGGGATCCATGTCCCCCAGCCCCGTTCAATAAAGCTGTGCTGAAATGCAGTTTTATGCCAATAGAAGCTTTAGTTAACTAAACTTTCGATTGCAGCGAAATGGCCATGTCGATTGCATTTCCCTATCGGTGATCCCAGAAAATGACCGAATCGTAGAGTGCCATTTTCCAATGGAACAAAACCGTCGAATGATCAATTTTTTTATCCCTTTCAGTTGAACATCACTTTTTGGGAGGTACCTATCACATGTGTTGACCAACAGGGAGACGAACCTAGCGCCTATAATTTATGGGTTGGTGAAAAACCTGGTCTGCTCTGTTGGTAAGGACTACATTGATAATACCTTCTTTGCAGATTTCACGGATGTGAAAGCCAAGGGTGCTTTGCTCTGGGGGTTGTAGAGGGGAATCCGGTATGTGAGAATATGGGAGGCCCAATCCTCTCGTCCATTGGTGATGCGGGCTGTCATTGGTCCGTCCGTTGGACCGCCCATCTTGAATACCTAGTCCCACCCCTCTCGAATATGTGGGCTGCCTCATTCGTCCTCCGGACCACCTATCTCTAAAGATGTGGGCGATGCTGGGCAAGCATAACCCACCTCCTGGCTATCAGCTTCTGGCTTATGGCTCTCGCCTCTCTAAGAAGACTGGCTTTTTGAAACCCCTCCCTCGTATAATCCAATCAGGGCACACTTTTTCCAATAGTTATGCCACCCATTTCAGCGTGATCCCAACAGGCAAATACCGGTCCCCGCATCTTATAGTGATGTATGAATTGACATCCATCGACCTCCTCTAACCAAAAAGCACGGGACAACGACAATATAGGGCATTATTCAGTTACAATTAGAGTTTCAAAAACCAGTGAGTGATTGATCCCGTGAGAGCCCATAAGTTTACTACAGTTTACTAAGTTTCTCGTACAGACTTATAACGGGAAATCAACAAATTTGATGGAAACAATTTCTCACTTTGCAAATCTGGCCTTAGCTTATGAACAAATCGAGCATAAGCAGGGACTGATGACTTATACTATAGATTCTAAGACCATCTCCGGCATTTCCAAGGAGCTATTGGATGGATGGATGTCCATGTGCACGGGATGGATACCGACTCCGAAGTCTATGGGAAGGAGGTCCATTATGATTCCCTCTGCAATAGATCGTGTAGTTCGTAGAGTTCATAGTTTATGCACCTGTGTTTCTTCCAGATATTATAGGAACCAAATACGATAATCATCGGGTTAAGGGTGGTCTATATTACCATTTGTGCATTTCCCCTGCGAATCAATAGACTGGAATTGTAATTATTGGCGATTCAAGTGATGAAAGTGGGGGAACTGGAAGTCAATCACGCAGAATTCATACGGTCCCGATGCGAATGATGCGTCCTCTATAGATTAATTTTATCATCCCTCTCGTAGTTCCAACGGGCTGCGTTATTCAAAGCACACAATGACAAAATACAGGCCGCGTTATGCCTTAGCAATTTATGCAGATGCGAACCTGTTCATCTCATTGAATTAACAGCTTATAATAGGAAAACAATCATTAATCCCATAAGGAGGCAGAAAGACAGTTGCAGGTGCGGATTCCGTAGGGTTCTCGCGGGAGAGCAGTTGTGCCCCCTGGCTGTTTAAATGTTGAGTAGCTACCAAGGATGCGGTATTGTTCTTTGCAGCGTAGCCCTGCCCGATGTTCTGAAGATTTAATCGTGGCTACCTTCCATCTCCCACAGAACTAATGCACAGGGAAACTCGTTTCTATTCTAAAGCACACGCCCCACCAGAATGACGCAAACCTCGACATTGGCTACCTACAACAACTAAAACTGCGCCCATCTGTACCAATCATCAAATTCCCTGTCTCAGAAGCACAGAGCAAGAAAGGTAGCTTGACGTCTCAGTTACCCAGTATGGCTTGCAACATTCAAACACATAGAACCACTAGTTCAATAGGCTATGGATGCAATTGATCAAAGAGTTCAACTACATGTCTATTTCCCATATCTATAGGAGCCTCTATTTCCCATATCTATGGGAGCCAAAATGGGGTAGCAGATCGACCGTCAAAGGATGGATGCTATTAGGAGCCTGATTGGATCTTCTTCCAGTCATTTGAACATAGCATTCTGCAGGGGTCAGGTAATTTTGAAATCTAAATTCTTTCTCTGGATGTATGGGCCAAATGCGCTGTCCTCTGTTGTCCTCTGTTTTCCTATGTAATTTTTTATTATAGTCCTCTGTTTCTAAAATAACCTGCATTCTCCCCAGTGGAAGGTCATATGTAAACAGTCCTTTTGCTGTGGAATGGTCTGGTTTTTTTCGTCTCTAGGTCACATCAAAAAATGTATGAGAACAGTTTCTGCTCAGACTTATGTAGAAAGCTGTTTTTTCTGTTTTGAAAAAGAAAGGGGTAAAAGCGAACCTAGAATGTGCGGCATACCGGAGCTTGGGACTCTCGTGAATTCAGTAACGCAGATAGTGAGACTGCTCGGAAGACTTAGTAATCCATATGAGGTCTGCATAGAGCCCCGCATTGTACGTAACGTAGGTAGGGAAGAGCAGAGAATAAAAGCTTTATTTGGGTGAATCGAATTGGGCGACACAATCTCGATTCCTCTATGGATGGATGAGGTGAGGGAAACTTAAGTTGTAGTTTCTTTATATTAACAACAATCGGAATCTTTAATTTCACTGGTTTTGATTTTCATCAATTCATTGGTTATTTTAGATGTTTCTGCGCTAATAGTTCTTTGCTGGTTTGTTTCTCATTTCTCGCTTCCAGTTTTGAGGGCAGAGCGGTGGGTTAATTTCCTTTTTGCTTTCAGCAACTTTGGGAGTATATAGAGTGTGGAAAGGGCCGAGTGAATACTTTTGCTATGGACCGATATTTGAGGTAGTTTCTAGATAATTATATGGCAATTATCAATTTACGCGATACAGAATTTTTGAAATTGAAAAATGCAGCCGTAAATTTTTAGTTAAGTGAATATAGAAACTATGATAAAAGAGCAGATAGAATGATTTGAATTCTTTCTGAAATCAATTTAGGTTTATTGTGTGATTTTTTAAATTATTAGATTCAAAGGAAACCTGCCAGCTCCCTGATCAAAAGAGATCTGCAGATTCTCTGAAAAATCAAGAAGTTAAATTAAATAAACTTGGTTTCAATTCTTGTCTTGAAATTCAAAATACGGCCCACACGACTCTGATTGATGTTGCTCTGGTATTAAAATTCAATAGAACATATCACAAACCCGGTTACTCTTTTTACCAAATTAATTATAATCAATCAAACGAATTACAAATCCGGTTACCCTTGTTCCCAAACAAAATAAAATCTATGAATATAATCAATCAAACGAATTACAAATCCGGTTACCGGTTACCCTTGTTCCCAAACAAAATAAAATCAATTTTCATAGATTAGGATCCACTGATTTACGGAGATCTTACCTTGGTGTAAATTTAATCTTGCAATTCTTAAAGTCGGCTACGCCGTAAATGATTGGATCTAAATAATACTCTGTAGGTGATTTTTCCGTAAATTATTGAATCTAAAATGTTATAAGTGAAATATAAAAGACGAAGTATTAGTTTCAAAATTTTTATGTATAAGTATTTTACAGAATTATTTAAATTTTAGTTTTTTATAAAATTATTTTTTATTTTTATTTTTTATAAGGTTTTATTTATATTATCATATGGACATTCTTTTTTATATAAGAAAAAGTGCGATTAAATTGAAACTTAAGTTCTATTTCATTTCCTAAATTTCAATGGTTTAAGTAAAAAATTTATTTAATTTTTTTATTTATATATAACTTTTTAGTACACGCATATCATTATATGCATATTCTTATTTATCTAAAAAAGGTTGCTGAGTTAGATTCAACTTAAAATCTGAGATTAAACTGAAACTTAAATTCTGTTTCTTTTTCTGAATCTCAGTTATTTATTTTACTTTTTAAATTTTCCGTGGCGGTTGAATAAGTCCTTCGTGTCTTTTTAAGTGATGTGATTTTAACTGCCAAAGCTTACCTGCCTTCTTGAATGTACTGGGCGCTTTTATCAATATACGACTAGGTATTGATAGCAGCTTTCCCATCGCATTATATATTGAAATTTACGGTTTTCCCCCAGCAATTTCGGTCCCAGAGATGCAAACGCTTTTCAGAAGAGGTTGTCTACGTGTTCTTGGCACTTTAATTATAATATCTATTTGTTTAGTGTCATACTTGTCGTGTTAAAATGCAGTTTTGTACTAATAGAGGGGCTTTGTTAAGTCGTAGTTTAAAGTTTTTTCGATAGATTTTGATTTTGATATGGAAGGATGTGATTTACATTGAAATTTTTTCTTATAATTGTTATGGATTATAGAAGTTTCAATTCAACCAAAATTCAATATAGATTTTACATAATAATAAATTAATAATGGATATATTATTATTATTTAATTTTAAGGTCACGGCTATAAGCCATACATCAAATTGGTGTATGAGAGCAAGTCTATGAAGACATGCTATTAACCATTAGGCCCACTCAAGCTCTTAACCATTAGGCCCACTCAAGTTGTATTTGAACAAATCTTATTTTGAAAAAATACTATTTGAGAGATATAATTGGAACGAGCAACGGAATATCCTCCCGAGAAAAATAGGAAGCCAATGGGCTTCTTTGGATTCAAAGGAAACATGTTGCACATTTTTAGGTTGTTCCTTCTCATAGGGTGGAGTGGTCATAGGGACTAGCCTCCTCCCTCAAGGTTAGACAGAGGATGACTCTAAGCAACTTAAGAAGAATACCCTTTATGAGTGAGGGACCCATGCACCGGAGAAAATGATTTTTTTTAACAATGAACTCTTAATAGGTTATAATTGATAAGAATGGTGAAGAGATGGATTTTATGTTGAAAGTTTCTAATGAAAACACTTCGTAGAATGTAAGGGTTGTCATAGAACTAGTCAAGAAGGTCATAGTCACAATTTTTTCTTAATACCTACCTTTGATATTAAATATGTTCCGTCTTCAAAAAATCAAAAAATCAAAGGTATCAATATCACCGTATCTATTTTAATGTCTATATCATCCATTCATTAGAAAATTATGATTCAATAGGCCACATTCTCATTTTCATGTCCTTTCTTAACAAGTTATAATTCAATATCTTTCCAATTCACACTTATTGCATCACAATGAGAACTACAATGAGAACTATTAAGGATGATTTGATTAAAATACTATATATAAAAAGATTAATTCACTCCTTGTTAAAAAAACCATGTTATCATAATCATGACCTTTGGTTAAGATACTATAATAAGTAATACAATTAACAATAATTTATTAATAGATATATTTAATAGTCCAAAATTGTTAATGATATTTTTTCTATTAATACAAGTAGAAAACCTCTCTAAAATATAAATAAGTTTTAGGGTTAGTTATGATGTTGATATTAACACGATTTACTTTGGTGACTTGTGGAGATCAGGTAAGGGAAATCTGCGCTATAGTTTCTTGTGGAGATCAGGTGAGGGAAATCTGCACTATAGTTTCTTTATATTATTAGTACGTGGAATTTCTAATTTCTCTGATTTTGATTTCATTAATTCATTTGTAATTTTTAAATGTTTCGTTAATTTCTTGCTTCAGCTTTGAGGGCAGAGCGCTAGATGCAATTGAGTGAGTAATTTTTTTTTAAGAAAAAACAAACTCGGTTTCATTTAAAAAAAAAAATTTCATTTACATTTTCTGTTTTGCCCAACCCATAAAAATAAAAAACTGGCTGATAAAAAAAACTAGCTCTCAAAGCAGCAAGAAAATACTTCTGACTTCCTCGATCCATCACTACAACATATTTTCATACTTCCTATATTTGTAAACTGATCTGAGACAAATAATGATCCCATGCATACACCTAAAAAATGATTTGAGACTGTGAAAACATAATTCAGAAGTAAACCTAATTAAACTTATCATGCCTCGCACTTCGCTGCATCCATCTTTTGACAGAAATCCTTTTAAAAGTCACGATACTTGAATGAATTTCTCAGATTTGTCCATCAATCACGATATTATCAGATTTCTAGGCCATGGTGCTTTGTTGTTAATTGCTTTCTTGCTTTCAGCGACTTTGGGAGTGGGAGTATATAGAGTGTGGAAAAGACTTTGCAGAAAAGGCAGAGTGAATACTCTTGCAATGGAGCGACAATTTTTCAAGGTAGATTCTAGAATTTTTGAACTTAAAAAAAGCAACAGCTTTTTTAAATTTCTAGTTAAGTGAATATAGAGACTATGATAAAGAGCAGATAGAATGATGTGAATTCATAAAGAGCAGATAGAATGATGTGAATTCTTTTTGTGACTTTTCTTTGAATTATTAGACTCAAAAGAGATCCGCAAGCTCTATGATCAAAGGAGATCCGTAGATTCTCTAAAAATAAGAAGTTAAATTAAGAGATCCGTAGATTCTCTAGAAATCAAAAAATTAAATTAAATAAGCTTGGTTTCACTGTCTCTATTTGATGTTGCTTTGGTATTTAAATTCAATCAAACTAATTACAAATCTGGTTATCCTTCCCAAATAAAATAAAATCGATTTCCATAGATTAGGATTGTTCTATTTACGGTGTACATTTAATCTGTGGAATTTTTAAATTCGTTTAGGTCATTCTTGCGGAGAACGATTGAGCATTACAATTCTGGAGATTATTTCTTCCGTAAATGATTGAATCTGAAATATTATGAGTGGAACAAAAATGGCAATGTTCAGTGTGAAATATTATGAGTGGAATAAAAATGGCAATGTTCAGTGTGAAAATTTTGAAGTACATGTATTTTATATAATTATTTAAATTATTTTTTTAATTAAATTGTTTTTTATTTATATATAATTTTTTAGTACAGGCATATTATCATTTTTATAGAAAAAAAATTCATTGAGTTAGCTTAAACTGAACTGTTTCATTTTCTAAATCTCAATGGTTTATTTTACTAAAATGTATAAGTAAAATTTTTATTTATATTTATATATAGTATTTTGGTTCAGGCATATCACTATATAGACATTCTCTTTTATGTTATTTAATTTTTTTTTTTTTTTTTATATATATATATATTAGTAGACATTCTCTTTTATGTTTTTTTTTTTTTTTTTTTATATATATATATTAATAGTTTGGTTCAGGCATATCATTATATGGACATTCTCTTTTATGTTGAACTAGATTAAACTTAAAATTTTAAATTCTGCTTCATTTTCTAAATCTATAATATATAAGTAAAAAAAATAAAGAAATATTTATAGTATTTTGGTACTTGCATATAATTATACGGACATTCTCTTTTACGTTGAGTTAGATTAAACTTAAAATCTTAAGTTACTGCTTCATTTTCTAAACCTCAATTGTTTATTATAAGTAAATTTTCTCCAGCCGATGAATAAACGTTTTACTGGTAGGATTTTGACTTCCGTAATAGAAAAAATTTCACAAGTTCTATTGAACTTGGTTTTTTCTCCGTTAGCTGAGACGAGCAAGATCTTGAGTGTACGGAGCACTTTTATCAACATACGACCAGGTATTTCTAGCAGCATTCCCATCGCATTATATATTGAAATTTACAGTCTCCCGCAGCAATTTCTCTCCCAGAGTAGGAAACGCTATTCAGAAGAGGTGTCCATATGTTCTTCGCACTTTCATATTTATTTGTTGAGAGTTGGAAACGCTATTGAGAAGAGGTGTCCAGTGTTCTTGGCACTTTAATATTTATTTGTTTAGAGGGATCCTTGTCCCCTATCTCGCGCCGTTCAATAAAGTCGTGCTAAAATGCAGGTTTGTGCAAATAGGAGCTTTAGTTAACGCCTCTGATTCTGTATACTTCGACGACGGGAGAACGCTAATTAAATTATTAGCCATCAAAGTTTTATTAGCCATCAGTAACTTTGATTAAGTATAAAAAATTCAAATATATATTTTTATTGAAATAAATATTAATAATATATTTTTACAAAATTTAACATAGATTTTAACAAAATTTAACATAATGATAAGTTAATAATGAATATATGTTTTGAATAAATTTCATTTTTGAAAAATACTATTTGAGAGATCCGTGGGGACCTGTCTCCTCTCTTAAGGCTATACAGTGAAGCCATTAATGAGCTTAATTATGATTAGAGATAGCTTAAGAAAAATAGCCTTGATGAGTGAGAGAACTATGCAGTTGAGAAAAGGAATTTTTTTTGTGATGAATTCTTAATAGATTATAATTGGTAGGAATTGTGAGGAGATGGATTTTATGTTGAGAGTTTTCTATGAAAAACATGTCATAGAATGTAAAGGATATCACATAATTGCATAAAGTGGTTATGGTTCACAATTTTTCTTAATACTTTTGTTATTAAATATGTTAGATCTTCAAAAAATTAAAGATGTCAATGTCACTCTAGAAATGAATTTGCATTACATTTCATTCACTGGAACTATTTTAATGTCCATATCATGTATTAATTTAAAAAATATTATGATTTATTTTTTAATTAAAATAATAATTAAAAAAATTAATTACCTAAATTTTATAACACAAATTTGGAAGTAACTTTTTGCTACAATGGTAAAAGATATTCAAAGGATTGGAGATCCTAATCTTCAGTTAATTGAGATTTTAAAACTCACATGTGAAATGATTTGTGACTTCAAAACCAAGAGAGTTAATCTAATTTCTAGAGTAACATTTTTTGAAAGTGACGTTGGAATGGCGCAATGTATATAAGTGACAAAGTGAGGGACCAATTTGATTAAGTTTATTTTGATTTTCTCTCATGGGGTGGTAGACTGGTGGGTGTGTTCTGATTGAATGTGTGGAGTGATCAAATTGTTTTGGTTTTTATTTTTGATGTGTGTATGTTGTTGTTAGTGTTGTGGTTATGTGTGATTCAGTGAAAAGCAGAGGAGGGAAGTTTTATTTTGTTGATAATTGACCGATACAATCTCCATTTTTCTTTTGGATGGATGAGGTGAGAAAAATCTGCGCTCTAATTTCTTTATATTAGCTGTAATTGGAATTTCTAATTTCTTTGATTTTGATTTCAGTAATTTAGTGGATGTTTTTAAATGTTTCGAGCACTAATGGCTCTTTATTTGTTTTTAATTTCTTACTTCAACTTTGAGGGCAGAACGCTGGGTGCAAAGCATTGATTGAGTGAATACTTCAAAGTCATATTTGCAAAGTACCTACCTCTACAGTTGTGCTTATGTGTAGTCTTTTGTTGATTTGAATTTTTATGAACAACAATTGCAATGTCCATTTGATTTATTTATTTTTATTGCAATTTTTTATTACTTAGTTATTTCAAAATTTATAGACTATGATGCTTTGTTTCTTAATTTCTTGCTTTCAGGAACTTCGGGAGTATATAGAGCGTGTAGAGGACCATGTGGAAAGGACCAAATGAACATTGTTGCAATGGAGTAATATTTTTTGAAGGTAGTTTCTAGATACTTACTCTATGGTGTAGCAATTATCAATCTATAGTGTAGCAATTATCAATTTATATGTCAAAGAAATCTTGAACATGAAAAAGCAACGACTCTTTTAATTTCTAGTTAAGTAAATATAAAAATTGTGATTAAAATTAAGTAGAGTAATTTAAATTATTTCTACAACCAATAAGTAGATTTCAATAAATAGATTTAGGTAGATTTAGCTTTGTGTGATTCCTCTCTGAATTATTAGACTCAACAGAGATCGGAGGGCTCTATGATGAAAAGAGATCGGCAGCTCTTTTAAAAAAAAACCTGGTTTCGATATCTTAGACTCAAAAGAGATTTGTGGGCTCTCTGGTGAAAAGAGATCGAGGGGCTCTTTAAAGAAAACAAAAAGTTAAAAGTTAAATTAAATAAATCGGGTTTCAATGTATTGAAATTCAAGAAAGGGTCTGCACGACTCTGATTGACGCTGCTCTAATTTTTAAATTCAAACAAGTTATCTGTAAAAATAAAGTAAAATCAATTTCGTAAATTAGGATTGGTCTACAAATGTGCTCCTAAGGTCGTTTAGATCATTCTTGCAGTGAATTATAAAAAGGGTGAAATATAAGTGGTTCCTTTGGCTTAAAATTTTGACAAATGCTAACCCCCGACGAACGCATCCGATGTTTCCTTCTGAATGACTGTCCTTAGCGGGAGAGACACACTATGAGTTATTGGATCGGAGTGGGACGTACCGGATCAGAAAGAGTGGTCTGCTCCACGCTATGAGTTATTGGATCTGAGTGGGACATACCTGATCAGAAAGAGTGGTCTGCTCCAAACTATGAATGTCGAGTCTTGTAGAAACGAATTACATGGTTAGACCGGGGAAATGAAATGGCATAATGCTGAGCAGCCAGGTTTTGTTTTGGTGAATCTCCACTCACAAATTGAAGCATAGTGACTTTAGTAGGCGCAGGACTGGTGGAAGAGAAATTCTATAACTGACCAGTCGAATTCACAAGAAGAAAGCGACAACTGCAACTCTCGGAACTAGGATCGGGATTAGACAATGTTCGATTGGGGGCTGAGAGGAGCAGGATTCGAACCTGCCTTCTTGTGAGATTATGGGGCATTTTTATCAAGATACGATCAGGTTTTTCTAGCAGCTTTCCCTTCGCATTATAAATTGAAATTTCGGTCTCCCCGATCAATTTCGCTCGCGGAGTCTATGTCTTCTTGGCACTTCAACATGTCGCTCGCGGAGTCTATGTCTTCTTGGCACTTCAACATGTATGTGTTCTGAGCGATCCTTTCACCCATCCTAGTACTACTCTAGCCCAAACACGCTTAACTATAGAGTTCTGATGGGATGCAGTGCATTAATGGTGGTATGATCGCACCCATGTTCTGAGCGATCCTTGTCCCCTATCTCAGAAATAAAGTTGTGCTTCAAAAAGTTGTATGTAGTTTTATGCCCATAGAAGCTTTAGTTAACGCGTCTGATGGGTTGTGACGCCCAAAATGCTAAAACTAAACTTTCGATTACAGCCAGATGGCCATTTCGATTGCATTTCCCTATCGATGATCCGAGAAAATGACCGAATCGTAGAGTGTATCATTAATAAGAATTTGTGCCATTTTCCAAGGGAACAAAATCGTAGAATGATTAATTTTTTATCCCTTTCAGTTGAACATCACTTCTTGGGAGTAGCTATCACATGTGTTGACCAACAGGGAGACGAACCTAGCACCTATAATTTATCGGTTGGTGAAAAACCTGGTCTGCTCTGTTGGTAAGCACTACATTGATAATACCTTCTTTGCAGATTGCACTTTTTCAAATAGTTATGCCACCCATTTCAGCATGATCCCAAGAGGCAAATATCGGTCTCTGCATCTTATAGTGATATATGAATTGACCTCCATAGAGCTCCTCTGACCAACAAGCACGGGACAACGATAATATAGGGCATTATTCAGTTACAATTAGAGTTTCAAAAACCAGTGAGTGATTGATCCCATGAGAACCCATAAGTTTATTACAGTTTACTAAATTTCTCGTACAGACTTATAACGGGAGATTGACAAATTTGAAGGAAACATTTTCTCACTTTGCAAATCTGGCCTTAGCTTATGAAGAAATCGAGCATAAACAGAGACTGATGACTTATACTACAGATTCTAAGACCATCTCCGGCATTTCTAAGGAGCTATTGGGTCAAATATACGAGTCTTTGATGGATGTCCATGTGCAGGGGATGGATACCGACACCGAAGTCTATGGGAAGGAGGTCCATTATGATTCCCTCTGCAATAGATCGTGTAGTTCGTAGAGTTCATAGTTTATGCACCTGTGTTTCTTCTAGGTATTATAGGAACCAAATACGATAATCATCGGATTAATGGTGGTCTATATTACCATTTGTGCATTTCCCCTGCTAATCAATAGACTCGAAAGGTAATTTTTGGTGATTCAAGTGATCAAAGTGGGGGAACCGAAATTCAATCACGCAGAATTCATATTGTCCCGGTGCGAATGATGCATCATCTATAGATTAATTTTATCTCTCTTGTAGTTCCAACGGGCTGCGTTACTCAAAGCACACAATGACAAAATACAGGTCGCGTTATGCCTTAACAATTTATGCATATGTGAACCTGTTCATTGCATTGAATTAACAGCTTATAAGAGGAAAACAATCACTAATCCCAAAAGGAGGCGGAAAGACAGTTGCAGGTGCGGATTCCGTAGGATTCTCGCGGGAGAGCAGTTGTGCCCCCTGGCTGTTTAAATCTTGAGTAGCTATCAGGGATGCGGTATTGTTCTTTTCAGCGTAGGGCTGCCCGATAGCATGAAGATGTAATCGTGGCTAGCTTCCATCTCCCACAGAACTAATGCACAGGGCAACTCGTTTCTATTCTAAAGCACACGCCCCATCAGAATGACGCAAACCTCGACATTGGCTACCTACAACAACTAGAATTGCGCCCATCTGTATCAGTCATCAAATTCCCGGTCTCAGAAGCACAAAGCAAGAAAGGTAGCTTGACGTCACAGTTACCCAGTATGGCTTGCAACATCCAAACACATAGAATCACTAGTTCAATAGGCTATGGATGCAATTGATCAGAGTTCAACTACATATGTATTTCCCATATATATAGGAGCCAAAATGGGGAAGCAGATAGACTGTCAAAGGATGGATGCTATTAGGAGCCTGATTGGATTCTGCAGGGGTCAGGTCATTTTCAAATCTAAATTCTTTCTCTGGATGTATGGGCTGAATGCTCTCTATGCAATTTTCTGATTATAGTCATCTGTCCTCTGATTTCTTATGTAATTTGTTGGCTTGAAGAGGCATGACCCAGGTTCAGAAATGTTTAGCCAAACAAATCTCAACACTATCGGCCCTTTTGGCAACAGTACGCGGAGCGTGGATTGAGGTCTCACCGGAGGTAGTATGGAAGGGCGCTGGAACCAGGTTTCCGCACCCTAGGGATTTTTTGATAAGGTCAGGAAGGTTCACGAATCGGTCCCTCGCACTATGCTACTTCCTCACAGCCATCTGCTGAGAGCAACTACCTTCACGTGGCTTGAAGGACGAGCGCGAATGCTCTTTACCCTTTCTGTGCTTAGTATTATTATAGATCTTGAATTAAGATAAATAGATTCAATATTTTTAGTTATTAATTAACATAAACAGATATGAGCGCAATCATAAACCATAACAAATGCATAAACCAGAATATAGAAACTGATACGCAATATTCTGAAACCAACTTATCTTTATTACTGCTTTCCCGATTACAATCCACTTCCTACCCTGCGCACATAGCAACAGGGGTCTGCGCACACAGTTGTGGCCTCTACTAGGCCTTTGCGCACACAACGGCAGAGCCTTTTCTACAATTATGACCTGCGACTCCGACTTACAGACTTCGATCCAATATTACTTTCATAAACCCATACACTTCAGATCTCATCTAAACTTAACTTCCTTCTACACCTAGAGCCTCGCTCTATTTATACATTCCTATGGCCCGCGGACCATGGGTAGGCCGACACATTCTATATTAGAATACATTCTTTTAGTGCAGACTACCCTTTGACTTGACTCATTACAACTCACGTTCTGCGCACTTCGCGGAGCCTTTATAATACCAATACCCAGAATTGTGGGCTTTAAGCCCCAAAATCGTTATGCGGGGGATTTTCTGCCCGACAAGCCCCCAGCACAATGATCGTGACTCGTCCCGAGTCACTTGGCCGGTACAGTGATCTTTGCACGTAGTTCATCCAGCAATCTCTGCACTTCTCAAACGTCTACCACACATTCCTCCGTCGTCTATTGTATCAACTGTGTGTGACTCTCTGATGCATCATTGTCAGAGACCCCCTCTTTCCTTTTCGCATATGCATCCTGCATCTCGGCCAGCTTCTCCTCGATCGTGGCGGTGACCATGAACGCTTCCTCGAGCCAAGGCTGAATACGTTATTTAAGCACTACTTCTTTTTGACGCGCGGCGTCCACCTAGGTCTTTAGGGCCTAGGCCTCCCTCATCTTGGTCAGCCGCTGAGTAAGGGCGACCGTCTGCGCAGTCCCCCGCATATTGTCATAAGCTTGTTGTAGCGCCCGCGCTTCTGTCTCTAATCGCTGGAGTGTTGGGTCCTCCTATGGTGAAGTGAGGGTGACGAGTGGCTGATCTAGCAAGCCGGTGCAATCCTGGATGGAACGCTCTATTGCTTCCAACCCTGCTTGAATGGCCTGGTGCCACTACTCTCGGACCTCTGGCGGTGTAGCAGGCTACGCCTTGAGCCTCAGCTCTGCGATCTGCAAGCTGAGGTCCAACTAGATCCTCGCTGCTTCCTCCTTCACCTAGCAAAATCCATTGGCAAACTTGTGGATCTGTATGCCTACAGGTAAATCTGTTGCAATCTCGAGCTCAGGGGCACGGCAACATGCTTCCTCGACAATGTGCTCCAACTGCCGAGTCTGTGCTACTGCTTCATTGCGTTGGAGGCTCAACTGCTTGATGTTAATTTGTTGTTCACTGAGCATCTGTACCGCACGTCCTTCCCTAGCACGGAGCTCTGTCATTGCGCCATCCTGTAGCTGGTATAAGATTTCTCGTGGGAGGGCAGCCAAGTTTAATCCAAGTCCGGTGAGCCAGCCTACCACGGCTCTGTCCTCTGCGTTGTCTGCTGTCAATGCTCCTGCCAGGAGTGCGATAGTATTAGCCATTTTGGCCCGCAGCAACTGCTCAGTTGCTGACGTACCCATAGCCCCGTAGGCAGCTACCATTCCCGGCTGTGGTGGCCGTGCTTGAAGTTCTTGCAGTTGCATTCTAAGTGCCCCCAACACAGTTTGTTGCTCCGTCATTGCCTCTTCGAGCACCTCCTTGGTGACTTCGTGAACTATATCACCAATGTCACATAGGTCACCCTCGGTCAGTGTGATAGGCTCCCCATCCAACTTGGACACCTTGGTCTTCTTCTGCGACCCTGTTCGTTCTGTCGCACGCGGTCGTTTTAAGGGTGTAGAGGTAGTGCTCAGGTCCGCACCTTCCGTCGTTTCATTCGTTCTTGGCCTTGTTGTCAAGGTCAGGCCTCTTTCTTCTTCTGTCGGGTCAGCCCCTCCTATTGCTTTCTTTTCCACGACTGCCTTTGTTGCCTCCTGAGACGCCTGGACTTCCTTAGCAAGTTGGTCATTTTTCTTTTTTTGTTCTAGAAACTTGACGGCTACGTTCTGTTTTTGAATCTCCATCTCATCACGCACTACCGCATCTGTTGCAGCCATTCCGGTGGCCAGGTGTCCAATACGGAAAAACAACATCATGTCTGCTTTAAAGTCTACAAAGCTCTTCACACTATCATATACTGAGTTGGATAGGCGCGGTTGCTTATTGATCCACAGTCGTATGCTTGCTTCCATCAATATCCAGAAAATCTTGGCTTCACGGATTCTTGTGGCATCCTTCGTAGCCCATAGCGACGTGTATTTTGCTGCCTCCGGCCAATCCTGGTTAAGGGGGGGGAACTGACTATCCTCAGGCAATTCACCTGTAACCAACAGGATGGATAAGAGCAACCACGCATAGTGGAAGGCCTTACCCCGCTCTTGGGCCTCCCTACAGTTCGTCAGGAATTCGTCGCGGAGGAACTACGCCCAATTGAACCGTACCCCTTCTGTGCATTGCTCAGCCATTGCGATGACCGTTGTTGGTACCTCATTGCCCGCATTTTCGCATCACTTTTCCTGCCAACAACTAGGTAGCAACGCAAACTGCTTTGTTTTGAATACTAGTAATAACGTACCCTCTCTGCCTTTTCTCCAACTTATATTTCTTTTTCATGGCTTCTGCAATCGTCAAGTCTCCACCTGTGCCAACGATTTCTGCAGGGTCCCTTCCTGCACAGGGAAGCCGAGAGATCCTATGAATGAGCTCCGTCGTGATGGGGATGGGCTCTTCCAGCCATAAGTGCCCATCGTGCACCAGGCAGAGCAGTTGCCTGATGACAAATATCGTGATTGGGGCCCGATGAAAATGTGGAATTGATAGGAGGTGGAGTAGCCCAGCCTCCTCCACCCCACGCAACCAAGTCTGCGGTTGTAGTGTCGTAACGACCCCCTCCGCGCTTTGTTCCATCAGCTCGCTAGTTTCCAAATGGGGAAACTTCTCGCTATCTGCAAGGTCCCAGTCTTCAAACTTCATATTGGGAATCTGGCCTACAGTCGTTCCTTCGAACAAAACCCCCTTGGGGAGGGATGGGGTGTTAAGTGTGCTTTTAACAACATCCAAATATTTAGGGACTTTTACCCTCCCTTTCCGCGGAGGGACATACTTGGGCAGTTTTGCTGCAACACGTACTAGCTGGATGTCTTCTTCCATCTCTTCCTCTGGTTCTATCTCTTCGACAAAGGTCGAAGGATCCTCTTCCTCATTGTCACTCTCGATATTAACTGTTTTGCCCTTTTCTTCCATCGACAATTTACCGAACCGCGGATTTCGCGGCGACATATGGACCGGTCCAGCGACCTGTGGGTCCTTCTTGGATCTCGGTGTTCGGGGTGATTTAGGGATTTCGGGTGCATCCCCTGTAGGATTTTGCGCGGCTCCCTTGGTGGATGACATGACTCTGATCAGGGACTCCTGTGTATCCTTCAACAACGCTTTAAACCACGGGCTTGCTCTTATGACCTCCTCATTCATCCTATTCATGCCCTCTTGATAGCGTAACAACTTTATTCTCAAGTTTTCAAGGGTTGTTCAGAGGAGGGCCATCTGCAATTTATAGGCCCGTTGGAATTCAAATTCAACCATCCCCCCATAGTCTGGCTCATTAATGCTAGCACGTCGGCGGATATTTTCAAATCTAGGTCTGACTTCATGCCTTAAATGCCCACCGCCCCCTTCTTCTTGCCTTAACTCAGATGTCTTGTCATGAATAGTGATGCCAATGGTCATTTCCTTGTTTATCCGCGTGGTAGCATAGCCACTTCTACACGACCGCGACCCTTTTGACATACCGACCTTGCATGCATCCCAATTGTCGTGCAGCATCTTAACAGACTGTTTTATAGTCCCACACTCTCTTTCAACTGTCTTGCACGCGGAGACTGTTTCCTCCTCGGCTAGTCATGTGGTCGCACCTTTTTGGTGGATCGCTATCACGCCCTGGCGAGCAACCCGCGACACAGTCTCTACTGTTGCTGGTACGAATGCTGCTGGATGCGGCGCACTCTCGTGATCCCCCCCGAGAGTGATGCGCTGCCTTAACCAAAACATTCAATCACTTACCTTGTGGTTAGATTCCTCCAATTCATCCTTAGGGTTGCACGTATCGACCTGCGACTTTCCAAGTTTTTCATTCAGAAAGTCCTCCTTTAGTTCTTTTTCCAATTGTTTAATCTCCGCATCTAGCATCATATTCTTCATTCAAAGTAGTATCCAGTCCCTTTCTAATTGGCGAAGTTGCGCACTCCCTAGCTGAATAGCCTCTTGAATCCCTTCATATTCCTCTTTGCAAGGTCTTATGACTTCGTCAGTCCGGATTTCGCACACTGCTCTCTTTACTGACATTGCTACAACCACCTGTGGAGGTTCTTCAGGGACCTCAGTTCCTATACCATTCTGCAACTTCTTCGCGACCCGGTTCTTGCATAGCTCCGTATATGCCCCTCTGACCACTGGGGTGCGCAGGGTCCCTTTTCTTCCTTGTATCCATGGATCCTTATTCTTGTCTTCGCGTATCTTGGTGAATGTTCCCCTTATCGCAATTGGTAGTGTGACCCTGTTCTTCCTCCAACGCGTCTTGTTTGGGCCTGCTATTGTAGTACTGCAACGCGCTGAGACAGTCCATTCTATATACGTCTGGTGTGCTTGCAAGCTGTTCTGGATTTTCCCACCAATCCGCCTTAGTTGGGGTCTGCCAAATTGTAAGTGCATCTGTCTTCTACATTCGTGCCAATTTCCGATATTCTTTGGACATATATGCCCCCATCGTGCGGGTGTCGTGTGCAACACCCATTCGAAAGAATCACGTTGTCGCCGTTCGGGAACAATACTTTCAACCTTGTCTACGGGTCCATCCATTCTGGGTACCCCATCATCTGCTGGCATTTCCCTTGCTTCGGTTGTTACGCATCATAGGGATCGAATCATCATGTTATAGTTCAACGTTGTGACTTTGTACAACTGGTTTTGCTAGCGTTGTATTTCTTCATCCGAATTCAAAGCTGAACTGTTGTGTTCTTGTGAAATTATTCCATCTTTAGTCAGGTTCACCCGATCCTGCTCTTGCACCGTTATTTGATAAATGCAATTTAGCTCATTGTCGCTGTCGTCCTGACGTACAGATTTAGTGTAGCACGCTCCTTCGGTTGGATCCAGTGGGACTACTACGCGTAGGGACTTTTTCTCAAATATCATCTTTCGTTTTTCCAGGTTGATGATTCCATTAATATCCGTGGCCCAGTCTATTCCTAGCAACGCGGGGTAAGGGTTGATGTCATCCACAATCTCTATTACCTCAAAGTTCGTCTGCGTACTCGCACCTTCGATATCCACTGTTACCCCTTGCAATTTTCCCATGGGTAAAATCTTTTGCTGGTTCGCCATCTGTAATTGAATAGGAGACCATTGTAACGCGAGCTTGCCCATGCGTTCCCATGTCTGTTTTGGTAACGCATTCGCGTCCGAACCTAAGTCTAGGATCACTTGATCCATCTCATATTCGCCAATTTGCGTTGTCAGCCGCATTTCCCTTCCGGTGCGCAAAGCATGCTTCCCCATTTTTTGAACTATGCGTGGTTCCCCTGACCCTGCACACCTAGTGATCAGCTCTTGTAGTCCATTGACTGCCTTATTTTTGCGCAACAGTTTCATACATCTCTAACAGGGTACTTAGCATAGAAGGATCCATGCCCATTTCTGGTTGATCCTTACTACCTGAAGTAGAGACCTCCATGAATCTCTTCTTAGCTTCCATAAACATTTCCTTTGCACATTCCAAGTCAAACTCAGGTTCCTTTGTAGGAGCCTTACATACCCAGGTGTCTTCTTCAGGCTGCTTCCCCTGTGGTCGCGCCACTTCTGAGCATCATGTTCACGTTGGGGTCTTCTGCGCGCGGTTCTGACCTTATCATTTGGATATTTTGAGTTGGAGTAATCTGTAGTACCCCTTTCTTGCGCATCTGTATAATCAACGTCAGACAATCTACCATTTCATGATCAAACTGTTTGCAATATGGACAAGATATTCTCGTCGGGTTGGTACAATCGCGAGCGTAGTGCCCTGGTCCTCCGCAATTGTAACAGATTAGCTGTCCGCGCCTTCGTCCAGGTCCCATTCCTCCTCGTCCTCGACCTTGAAATCCACCCCGCGCTATCGCTACGGCTGGATCGAATCCTCACATTTTTGTCTGCATTCGATAAGCTGGGGTCTTATCCATCATTAGCTCATAGCTCCGACATGTTCGCTCATCGTGGCCCATTGACCTACAGAAATTACAATACGGTTGCTGCGGAGTCTGTGTGTACTTCTGCAACAATTGACAGTTGTTCGTGACCCTGCTTGTGCCTCTGGTCTCAATGGCATTAGTCCCCCTCCCGCCAAATAGTTCATGAATACTGGGCAGTGATCCTTGTCGTGACCCTGGCCTTTACATTTTATACACCACACTTCTTTGCGCGCCTCTGGCCGGGGCACCCTATTTTGCTTCAAACTTTGCATCTCTAAGCATAGGGTTTGTAGTTGTGCGTGAATTTGTTGGACTCCCAACCTCGGATCCTGTATCGGTGTTTCGTGCAACCTCATCGCCATTTCCAATGCCTCTGCCTGGGTTGAGAGCTTCTGTTGCGACAGTGTCGTCCTCAGGTGTGGTGTCAAAGATGCCACAAACCACGCGCAGTGCTGCGCATCTGTCAGTGTCATATTAGCCTAGCGGCTCGTACTTTTCAGCCTTGATCCAAATCCCAGGGGGTTTCACCTGGAAGCATCGCGATCTCCTTGAATTCGATGATCGATTGTGTCTCCGATTTCGGCCGGCTAAATTCTTTGTTTAATGCAATCTGGATTTCTGCTATTTTGGCATCCGGGTGATCATTCGAGTGCTATATATACCAAGTCAGCTCACGATCCTGCAGCAGACTTACTAAGGTGGCCTTCTTAATGTTATCATCCGTAACCTCGTGTGCTTCCCATACTGCTCTTACTACAAACCAAAACTGATCTGGATCTTCGTTTCCTACTCCTCTAAATATAGGCAGCTTGATCGCACTCGCCATGCTAAACTGCTGGTTAGGCAGAGGTGGTGTGGGCGAGGACGGAGGCGAATGAGGTGATGTGGGTGGCGGCATACGTGGGGATGGTAACTGCGGAATGCGTTGCTTTATCAAACTGACCGCACTCCTTGGAGAAGCCCAAGCACGCTCTTCCTCGCCCGCTCGCAGAGGTGAAATTAAAAGACTGTTTCCTAACCCTTCGATACCTTTGTAGGCCTTTCCGCTCCGCGTCGTTCCACTCATTAACGGATTCACATCACCCTTTTTTCACATAACAACATCTTAATCCAGGTATTCAACGATTTGATGTACTTACCTCGCGGTCCCTTGAGAAAACGTCTCTTTGCTTCACTGTGGCTGATAGTCGTGTCTATCGCAAATTCAGTGATAAACCTTCCTGTTATCCGATCCATCCAATGATCTACGACCTGCGCGATCTTATCTTCAGATGCCTCTCACCAACTTGGGAGTCCACACTATGGGTTGATCAAGCTTGTACCTTCCGTGGCTGTCTGCTAGCTTTACAATCCAATCATACAGCACTGAAGAAAAAGATGCAAAGAAGATCTTGTGAATTTTCGTATATACGTAGCAATCCAGCCACCTCTTCTCAGATATCTGTGGGGTTTTGTTTTCCTGTAAAACGAACTCGTGAAGCTTCTGATCCAACCAATCTTCAATTTCTTTCTTTGTAGGGTTCCAGCGTTCTGACATTAGACATCCCTTAGGCAGATCCCGGTCCCGACAACGGAACCATTTGTTGGCTTGAAGGGGCCTGACCCAGGTTCAGAAATGTTTAGCCAAAAAAATCCCGACACTACCGGCCCTTTTGGCAACAGTCCGTGGAGCGCGGACTGAGGTCTCACACGAGGTAGTATGGGAGGGTGTTGGAACCAGGTTTCCGCACCGTAGGGATGTCTTGATGAGGTCAGGAAGGTTCACGAATCGGTCCCTCACACTACGCTACTTCCTCACAGCCGTCTGTTGAGAGAAACTACCTTCGCGCGGCTTGAAGGATGAGCGCGAATGCTCTTTACCCTTTCTGTGCTTAGTATTATTATAGATCTTGAATTAAGATAAATAGGTTCAATATTTTTAGTTATCAATTAGCATAAACAGATATGTGTGCAATCATAAACCATAACAGATGCATAAACCAGAATATAGAAACTGATGCGCAATATTCCGAAACCAACTTATCTTTATTACTGCTTTCCCGATTACAATCCACTTCCTACCCTGCGCACACAACAGCAGGGGTCCGCGCACACAGGTGCAGACTCTACTAGGCCTCTGCACACATAGCGGTAGAGCCTCTTCTACAACTACGACTGGCGACTCCGATTTACAGACTTCGATCCAATATTACTTTCAGAAACCCATACACTTCAGATCCCATCTAAACTTAACTTCCTTTTACACCTAGAGCCTCGCTCTATTTATACATTCCTATGGTCCGCGGACCATGGGTAGGCCAACACATTCTATATTAGTATACATTCTTTTATGGCAGACTACCCTTTGACTTGACTCATTAGAACTCACATTCCCCGCACTTCGCGGAGCCTTTATAATACCAATACCCAAAATTGTAGGCTTTAGGGCCCAAAACCATTACGTGGGGGATCTGCTGCCCAACATGATTTTTTATTATAGTCCTCTGTTTCTACCAGAGCTTGCATTCACCAAAGTGGAAGGTCATATGTAAACCATCATTTTGTTGTGGAATAGTCTATTTTTTTTTGTCTCTAGGTCACATCAGAGGATGTATGAGAACAATTTTTTCTCAGACTTATGTAGAAAGATGTTTTTTCTATTTTGAAAATAAAAGGGGGGTAAAAGCGAACCTAGAATGTGCGGCACACCGTAGCTTGGGCCTCTCTCATGAATTCAGTAACGTAGATAGTGAGACTGCTTGGAAGACCTAGTAAGCCATATGATCGCAGGTCTGCATAGAGCTCCATATCTCAATAAAAAATGTAATTATCATCATTATTATTTCTACGCACTTAAATAAATAAATAAAATTACACACTTAATTTAGTTTAATTATTTTATTTGATATAGATAAAAAAAGGTGGTCTTGCTAGATGAAACTTAAAACCAATGGTATCTAGTTTCCTTTCATTTTCTAAATCTTTATAGATTATTTCATTTTCTAAACCTTTATAAAAAATTTATCAATAAAATTTTCCTTAAGGATTGGTGAACATCAAGTCCTTCCTTAGAATTTCTACGCGGTAGGATTTTCACTGCCATAATAGAACTATCTTCGTTGAACTCTATGAAGCTCAATTTTGCCTCCATTCATGTAAACTTTGAACTTGTTATATGGTTCACTGTAAGTTTAGTTATTTATATGATATTATTTGTTTGCTCAAGTCTCACAATGGACATTGTTCCATATCTCAATAAAAAATTGTAATTATCATCATTATTATTTCTACACACTTAAATAAATAAATAAAATTACATACTTAATTTAGTTTAATTATTTTATTTGATTAAAAAAAAAAAAAAAAAAACACCTCATTACGCACGTCCAAAATAAACTACATGAATTTATGAGTTAAACTTGGTATATGTTACATTCGAAGGATTTCAAAATAAATGTTGTTTTGTCAGCTTCAAAATTAAATCCATCACTGCGTACGTAACCAATTCAATTAAAACAAATATTACTTGTGTTGCAGTTCAATATTTTTCGAAGTTTTTAAAAATTTATAAAGGTAGAAAAAAGTTATAAATATTAATAACTAATTCTTCTTTGAAATCATTAGTAACGAAATTAAAATTCAAAACTTTAGGCAGTCAAAATAGTGACAAAGTTGCGTTGCAGTTTAATATTTTTCAAAGTTTTTTTAAAATTTATAACTGTAGAAAAAAGCTATAAAGATTAATGACTAATTCTTCTTTGAAATCATTAGTAGTGAAACTAAAATTCAAAACTTTAGGCACTCAAAATAGTGACAAAGCTGGCTTTTAACGATGTGTATGCCTTCTTTTTTTTGTTTTGTGTGTTTGTGCTTTGTATGTTTGGTGTTAGTGGTGTGTTTATATCTGGTCTGTGTGTAAATTAATCACCGAGGGTGAATAAGCGAAGAGTAGAAGGAGAAATTCATTTCGTTGAACGAAATTGGAATCTTCATTCCTTTTGTGGATGCATGGATGAGGTGAGGGAAATCTGCATGGTATATCCATAATTCATCGACTAATGGTTCTTTTGTTTGTTTTTTATTTCTTACTTCCATTTTTGAACGTAAAGCGTTGGGTATAACTTCCCAAGTGAATATTTTTACAAAGTCATATTGCAAGGTACCTACCTCTGGGCTTGTGATTATTGGTCGTTTTCTGCAGATTTGATTTAAGTCATATTGCAAGGTACCTACCTCTGGGCTTGTGATTATTGGTCGTTTTCTGCAGATTTGATTTTTTAAGTAAATGCTGATTTGATTTCTTTATGAGTAACCATTGCAGTATGTTTTTGATTTATTAATTATTTTCAAAATTTCCAAGCTATAGTGTTTATTTGTCAATTCTTTTTTGCTTGCAACAACTTTGTTTCTATCTATTGTATGGTTTTCTTTCTGTGTGTTGTGATTATGTGTGTGTAAACTAACCACCGGAGGGCGAATTAGTGCAGAGCAGAGAAAGACAAATTTATTTCGATGAACCAAATTAGCCGACACCATTTTCATTCCTCTTCTAGATGGATGGAAGAAGTGAGAGAAATCTTTTTCAGAGAGAAATCCTCATATGGCCGAAGCCTACAGATATTTACAATCAATATGGCCGAAGCCAGCAGAATACGGCATAGCCGTTACAAATCGCCGAAGCAAGGGGCAGAGAATGCCGCCGCAGGAATCGAACACGGCTGGGGGCTGTGAAAGCCAACCGCCCAAGCCGTCATGTCATGCACGTCATGTGCAAAACATTGTAGAGAGAAATCTACAATGTAGTTTCTTTATATTAACAGCAATCAGAATCTCTAATTTTTCTAGTTTTGGTTTTCAATAATTCATTGATTATTTGAGATGTTTCTGTTCTAATGGCTCTTTGTTTTTTTGCTTTTAATTTCTTGGTTCAAAGCAACTTTGAGGGAAGAGGGCTGGGAGCAGAGTGGTGAATATTTCTACAAAGCCATATTTGCAAGGTACCTTTCTATAGGCTTGTGATTATTTGTGGTGTTCAGTCCATTTGATATTTTTACTCAGAACAATTGCAATCTGTGTTTTTTGGTTTATTAATTATTTTCAAAATTTGTAGGATACAGTGCTTGTTTTTTAAATTTATTTATTGTTTTTAGCGATTTTGTTTCTAACTATTTATACGGTGTTCTTTGTGTATGTTTGGGCTGTATATGTTAGCATTGTTTTTATGTGGTCTGTGTGTAAATTATCCATCAAGGGCGAGTTAGGGTAGAACAGAGAAGACAAAGTTTTATTTCGTGAACCAAATTAGCCGATACAATCTCTATTTCTCTTCGGATGATTGGACGAGATGAGGGAAATGTAAGTTTCGAGAAATTGGAATCTCTAATTTCTCTTGTCATTTTAGATGTTTCTGCACTAATGATTCTTTATCTGTTTGTTTTTAATTTATGCTTCAGTTTTGAGGGCAGAGCTGTGAGTTCAAAGCATTGAAGGAATACTTTTACAAAATTATATTTGCAAGGTACTGACTTCGGGTCTTGTGATTATTTGTGGTCTTCTCTCAGATTTCACTTTTTTATAAAATAACATTTAAATGTCTAGTTGATTTCTTTATGAATACCAAGTGCAATCTTTTTTCACTAATTATTTTTAAAATTTCTAGGCCATGGTACTTTGTTTGTTAATTGTTTTCTTTCTTTCAGCGATTTTGGGAGCATATTGTGGAAAGAGCCGAGTGGATACTCTTGCAATGGAGCGATATTTTTCCAAGGTAGCTTTTAGAGACCAACTAGATTGTATGGAAATTGTCAATTTATTTGAGAGAAAACTTTGAAAAAAAGCAGCAACTCTTTCAAATTTTTAGTTAAGTAAATGTAGAACTCAGATGAGATAGAGTGATTTGAATTTTTTTGAAAGCAATAGAGAGTTAGGTTCATTGTGTGATTCCTCTCTGGATTATTGGACTCAAAAGAGGTTTGCGAGCTCTCATATCAAAAGAGAGCTTGCAGATCTCTGAAACATCAAAAAGTTAAATAAATTTAGTTTCAATGTCATGAAAAAAACGATTTTTATGATTTTTTTTTGTAATTTAGAGGAATTGGTAATTGGGTCAGTTTCATGACAATTCTCTTCTTAGAAGTGGTCAAAACAGAGGAATTGAATTTTGAATCTCTTAGTTTACATAAATTCACATCACTTCTATCAACAATTAAACTACCCTTAACACTCTGTTTTAATATTTAAATTCAATAAACAAATTACAAATCCATTTATTTCTTATTTGATTTATTTACAGGGATATTACCTTTTTCTTTTGTAAGCTTGGTAGGACTACATCTTCATCATGTTCCCAAGACTTTCGATTCAGTGAGACTTCATTTCCACTACCATTGCCAATTAAACTACCCCAAATAGAGTACGGAAATATTACCTTGGTGTACATTAAATCTTACCATTATTAAAATCGTTTAGGTCATTCACCGTATAATTGGATCTGATTACTGCTCATACAACTTTGGACTTTATTTGATCTCCAGTGTTATAACTCTGGAAGTTATTTCTTCCGTAAATTACTGAATTCTGAAATATATAGGACTAACATGTATATTTATTTTACAGAATTATTCAAATTTTAATTTCTTTAATTAATTTTTTTTAATAGAGTTTTTTTTTTTCGTTGCGTATAAGCATACATTTAATTTGAATTTTTGGGTATAGGCATATAGGAATATCTAGGCATTATTTTTCACCGAAGAAAGGGTGGTTGAGTTAAATTAAACTTAAAATCTTAGATTAAACTGAAACATAAGTTCTGTTGCATTTTCTAAATCTTAATTCTCTATTTTACTTTTTAAAAGTTTATAAAAGATTTATAAGTAAATTTTCTCAAGCGCTGGTAAATCAAGGCCTTCGCTAGACTTTTTACGGGATAGGATTAATTCTTTCACTACGCTCTGTGAAACTTCGTTTTTTCTCAGGTCATATGAAGATTAGCCTTGCTATCTAGTGCACTGCGGGATAGGATTAATTCTTTCACTAAGCTCTGTGAAACTTCGTTTCTTCTCAGGTCATATGAACATTAAGCTTGCTATCTAGTGCACTGTAAATCCAATTATTTATTTGATGAAATAAATAACTCTGAAAGTTAGTTTTTTTCTCAGGTCATATGAACATTAGGCTTGCTATATGGTCCACTGTAACCGTGCTCTATAGACACTGTTGTATTAAGATTAGCGGTTATATATTATTAAATTAAGATTAGATATGTTACTTTATTATTATTATTTTACACATTTAATAAATGAATAGGATTCACACGTTTAAATTGATTTACTTATTTCATTTGATGTTGATAAAGCAGAAAACCTCGTGACTTCGCTTAAGTTAATTATACTCTGCAACCAAAATATGTCTTCGGGCATGATCGACGCCTTAACTCCACACAATAGACAAAATCTTTATGTTATCACCTGCCACCAGACTTTATAACATGTGAGGTGTACCTTATGATTTTAACCTGATTATGTTTACTTTATTGATTCTTTTGCTTACCCAACAACATATATATATTGATTCTATTGCTTACCCAGCAGCATATATAGATGTGGGTCGAGTAGCGTACCGAATAAAGGCAAACCCAAAAGCAAAGCTAGCAACAGAGCAAGCAGGAGCAGTTGCACGAGTAGTTAAAGCACCAATAGTACTCTTCCAAGGCATCCAACATTAAACCCAACATCTTGCCCTGTTTCAACCTTTACACATTCCCTTTAAGCTTACCTCTGTTCGACCTTTTACATATCCTAAGCTTGTTCGACTTTATGCACATTGACAGCGTGTTCCAAAGAAGCAGGAGCAAAACTCACCCCTATTAGGAGCAACACTCTAACAAGAAGATAGCCCATTACTATAGGGGAATAGCCCACTACCATGGGATACCGCAGTAGGGAGGTCGTTGGACCTAGCCAGATTAAGCTATTAATACTAATGTCGATGCGTCGATATTAAGATGTTAATGATACTGCTCTCCCATTAATGATGCCTATTATATGACTAGGTTGTTGCTACATACATCCTACATACTAATGCCTATTCCATGATGGCTGCCGCTAATTAGGTCTGCTGTTATACCACGACTGGTAATGCCTATGAATAAAATTTTGGTGTTGCGTGGCTGATAGAAAGATTTTGCTAGTCCTCTGTATCAAAAGCTTGACATTCGTAATCGAGCTGTTGTTTCTGTTGATTGTTTAGCAGGTGAAACAGAAGTAGATCCAATAGGAAAGGAGTAAGCTTCAATAACACTAAAGCTACTATAACACCATCAGTAGCTTCAGAAGTATATCCAGGATATTTTATTTACAAGGGCATGCTTAACAAGTGACAAAGTTATAGTTTGCTATATTTCATTTACAAGGGCTTATTTTACAAGTACAGGATATGTAATAAAAAAACGTAAGGTACGACGTTGCTTGTCCTTCCTAGGGCAAGGTTTCTTCCTGCAAAATGCACGTATAATCATAACTCTGCTGATTTAGTCGAGTCCGCTGATTACAATAGCCTTATCCTCGTGTTTTTATCCCTCTCCTATTCCCTTTAAGCATCGGATCACCCTATCCACTACCTGAGAATGCCTATCTCAAACCCATGAAAAATGGCTCCTTCGGGTGACAGCCTCAGTGGGCGATAACTCTCCACACTAGTGATAGGGTTTCGAAGATCAACCCCGAGACGGAAGAGACCACAAAAGTGTACTCGCTTGGGTAAGTCCTTGTCTAATATTTTGATCCAGTTGCTTTCCATGTGAGAGCCATGTTCTATTTCCCATGTGATAGATTGGGCAAAACGTGGAATGGAAATAGAAGCAATCTACCAAAAACTACCAAGAATTAGTTTATGGAATTTATTTGAACTGAGATGGATTGTTTTAAGGTCAGTTCTTGCTTTTCATTAGCAACAAATGAAATGCACTTCCCAATTGGTGATCCCAGAAAAAGACCGATTTAAGTTTGTTTTTTGTTTCCGAATCGTAGAGTGTACCATTAATAAGAATTCATGCCATTTTCCAAGGGAACAAAATCGTTAAATGATCAATCTCTTTATGTTGACTGATTTATCCCTTTTAGTCAAATATCACTTTTTGGGAGTAGCTATCTCATGTTTTGACCAATAATCCAACCCCCATAATTGATAGGTTGGTCAAAAAACATGGTCTACTCAGTTGGTCAGCACTACATTGATAATAGCTTCTTTGCAGATTTCACGGATTGGAAAGCCAGGGGTGCTTTGCTCTGGACAATTGTTCCAATAGCTAGACCACCCATTTCAGCATGATCTCAACTGAAAGCATGAGAAATATCGTTCCTTGCATCTTATAGTAAGATATGAATTGACCTCCATTGTACTCCTCTAACTAACAAGCATGGAACAACGACAATATAGGGCATTATTCAGTTACAATTAGAGTTTCAAAAACCAGTGATAGATGATACCATGAGAAACCACATAAGTTTATTGTAGCTCACTAAGTTTCTCATATAGACTTATAATGGGAAATCGACAAATTGGATGGAAACAATTTCTCACTTCACAAATCTGGTCTTAGTTTATGGGGAAATGCCTTAAATGTGGAAACTCAACAGCCTTAGATGTGGCAACTCGATTCTATTCTAAAGGACACATCCCAATAGAATGGTGCAAACTTTTACATTGGCTGCCTATAGCAACAAGAATTGTGACAATCTGAAGTAATCATCAAATTCTCGGTCTTAGAAGCACAAAGAAAGAAAGGTAGCTTGACGTCTCAATGGCTCAGTACGACTTGCAACATTCAAACACAAAGAATCAGTAGTTCAATAGGCTATGGATGCAAAGGGGAAGAAAAGAACATCAGAGCTTGAGACTCTCACATGAATTCAACAACGTAGATAGTGAAACTACTTGCAAAACCTGGTAATCTGTATGATCATAGGTCTACTGAGAGCCCGAGGTTGTATGGAACCCAAGTTGGGAAGAGCAAGATCTCTAGAGTATTGGAATAGGAATGGGATCAACCAATAACAAAGGGGGGGATAGTAAATTGAAAAGCCCTGAAGACGAGGTTTAAGGCCAAAGACGCATGCTTGAGCATCAATGATGCTAATTGGTCATTCAACCAGCCTAAATCGTGGAAATAGATGACTTAGGTCCTATCTCATATGAACCAGTGAGAGAGCACAACTCGGTGAGCGGTATATTCCAAGTCGGATCTAACTTCATTTCTAAGTTGTAACTTCTTTGCACACCCTTAAAACCCAATAATGAAGAGCCACTTAGGTAGTAGTGATGCCAGCAATTCAGATCAACAAGCACTAGTCACTACTGATCAATGGATCGATTTGCATTACTTCCATATGGATTCTTTCTCTTTCACTACTTGAATGATTGTTTGCTGAAATGATACGATAGTGGTTTGCTGCTGAAATCTTTGACAACGTTGGCTTTGGCTGTACTTATTGCTTCCATGGCTTAGAAATTGGCTACCAGTACTTAGGCATACATAGGTGCCGCAGTTTCAATAATATAGGCAGTCATAGCTATGGACTAATCTGCAATTATAGTTACTTGGGCTATGGATTTACTTAGTGATAATTCTGTAGCTTATATGGCTCTGGTTGCTTTGACTTCTGCGAGAACAACTCAAGACACTATTCTTGATACATAGCATTCATGGAAGTGATCAATTGGTAGTGGTGGATTACCCCATTTATCATTCCCCTATGGTCTTCTTAAGCCCATTGTTTCTCACATTCATTAAAATTTTCTAATACCAACATATTTTTTATTCCCTACAATTTATTTTATAAACAAAATAAATTCTGAATTGTTGAAAAATAAAATCATTGGTATTTTAATTTCCAGAAATATGCAACGAAAATAAATGATAGAGAGAGATCAATACCACATTAATTAATTAATCTAAAAAATCAGGGTTTCAACCCACAAAGAATTTACAAAGATAAATAAAGTGACTGGAACCTGCAACTCGGCCCCACTAGAATAATTTGGCCCAAGGAAATTTGACCAACTAGAAAGTACCCATTGAAGAAACTTGTCCTGGAGAAAATCAGCCCACTTCTCACTAACAAATCGGCCCCTGTGGCTTGCCCTTGCTCAAACTCTACACACTTACAAATCATCCTTGGCAAATTGGCCTCCCCAACCACTGTGCATCCTTGCTTTAGCGTTTCAGCCTCTCCAATCTCTAGCAAATCGACCTCTTAGAAACACTCCCAAAATTATCCTTGTATTCTCCTTCGTTCTCCTTAGTCTAACTGGGCCTCTAGCTCCAAAGAATTAGCTCTCTCCTTGAGAAAAATCGTTTCCCAAAAATGTTGTAGCTGTCTCTCTTCTCTGTTTGTGTCTTCACCTCCCCATTAAGCTTTCATTTATAATCTTCATTAAGCCCAAATGCCTAACCCTAATCTCTCTTATAAAAGGTCTAGGAGATCAATGGTTGAGATTATTTCTAAGTCACAATACTTGGACGATTAGAGATGATATTCCATGTGATTTTCTAAACTTGATATGGATCACAGAAGCTTGAACTCTATCACTTAAATAATTTTATTATTCTTCTTTAAAAAAATGACTTAATAGTCCATAATAATTAACTGACTTTAATTATTGTATTTTAACTAAGTTAGACTAAGAAAGAAGACATAAGTACCTAAAGAGGCAATAAAACATATCTCACATGCCAAGACACAAATCCTATTTTGAAGACCTTCCAAAGCTACCATAAGCTTCAACACTTCCTCCTAGTAAGGAGGAGATTTTTCACTACCCCCAACTTGTCTTTGTACTTCACAAACTTTCCTTTCACTAGTGGCTTAGTGAGAATATCTGCACCTGCTCCTTTGTGGAAATGTATTGCAGTCTCATAGCGCCTCTCTAAACTCTGTATCCGATGAAGTGATATATGATCTCGACGTGCTTGGACCAATCATAAAACACGGGATTCTCAAAGAACTTAATGCAACAATGATTATCACAACGAATCATTGTTGGCCTTGTTGTCACAAAATATAGCAAGCCCTATGGAGGGAAAGCCTATAGGACGAAGAGCTAGACTAAGTGCGAACAACGCGACAATAGTGTGAAAATTTGAAAACCCAAATCCCTACTGTAGCAAACTGATATTACTTCTCCTACTTGTTAATTCATGCAAGTTATTTACTGTGTTACACTGTAAATATTGAAGTAAATATGACTGCAACCTTCACTAATTAAATTATATGCGGAAACAAGAACTAAGCAAGAATAAATAACCACACACACAATTGACACTGTTGTTTTTGGACAAATGTCCCCGGAAAAACCCAATGCGGGAAAATCGGTGCAACAGCTAAGGGTTTGTATTATTATGCTGTAGTTTCTGAATACAATCTTTGGATGCCTTACTGGCTATCTGATACAGAGAATCTGACTGGAAAAGAAATTAGTGAGAAATACCTCATTCTATCACTGGAGATTCAATACTGATCCAAGATCTGGATGGCAAGCCCCATACTAGGCTCTGCGTCACCCTTCTTGCTGATCGATTTACCTCTGGAACTTCGACTCTCTGCCCTTCCAGTCTCACACCCTAGCTTCTGGCGCTAGAACTCGACTCTCCAGAAAATTTCGAATCTCCTCTCAGGCTCTGCACTGCCTCAATGTGGCTCTACGCTACCTCTTTTGGATCTCTCTCTGCCTCCTCTACAATGTATCCCCGGATCAAGAATCTCTCCAAATGGAAAACTATCCCTACCCCTCACTGCAAGAAATCTCCTCGATGACCTCTCTAACAATTGTTGCGTTGTTCTCTTGAGAAAATCGATCTTCTAATCTCTCACTCGATGTGTCTTCCAAATGCCCATCGAAGTCCTTCTTATAATCTTCTTGGTGAGTAATCAACGACCCATATTAAATTCTAATCAATGGCTCAGATCATATTGACTCGATCTCCATCTTTTTCTAGAAGATTCACACCCAGTTTTATTAATACCCTTTAATTATTTTGATTTCCTAAGTTTAGACTTAGGCATCCATTAAAAATAATTAATTGTTTTAATAAAACTGTCTCCCGGTGAAATTTCCCAAAACGATTTCTGGGCATTCTGGAATACATGTGTCCTAGCCTCCCTACAAATTTTGAGGCTTAGAGCACATCCGATGCTACCAGAAATCAACACTGCCTCTTAGCAAGGAATGTGCTCTAGTAATGCAACCTACTGAAGCATCACCCTGACTCTGTAACATCTCCCTCTGCATTGTTGATGTCTGACATCACTGCCCACCAACTACTGCGCAAACGCTGCATCTGTGTTTCTGTTGACTCTGCATGCTGCCACCAAATATATCTTCACTACAACTCTGCTCCAACCGCTGTTGCTGCCTTCTGCAACAACTGCAACGGAAAAACGTCCAAAATACTAAACCAACTGTGTTTAGTATGATGCATTTATTGTCTTATTTCTGACTGTTGCGTTGTCATTGAAGTCTCTACACTGATGTTGACTCTGCTCTGTGCCAACTGCATTGCTGGCAACACTAGCTATGCACTGCTCAGTATTTGACTACTACTAGCCACTATATTTGTCACTCTGGCATCTGATTGCACCACCTGACATTGGTCCATCCTACTACTGCTAACTATGGGCTCCTGTAGCAAGGTCTGGATCCAAGAGGTGGCCTCATCAAGGATCTTGCCCATCTGTAGTTCTTTTGAACTATAGTACTAGATCACCCCACCTCTCCCCTGGAGGTATCTAGGCAATCATGGCAAACTCCTCCTCCTCGATCTTTGCAGTTGCAGCTTGTGGATCATGTTTCTCGTCCTTGCCCTTCTTCTTGAGAGGACACTGCATAGCGTAGTGACCAAATTCACCACACCGGAAACATTTGATCTTTGAGACGTCCTTCTTCCGCCTCCACTGCTCTTGCTGCCCCTTTGATGCAAGGGATGCATTCTCCTCCTCCTCCTTGGGCTTTGTCCCATTGCTGCTGCTACCATCAAGTTTGTACTTGACTAAGTCTCGCCTCATCTCTTCCTGTTGAAGAGCGACCCACATCCCTTCCTAATCCGACAATTTCTCTCTGCCCAGGATACTCTGGGCAAATACTTGCCATTCTTCTGAGACTGAATTAAAGGCCAACCTCACCATCTCTGTAGGTTGAGGTGTTGATCCTAGAGCTGCCAATTGATCTCGGACTTCCTGAAGCTTCGATAGGAACATATCAATGCGTTCCCCCTTCTGCATCCTTGAGGATTTCATTTTCTCCTCCAAGTACATCTTCCGCTGCTCGGAAGATCCTTGATACAACGTAGACAAGGCATCCCACATATCTTTGGCCGTCCCTTTTGCCAGCAATGTGACATACAACGTGATCCCTCACTCCGTCGAGGATCAACCGCTTGGCCTTCACCATCTCAGCCTTGTACTTCTTGTGTGGATCTGCATCGACAGGTTCAGCTACCACACTATCAACATAGGCTTTGAGATCATGCTCATCGAGAAGGCAGGAGATCCTAGCTTTCAAGATCACATAGTTGGATGCTCTGTCCAATCGATCTTGATCTCTCAGCCCATTAGCTGCCATATCTACCAACAAAAAAATCGAATTGCTCCCTCTCTCCTCTGCGCAACTAATATATATATATATATATATATATATATATATATATATATATATATATATATATATATATATATATATATATATATATATATATATATATATATATATATAATATTTATAAATATATACAAAGAAATTGAGAAAAATAAATTTATTATTAGTAGTATTATTAAAAATAATTAGTAATAAAAAAATTATTACTATAATTAATATTATTAATAAAATTGATTATAATGTTCGCTTGGGGTAGGTCAAGTGGCAGTGGTCGTGAAAATGAAGTCTAAACGAACCAGAAGTCTTGGGTTCAAATCTTGTGCTACCCTCCCCCCGTAGCGGGGTGAATAATGGACATGTAATAATAGGAAAAGAGGAGTCCTACCAAGCTTACAAAAAAAATAGTATAATAATAATATTACCAAACAAGACATATAATGTAAAGCAACTAGTAAAGAAAATATATTTTTATTATTATAAATACTTTTATTAACAAATAAATAAGAAATAAATTAAAATAAAATAAAAAGGAACTTCTAATCAAAATTAATAACAAAGTCTATCAATCAAAATAAATTCAAACCTATAAAAACAAAAAAGAGACCTAGGAAGATAGAACAAGGATCTAACACATGTTGATACTCCAACCATTGTCTCTATTCACATTTATAGGCCTTTTTTCAATTTCTAGGGCCTCCCTAAATTTACGATGATGAAAATGTTCAATCCTTGCAATGACCCTAGCCTCTTCGGTGCAGATGTGATGATTTTTCATTTCCACATGTTCTTCCAAAGCGGAGGAGCGAGACCTACCATGCTTGATGTCAGTTGCGTGCTCATAAATCCTTTGATTTATTGGTCGACCAATTTCACCAATATATGGAGTCCCACAAGAGCAAGGAATGATGTAAACACCTTTCCCATATTTGGGGTTCACAGGGTCCTTAACCGATCTTAGAGATCTCTGAATAGTGCTAAGGGACCTAAATGTTGAAGGAATATTATTATTTTTTAGGACCCTTTCAATCTTATCCGTGTTCCCTTGAATAAATGGAAGGTGCACTCCAGGAAACCAATCCTTGGGATCATTCCTCTTCCTAGGACCTCTTTCCACCTTAAGGAAGGCTCTAAGACACATGGACCTGTTATATCCATTCTTATTAAAAACCTTAAGGAGGTGGGTTTTTCAACTTTGAGGTGATTTTCATCAAAAACCCTGTAACACTTGAGTGGCTAAGGTGTTGAGAACACCAAGCTTTTGAGTAGGGAAATGATGCAAACTCACATGAAGATATTGCTCCATGTGAGTTTTCTTCCGAAACATCTAATGAGAGAAAGAACCATCATCCCTTTTTGAAAAAAGGAAGGCTACCATCAACTTCACATTCAATGGTGAACTTTATGGAATTAGATTGGTTGTTAAGATGTTGGAAAAACAGCTCCAACTTTTCTTTACCATGAGACCAAACGACGCAAGTGTCATCCACAAACCTTTTCCAAAGTTTAGGTTGGAATAGAGCTGATGACAAAGTCTTGGATTTCAACTCCTCCATGAAAAGATTATCCACCACAGGGGAAAGGGGTGAACCCATGGCAACGCCACATGTTTTCTCATAAAACTCCCCTTCGAAACTAAAGAAAGTAGAGGTGAGACAAATTTTAACTAAACAAGCAGTGTTAGGATCCATAATGCGATTGATGAATTCAATGGCCTCATTAATGGGGATATTAGTGCATAAAGAGACCACATCGAAACTCACCAGATTATCTTCTGAATCTATTATGATACCCTTTAACTCGTTAACAAACAAAGATGAACTTTGGCAAAGGATTTAGTTCAGTCAATGAGAGGTTTAAGCTTATTAGCTAAAAATTTAGTGAGAAGATAAGTTGGCCCTCCAATGGTGTTGACTATGGTGCATAGGGGGGGCCTCCTTTATGGATCTTTGGAAGAACATAAATCATAGGTGTAAGAGGGCTATTCTCAATGAGCTTCTTGCTAAGGGAGCTAACAGTGCTACTATATTTTATGGCCAGAGCAATTGTTTTAGAAAAAAAAAAATTATGGGATTCTTGTCAAGCTTTATGTAGCTCCCGCTATTACGCAAGGGATATAACATCTTTCTCTGGTAATCCTTGTTTAGGATAACAACAACACCCCCTTTGTCAACTTTAAGAACAATGATGTCCTTGTTATTGTTCAAGGTTTTGAGAGCCTCAAACTCAGGTTTGTTGAGGTTGTTCTTAGGGGGCTTAGCCTTTCTTAGGATAACCGCACAATCTTGCCTAATAATATCTTTAGTAGCATCTGGTAAGTCCCTTATCCCGAATTCAATGTCACAGATAATATCATGCACAAGGATTTTTCTCGGAGCTAAGGCAAAGTTTAAACCTTTCTCTAAAAGTGTAAAAACATAAGGATCAAAAGAAAATTTAGAAAGATTAACAACCCTATTGCTAGAAGAAATCTTATTTTCCTTATTAACATTATGGTTATAATCAATAGAAAGGAAATTAATACTATTATTATTGTTAGAAAAATGGTCATTATTATTATTATTATTATTATTAGAGAGGTGATTATTATTATAATTATTCTTAATATTAGAGAAGTGTTTATTATTATTATTATTATTAATTCCAATTTTTTATTATTAAAATCCTTATTATGATCATTAATCTTATTATTTTTAAAATCCTTATTATTCTTCTTATATTCAAAAGAATGATATTTGAAAGGGGATTTAGAATAATTCTTAGACCTATACCAAGAGACAGAAGAATTAAATCAATTAACATGCCAGGAGTCAAAAGAGGGAAACTGAAGATTGGAAGAGGGTGAAACCTCGGGATCGGGAGAGAAAACTAAGCTTAGCTCGAGAGGGGGGCATGAAGGAAGAGGATTTCGGAACCCGAGCAAAGGAGGAGAAAGGGGAACGGGGTGAACCAGGCAACTCGCTTGACATGGAGGGTTGACCATCCATGGTGGAGGCAATTGAGTTGCATGGGTTCTGAACCATTCCAAGCAAGTCGCCTGTCGAGGAGTGTTGATCGTCCCCAGAGGATAAAATAGGGCTTCATGGACCTGGAGCAAGAGAGGAGGATGAATTGGGAAGCTTACACACAAAGGAGCAGTCCAGGGTAGGGATCTAGTTAATGGACACAGAGGAAGGATTCATAATCAAGCTAAAAACAGGAGATAAGGAGCCACAATTATCAGGAAGGATGAATAAGGAGGAGGGATGGAAAATAGAGGGTGAGGCCCTGTTGGAGGGATGTAAGCTCCCTATCACAAGATTAGGATAAGGGCTCAGAAGGGGAGGGACCACCTAAACCAGCAAGATCATAGCTTGAAGGATTAACTTCATAGACCAAACTACGAGGAACACGATGCGTAACCATTTCCCTGCTCAAAATCTCGATGTTCTCAATACCTTAGCCACTCGGGTGTTACGATTTTATGATGAAAATCTCCTCAAAGATGAAAAAACCCACCTCCTTAAGGTTTTTAATAAGAATGGCTATAACAAGTCCCAATGTCATAGAGCCTTTCTTAAGGTAGAAAGAGATCCTAGGAAGAGGAATGATCCCAAGGATCGGTTTTATTAAGTGCACCTTCCATTTATTCAAGGGACCACTGATAAGATTGCAAGGGTCCTAAAAAAGCATAATATTCCTTCAACATTTAGGCCCCTTAGCACTATTCGGAGCTTTCCAAGGTTGGTTAAGGACCCTATGAACCCCAAAGATGGGAAAGGTGTTTACATCATTACTTGCTCCTGAGGGACTCCATATATTGGTGAAATTGTTCGATCAATAAATCAAAGGATTTATGAGCACGTTGTTGACATCAAGCATGGTAGGTCTCGCTCCTTTGCTTTGGCAGAACATGCAGAAAAGACAAATCATCACATTTGCATCGAAGAGGCTAGGGTCATTGCAAGGATTGACGATTTTCATCATCATAAATTTAGGGAGGCCCTAGAAATTGAAAAATGGCCTATAAATCTGAATAGAGATGATGGTTGGAGTATCAGCATGTGTTGGATCCCTGGCTTATCTTCCTATGTCTCTTTTTTTTAGGTTTGACTTTATTTTAATTGATAGACTTTATTATTAATTTTGATTAGAAGTTCTTTTTTATTTTATTTTATTTTATTTTTTATTTCTTTGTTAATAAAGATATTATTTTACCTGGATGTAGGTGATAATCATGCCATTAATGGTGATTAGATGGACGGCTGGCGGGAGGACTGGCCACATGGCCGCCTGCGTCCCCTCCCAAGCCAGACTGAAAGGAATTCATGGCGCCTTGTAGGTGACATTAATTGGGTGCTCTAGTCGAGATCTCTCCATCATGCTCATAGCAATGGCCTCCACAGACCATAACGTTGTTCTTCCTCCTCTGCTCCACAACATTTTCCCTCCTCAGGCAACGGAGCCTTGTTCTCACACAGTCATGGGAAGTCGTTGTTGGCTGCTCAGCTGCATAGACCTTGGTAATGAGTATCATTTCTCCCACACAAGACTCTGCAATCTGACTCTAGCTCAGACTTCCTCCGCCCACTCCCCGCTTAGCCATTCGGCGAATCTTCCCATTGGTAGCTTTGCGTCGAATACCGCCATGGCTCGCATCCGCCACCGAATGTGTAGCAAAAGTGGGGGCAGTCGTGGCGAAGGCATTCATCCTCCTATTCCGCCCAGCCCAGAATCTACCTCCCCCTCCTCTACTCCTGACATTTCAAATCATCATCGCTCCTTCTCTGGCCGGTATCCTGATACCCGCACTGGCAGAGGTCGGGCTCGGCTCCATGGTGCTGGGAGGAGGGACATAGTTGTTCACACGGCCAATTTTCCCCTTCCCCCTCACCCCGCTCCCCACACGACTCAATTTCGTTTCCACAGCACCCTGCATAGGCTTGTTATCACCGCCACAGTCACCATCACCTTCTCTGAGGAAAATGACCCACAGGAAGCTCCACCAGAGAACAATGGTGAGCAGCAGAGGGTCGCTCAAAGGAACAGGAGCGCCCGCGACCCAGGCAAGCAGCAGCTAGTCGAGGATGTGGTCACCCCACATGGAACGGAGTTGGTTGGCAGTCAACAGGCTGCTGAAGGCAGAGCTGGAGACACGCAGGCACCAGGAGGCAGAGCGGGAGACACGTCCAGTCCACATGCAGCAGCAGGCAGCTCCACTGGCACTCAACCAGCTTGTGGAATTCAGAGCGGCACGTCAGCAGAGGAGGAGGAGTGGTACCAGTACGCGTGTCTTATCGAGGAAGAGCCTGCCCCAGACGACCTCTAGGATTAACACATGGCAGCCAGGTGTCACTCTTATGCCAGCTGGGTGTTCTTTTGTTGACTGGATAATTTGTGTTATGATTTGTTTTGCTAAAAGTTTCCTGGTTATTTTTTGCCATGTTTGGTATTTTTGGTCAAAACTGGTAACCCCTGTGTGGGTTTTTTCTGCTTTCATAGACTGGTTTCCCCATCAATGGGGCAGTCGAGATTAGACTGTTATATTTTTTCATAGATGATATTCAGCACTGCTGAGGCCCATGCCTCAATGTAATTATATTTTTTTCATATTAATAGAATAGTTTTACTTAGAAAAAAAAATAAAGATATTATTTTCTTTATTGGTTTCTTTATGTTATATGTCTTGTTTCATAATTTTATTATTATAATCAATTTTATTAATAATATTAATTATAATAATAATAAAATTATTACTAATTATTTTTAATAATGTTACTGATAATAAATTTATTTTGATCAGTTTCTTTCTATATATTTATAAATAAAATTTTAAATAAACTTATTTTTAATAAATAAATTAATTTTTATCATAGTATATTTTTTTATTTTATTAATATTAATAACGGTTCTTGAGTTAAACTAGACGTTATAATCTTACCATATGTCTTGTTTGGTAATATTATTATTATAATAATAATAATAATAAAATTACTAGTTATTTTTAATAATATTATTTATAATAAATTTATTTTGAACAATTTCTTTCTATAAATTTATAACTTATTACAAATAAATATTATTTATAATAAATTTATTTTGAATAATTTATAGCATTAAATTATTTCTTACTATTGAATAATTTTTATTTTATTAATATTAATAACGGTTCTTGAGTCAAACTAGTAGTTATAATCTAAAGTCTAGTTATCTTTTTTCTGCATCTATTTATTTCAATGCCTAGATCGGGTTCCTCATCTTGCCTTGAAAATGAACCACACTAGTTGGTTCGAAACCCGTCGATGAGATTTTCTCCTATGTGATTTCTACCGAAAGATTTTTTGTCAAACAAAGTATATTTTCTAGTGACATGTCGCCATAATAATATTATTATTTATTTTATTTTTTCCTATGCAAAAGTAAAAATCAGCTAAAGAGAATATCTTCCAAAGAAGCAATACAAGAGAAAAAAATAAGTTCGTTGACACTCAAAACATAGCCCAAAAGAATATTATAATTTGTGATAACAACTAGGAGAACTTCCTTCAAATTTGACCAAAATAGTCTTGCAATTCACCAACTAAGGCCCTTTTACTGTTTTTTGTATTAGATTAAGGGTGAAAAGCACTTAAAATGCATCCCAGTCAAAAAATAAAGGTGAAGGTATTGATGTCCGTACAACAACTACCTAGAAAGCATGACATCAAAAGTACATATAGCATCTAATTGTGAACATGTAGATCCTATATATATCATTGGTACAAAATGAAAATAAATATTACACTAAATAGTACGTACATCAACCTAGAACAAGTGCCCACACAAACACCCTTAGTGAGCACCATAGTTCCTTGAACCATATTAAATCCTTTGTGAGAGAAAAAAAACTTCCATGCCCACATTTTTAAGTGTGTTTATAGATAGTAGGTTTCGTGCTAGACCCAAAATGTGCAAAACTCCACTATTTCCCTTAACTCTATCATTAGAGAATCCAATCAAGACTCTACCATAACCAACTATGCTAGAATTAGACTTATTACTAAGGTATGCCATCTCACCATCATATTTCTTACATTAAAATTCAATGTCGATGTGAATTCATATGGAAAGAAACTCCAAAGTTTATCAACCATTCACTCTAGGATTCATGTGCTTCCAAAGCTACAACAAAGACATATCCGCCATTTCTTTTAGTATTATTTTTAGATTGACCATCAAAATCATTATTTTCCTTCTTATTTTTATTTATCTCTTCCCTGTAGTCTCTTCAGATATGTTCAACCTTGTTGTTATTCCAACACTTTTCATTGTAATTTTGCATGAGACTTGTGTCTCTCATGAGATTTGGATCTTTCTTTTTCTCTCTTCTTGCCTTTATCACTAGATCTTCCACAAATATCTAAGGCCTCATTTGTTGATTTAGAACATTTCCACCTCACCTCCTCTATGAGTAAAGTAACCACAACATCATCAAGCATTAATGTCTTTACAATGCTTCCAATGGCCATTACCATGTTGTCCCATGAATTTGGAAGAAAACAAAAAAAAAACACATAACAATCATCCTCATTTATATTCACTCCAATTGAGCTAAATTGGATCACAATAATTTTACATGCATTAAGGTGATCAACTACAAAATCGACATCACCCATTCTCAAGAAAAACAACTTTATATATATATACCAACGACTTAACCTTATACAAATCCCCCAACTTCTTCCAAAAAGTTTTTACAGTTTTTTCTTAAAAACATTTAGTAATATTAAATAAAAAATCGAAATAAATTTTGTGTGAAAACACTTACAAGTGTTTTCAATCCTCCCACAAGAATCTCAAAAGCACAAGAATCGATCATGCATTACTCTTTAAAATGATGCAATGTGTAAAGCAAGTCTCCCCATTGTTTTCAAGAATATTGAAATGATGTGAAAGATACAACAATGATAATATACCTTACTCTTTAAAACCTTGTAATATAAGAGGCACTACAAATCAACTCTCCTCCCAAATCTATGGTCTAAAAAATTCACAAGAAGTTCTATAAGTTGTAGTAAAAGAAATGATAAATAGTTAAAAAGTGACAAAAGGAAAAAATACGATAAATTTATTTCAAATGTTTTAACGTACAGTTGATTCTAGGCCTTCTTACGGTTCCTTTTTCACCAAGCTTCTTGTTAAAATACATTATTCGTTATAGACACACAATGCTTCAGCGGTAATGGTCAAATGTAGCGTGGTTGGGTTTAGAGTTCAGCCTTGTTATAACAAATATTTCACAAATTACAATGATATTATCTTTTCCAATTGAGTTGTTTACAATAGAGATTTATGCCTCACCATTTAATACTAAAACCTATGTAAATAAATAAAAAAAACTTGGTATAATAGTAAATAAAAATTTAACTAATAAATATTATAGAATAAAACATTGTTATAATAATAAATAAAATAAAACATACATGCTATCAAAGAGCATATTCACTAATTAAATAAGTGAGGTACAAATACTAAACGGAATTTGGGTTATTTCAGTCCAATTACTTGGTTAGTGAATTTATGTATATAAAAATTTATAGAACTTTTGTATGGTATTTGTGTGGTTATTTTTTGTTTGAATAATATAGTAGAGTCTATCCTTCACAAAGAATTGAGCATATTGTTTTAAAAGTAATGATATATCATTATTAGTTAATTAATGTATGTGAATTTATTTGTTGAGGATGCATAAATATTAAATGAATTTTATAGGGATGTTTAGATTAATTTTATATGGATATGAATGAAGAAAGTACATGGTTTAGATAAATAGGAGAAAATAGAAGTGGAGCTCAAAAAAAAATGTAATTTCTAAATTTAACTCTAAATAAGGTTCATGGTGTAATATGTTCAATTTCTTGTATCTTTATGCTGGTTCCTCATGGTGTATGAAAGGAAATTACATGGAGTGATGAGGTACCACATTATTTTGGGATAATGATTTATGCATGGTTTTTTTTAAGTATAAAACTAAAATATGCTAGCCTTTCACATCCAATTCATGGTGCTAGAAAATGTTGCTTTTATAAGAAAAGAAATTCCTTGCAAAATCTCAGCATGCCTTGTCCTCCCCCCTCCCTTAGTACTTCACCCACCCCAATTTTTGGGGAGGTAAGGCTGACTATATTTGGTAGCACCTTATCACCATTCTGCAAAGTTCAATATTGATCTTCGGAGGCAAAGAGACATCAAAAAATACCATTAAAATATCATTGATATTTAATAGGGACTTGGAGTTGATGGAGCATAAGAATCTTGATGCCTATGTAAATAGATATCAAGATGGAAGGCATGGTGTGTATGTGTGTGTAAGTTTTGATTATCTCAAATTGAAAAACCAATAAAACCTATTTTTCATTGTCCAAAAAAATATAGTTTGTCATCATGGATTCACTCACAAATTAGCATTCAAACTAGCTAGGCGGTACACTTTAGCAATCACACCATTCTAACTTTCAATTTTACCACAACCAACAACAACTCGACCATGATCATCAACAAACAAAAATCTCCTTTTTTATAGCTTTACTCAATGAGGAAAATAGGGAATCATCTTTAGCCATGAGATAGCTACAACAAAGTAAACGATCCATACACTTTTAGAAGTGTGAGTATGCATGCTCTGAGAAGCATTTTCAGAGAATATAGATACAAAATATCATTTCATGTAGATATATTAGCATCCACTATGTAGATTAATTTACACCATATAATAAAAAGCAACACAAAATATTCACCTAATTTTGTTCACATAGTGTAAAAATTTGTATTACTTTGATTTTATTTAAATAGATATTACTTCTTTATTTTTAAAAAAGAAAAATAATTCCATGTAATTGACTTTAGACTCAAATATATTTAACTTGAATTAATAAATAAAATTAAAAAAATAGAAATGTGGACACATCACATTGCAGAAGGTCAATTACATGTAAATTACCACTTGTTACGTACGCATCCATTATCATTTTTTTGTTTCATTGGCACATCCCTAAAGCTTTTTCATACTATACTTAGATACATTTATGGATTCTAGAATAGTGCCTTGTACCCATAGGGCCATCCACTATATTAAATATAGTGTATTGGTTTGGATAATGCATTTGTGCCTCAATTCTCAAGAAAAGCATTATGCACCTAGGCAATTTTTCTTGAAACATTGAAGTCACAAGTTTTCTTTGCCCAGAAACCTACAAAGTAATATTTCTTATTTCCCTAAATTGTTTCTTGTTGGTTGGTCTTTTTGTGAAGACCTATTAGTATTCAGTTTGGTTTATTTAGGCAGTACATCTTGGCCCTTTCCTAGTTTTTGAGGGAGGGGTTCTTTTTTTCAAGGTCCTGGTGTTTATTAATAGTTGCTTCCATGCCTTCTTGGAAAATGATGAGCTCCAAAAGGGGTGGAGGAGGTAATGTTGGTAAAAATAAGTGGCTTCCCTTTGCATATGATTATGTGGCCACCCTCTTCAATGTGGTTCCTCTAGCATTTCAGAGAGAGATTGTATTGTTGGAAAGTAAAGAGGATGTTGGTTTCCCTTATCGCTCAAACTTAGAGGTACAGGGTGAGGAATTGAGATGGGTTCCATACCCTGGTAAGTCTCAAAAGAAATGGCTTCACTTTCTCAATTCGCTAGCCTCACACCAGCAGATGGCTACTCTATTGCGCCTTGTATTTTAGGATAAGCAAGTTGAGACCTGTAATCTCTTTTCTTCCCTTGAAGGTGTTAAAAGAATGATTTGTAACCTTCGGTATTGTTTCGATAGTTTGGATTCTCGTTTGGCTCATGTTGAAGGATTTATGGTGGCACTCCCACTATCATTTCTTCTTATCATGAATAAGGTTGGTCCAATTCAGAGATTTTGTTGTCATTTTTATTTTCAAAGGTTTGTGGCTACAAATAACATGTTGTTCACTTCTCTTGGAGTTGGTGGATTGCTACTGATGTTGTCGCTATTATGCGAACTTGGGATTTTGATGGCGGTTCAAGCGTAAGCTCTCAAGAGACTTGGGTTTTGGAGCTACATGTGCATGCTTTATCTTCTTTTATTACATGTGCACATCGAACTTATATTTTGGAAATTGCAACCTCTTTCACTATATGTTTTCAGCTTGGCTTGTAAAGGAAATGACAGGTATATTTTCCTTGAGTATGCGGCTACTCTTTCTCTATTGGGTGGAAGGCGTATTTTTATGTAGTTTCAGATTTGGGATCAGTTTGCTCATCTTTCCCTTGCCAACACTTGCAATTTTATGGGCTTGTTTTACTCATATTTTCATGGTTGTAATTCCTGAAGAGCAGTTAGTCATTGTTTGTGCTCAATCTTTTTTTGCATTCGTCTCAATTGATGAAGGGTATAAACTCTTGTTTGAACTCTTTAGTTGTTGTTTGAGAATGGGTCTCTATCATTGTTGTATTGGTGTTTCTAGTGGATATGAACTTTTTTTGTTGGGATGTTGGTGCCTATGGAGCACATAACTTTGATATCTATACTAATAATGTAAATCTCTTATTTTTCTATAATAGAAAGTATTTTTATTCACAAAATAAAAATATGTTTATGTAATTTCATTTAAATGCATCATGAATGCCAATAACAATATATCATATTAAACATAATTGGTTGTGATGGCTACCATTGAACTAAGAATTCTTAGGGTCTAAAGTTATCAATAACTATCAAAAGGAGGAAAAATGGCTTGGATCATGACTATGCAATTAGAATAATTAATGTACTAGTCTATAAAATATCTTCTCTAACAACAATGTAATAAGGGGCATTGAGGGGCCTTTTAGACATATATAATAGTCATCACTAAATACTAAATAAATATATGAATTATATGTAATAAAAGGTAGATACTCTTAACTCATAATTAGTTGGAGTGGTACAACAACTCCATGTATCTTAAGCCCGAGGGATGAGCTCAACTGGTCAAGTCCCCGTTGTTAAGTGCCTCACCGATTGGGAGATCAAAAGGTAAATTCTCCTCGACGCCCTTGGGGTTAGGCCTTGCTAGTCTGGGCGACAGGCTTTAAAGGATTCCCTTCGGGGTTGATCTGCCCATATTTTCTCGTGGATGTAACGGCCATCCAGTGTCCGTGAACCACAACGTAACAAAACTCCATGTATCAAAGTAATGTATAAATGTATATATGAAAATTGAATACAAAAATAGTTGGAATTCCTTCCTAAAACTTATTTTCATTTGTAATGTGTATATCCTTGTTATTGTTCATGATGTAGCATGTCTTTGACTATGTGTTTAAGCTATGCCTTCAAAACTTTGGTTTTGTTTCCATTGATACTAAATTCAAACTTCAACAATAATGAATGAGAATGGTGTGAGCCTGCAAAGGAATGAGATCAAGATTACTCAATTTAAAACATATACTCATGAATAAAATAATAAGAGGTTGCATGAAACTTTAAAAAAAAAAAAAAATCTTGAGGAATGTTGTGTAAATTTTTTTCGACTACCTATCATTGTTATATTTAAGAAAAGTATACAAGTTGATGTTATACAGGTTGAAGAGTGGACATGCTCAATAAATTGTTTGAAAGTGGATAGTGATACTTTGAAAGACAAAGATCTATATGTTAAAAAGGACTATTCCTTGAAAGATGAGCATAAAACTCGATGTTTGTTGATGATTGCTCATGGATATTCTTCTAAAGAAGACAAATCCACACATGGAAAATCAAAAATATTGTAAAGAATGTTTGTATTTTTTGTGGTTGGCTCTAAATTTATGTAGATTGTAGATTTTAGGAATATTTAATAATCAAGTTAGGAGAGAAATCAAATTGTTTGACCTCTCATAACATCTCAGAAATTTCAATTGACATACGGATATTTTGTTTATGAAAAGAAATGACATTTATCAACCTCTCTCAGCATTATCAAATTCTTAAATATTCCCCAAATATAAAATCAACATAAAATAAACTTGTTGGTATAGAAGTAGTCTGAGTCAAATGTGTTGGTCGAGGTCGAGGCTAAATCAAATCCTCACTGGAATGTTTCCAAAATGCACTTAAAGGGTCTCACTTTCTGTTAAAATAAACTAATTACTCCTGCATGAGGAGTTGGCTAAACTTAGAGAGTCAGTTAACTAAGTGTTGAGGGTTGAGTGTTTGAGTGTTGAGTCAAGTCGAGTTAAGTGATAGACGAATTTTAGTGTGTGGTTGCATGTGGTTGCATGTCAAGATATTTTAGGCAAGTCGCTAGTTGGAAAAGGTTAAATACCCTTCACCGGGTTCATTGTAAGCATCATGTTTTGTGTGATCAATAGAAGAGCCGCAACTCATGGATTTGTGTGTGAATTATTTATTTTGTCTTCTCTATCTTTCCAACAAATTGGTATCAGAGTAAGGTTAAGCCAAATATTTCAAACAGCCTAAGTACCGTAAAAGTGCAGCCGCAATCTGCAGAGAAAATTAATTGTTTATTATTAGAGCTAGAGGAGCCACATTGTATGAGCATATCTCGCAGAAGATATTCACGCATGTGTGAAGTTGTAGCTTCAGCCTGCATAGCTACACTGTGTGAGCATCAATCACAACCAATAGTCGTAATTTTTTCAACAGCCGCAGTTGTCGTTAACAACCATCCTCGAGTACGAGGTAGTGAGTCCCCGTTGCTAATTAAAGAGAGTTGCACCTGTTGCAACTGCTACAAGAACGAGAGAAAAGTCGCATCAAAAAAGATTAAGAGCACAAAGAAATTTTTACCAAGCCAACCTTGGTGGAATGCAATTCGAAGGAGTCAAGACTATTGCCCGTCACGTGGGGCAAGTGTGGCAAGTAAGTAAATATTTGTTTTAGTATTCAAAAGTCTATAAAGACCATAAATAAAAGGTTATATGTTACTTGGAGTTTAAGTGGGCCTTTTAAGTAAAGAAAGATTTCTTTTTATTAAAGTTTTCAAAAAGGTTTTTTTTGAGAAAAAAAAAAAAAAAAAATTAAGTGTTTTTTATATATAAAATAAAAACTTAGGAGAAATTTTTGGAGAAAGATGGCTTTCTCAAATTTCTAGCCCCAATTCCCACCGTTTACAGGGAAATATTATGATGTGTGGGCCATTAAGATGGCGACCACGTTGCAGGCTCATGATGTTTGGGATTATGTCCAGTTTGGGTTTTCAGAACCTAAGAATGAAGCAGAAGCACAAGCTCTCACTAATGCAAAGAGGGAACAATGAAAGACGAACTAAAAGAAGGATTCACAAGCGTTGCATGTTATCCAGTAGGGAGTGGACCGAGCAGTGTTCCAAAAGATTATGATCACATCTTCAGCAAAGGAAGCATGGGATACTTTGGCAACAAACTATAAAGGTATGACCAAATTCAATATTGTTAAGTTGCAGAATACTAGGAGAGATTTGAAAGTTTGCAGATGAAGGAGACAGCGGACATCGATTCTTTCATGAATCGAGTCATAATTGTCGTAAATCGATTAAAGATTTATGGTGAATAAATTAAAGATAAAATAGTGGTTGAGAAGGTCCTCAGATATTTTTCTACCAAATTTGATGTTGTGGTAGCAACCATAGAAGAAGCCAAGGGTTTGGCGTCATTGGCAGTTGATGAGTTGATGGGATCACTTCTATCACATGAGACAAGGATAGACAGAAATAAGGATTCCACTTTAGAGATCGCTTTCAAAAGTCGGGTTTCTATTTTAAGAGGCAGAGGTTGAGGTAGAAGTAGATCGAGAGGCAAAGGACGAGGCAAAAGATATGGTGGTCAAAGAGATGGTCGAGAAGAGAATCAACATGAAAGTGGAAGCAACTACAGAAGCTTCAACAATAATCAAAGAGTTGACAAATCAAAGGTGAGATGTTTTTATTGCAATAAATTTTGTCACTATGCTTGCGATTGCAGGAAGTAGATAGTTATCAAGGGAGCCAAAGAGTTAATGTCACTACAGAGAGTGCAAACTCCATGTTCCTAGATTGTCATACCATGCATGAACTTTCTACTAGTGTGTGGCTATTAAACAGTGGTTGCAATAACCACATGACAGGCAACAAGAATTTGGTTGCAAATTTCGATCAATCTATGAAAACAGAGGTAAAGTTGGGGAATGAAAAGACTGTGGATGTAGATGGCAAAGGAGTGGGCAACATTTTGACCAAGCAGGGGGAGTCGAAGACAATCTCAGAGGTATATTATGTTCCTAGTCTCAAACATAATTTTATAAGTGTTGGTCAGTTGACACAAAAAGGATACAGAGTTATCTTTCAAGGTTAAGAATGTGTTATATATGACAAGCCCCCAAGCAAGCAGTTGATAGCAAAGGTGTAGACGACAAGGACCAGACTCTTTCCTCTAATTATGAATTACAATGTCCAGGTGAGTTCTTTTACAGTTGCATGTTCTAATGATTATTGGTTATGGCACTTTCGATTTGGACACTTTCACTTTTCCAGTATAGGATTGTTGCAGCAGAAATAGATGGTCAAAGGATTACCTCCCATCAAACAACCTGCTAGTACTTGTGAGTGTTGCATATTGGGAAAGCAACATCGTGAAAGTTTTCCAAAGGGAGTTGCATACAGAGCAAAGCAACCTCTTAAGCTAGTGCATACAGACTTGTGTGGACCTATGAGGACATAGTCGATTAGTGGAAGTTGTTACTTCCTTACTTTCATTGATGACGATAACATAAAGACTTGGGTTTACTTCTTGAAGCAGAAGTCTGAAACTTTTGCAAAGTTCAAGGAAGTCAAAGCCTTAGCAGAGAACCAAAGTGATCGACAGATCAAGGTATTGAGGTGAGATCATGGTGGAGAATATGATTCATAGGCATTCCATGATTATTGTAAACAACATGGAATCAGAAGACCGTTTACAACCAGGTACACACCACAATAGAATGTTGTAGCAGAGAGAAATAACATGACAATTATGAACATGGTAAGAAGAATGTTGAAAGGAAAAAATGTGTCTAATGAGTATTGGGCAGAAGCAGTTGCATGTGCTATTTACGTGATCAACAGATCTCCTACAAAGAGTGTGATGAACAAAGTACCAGAAAAAGCATGGCCACGTATGTGTTGAATATCTCATCTCAGAGTATTTGGATGTGTAGCTTATGCACATGTGCCTAAAAAGCGAAGAGGCAAATTGGATGATAAAAGTGAAAAATGCATATTTACTGGTTATAGTGACAATCAAAAGCTTACAAATTATATAACCATGTCACAAAGAAGACCATAATTAGCAGAGATGTTGTGTAATGGAACTGTAGACAAAACATTTGATGCACAAGTTCCATTGATGGAATAATATGATGTATCAGAAAAGGAGCAGCAAGAATCACAGGTGAAGACACCAAACAGAGACACACCAACAAGGACTCCAAGATTTTCAAAGAAGCATGGATCTTCAAGCAAATCAACATATAGAGATTCTCCCAACAGTTAATCAGGTGATGAATCAAGCAATGGTAAAAGAAATATGAGAAGTTTGAAAGATATTTATGATGATTTGGATGTTATTTCAAATTTTTCATTGTTGTCATTCCAACCTTCTTCATTTGAAGAAGCAATCAAAGATGAAAATTGGGTGTACGCCATGGATGAAGAAATTGAAGTTATTGAAAAGAATGATACATGGGATTTGATTGACAAAGATGAATGAGAAAGGTGAAATTGACAGATTTAAAGCAAGACTTGTAGCAAAAGGATTCTCGCAGCAACCAGGAATAGACTTTGGAGAAACGTTTGCTTTGGTAGCTAGATTGGATACTGTAAGAGTAGTTCTATCCACAACAGCACAGAACAAGTGGAAAGTATATCAAATGGATGTGAAATCAGCCTTCTTGAATGGAATTCTAAAAGAATAATTTTATGTGCAGCAACCTCTAGATTATGAAGTTGAAGGTAACGAAGATAAAGTTTACAAGTTGAATAAATCGCTCTATGGATTGAAGCAAGTGCCTAGAGCTTGGTATAGCAGAATCGGCAGCTACATGATTAAGAATGGATTTTGCAAAAGCAACATTGAGCCTACCTTGTACGCAAAGGTGAATGAGCATGGACAAATTTTGATTGTTTGCTTATATGTTGATGACATGAATTTTACAGGTGATTTTGGGTTAGATGAATTTAAAGCAGCCATGATGAAATAATTTGAGATGACAGATCTTGGTCTCATGAAATATTTTCTTGGCATAGAAGTTGAGCAATCTAAAAAAAGGAATTTTTACTTGTCAAGCTAAATATGCCAAAGATTTGTTGAAAAGATTCAAGATGGAAAATTGCAAACCTGTCCCTACACCAGTTGCAACAGGTACAAAGTTAAGCAAGGATGATGAAGGATCAGATGTCAATCCAACTCTATTCAAAAGATTTGTTGGCAGCCTCACGTATCTCACAGATACAAGACCGGATATCATACAAGGAGTGAGTTTGATTTCCATATTTATGGAGACTCCAAAAGACACACATTGGAGTGTAGGAAAAAGAATTTTGTGATACATAGCAGGAACTAGAAATTGTGGCATAATGTATGCAAGCACAAAAAATAAGGATTTGATTGGATACACATATAGTGATTTTTCAAGAAGTTTGGATGATATGAAGAGCACTTCTAGTTTTTTGTTCCATCTTGGTTCAGGTGTGATTTCATGGGCATCTAAGAAGCAACCCATTGTGACACTTTCGTCAGAAGAAATAGAATATGTAGCAGCAACATCAGTCAAGAATTGTGGTTAAGAAGAGCATTTGATGGACTCAAGCAAAAACAACAAGGATCAACAACAATATATTGTGACAACACCTCAACGATTGCATTATCCAAGAATAGTGTGTTTCATCAAAAGAGCAAGCATATTGATACTAGATATCACTTTATTAGAGAACTTGTGAGAAATAGAGAAGTTTACTTGAAGCCTTGTAGATCTAGTGATCAATTGATTGATATATTTACTAAGTCATTAGCAAAAGATGTGTTTGAGTTTCATAGAAGAAACTTGGGCATTGTAAGCTTAGCTGAGACATAGACCAGCAAGCATGTTTGAGTTGTCATGAGTCATGTTTTATAGCAGTCGTAATTAAGGAGGAGTGTTAAAATAAGCTAATTACTCTTGCATGAGGAGTTGGTTAAACTTAGAGAGTTAGTTAGTTGAGTGTTTGAGTGTTGAGTCAAGTCGAGTTAAGTGAGACGGATTTTAATGTGTGGTTGGATGTGGTTGCATGTCAAAATATTTTAGGCAAGTCGCTAGATAGAAAAGGTTAAATACCCTTCATCGGGTTCATTGTAAGCATCATGTTTTGTGTGATCAATAGAAGAGCCACAACTTGTGGATTTGTGTGTAAATTATTTCTTTGTCTTCTCTGTGTGTCCAACACTTTCTGCGCTATAGAATCATGGTAGTCCATACCTACCGTCAATCTGCCAAACATGTCATACATGGCATAGTTTATGTCTAGCAAAGAAATAGAATGTAAAACACAAACCTAGTTGATAGGAATGCAGGGATTGGGTGGGAAAATAAGAATCGACTAGGCATATCCCATGTCAAATACTTTTCTTCTCTACTTACCAGTCAATGATGGTCATCAAGTCACTTTCTTCTAAGAGTATCAATGTGGATGTGTGCAATTAAATTCCGAGGTAAATTATTCAAGCACTCACCTTATAGATTTACTTGATGGGACCAAGAAATTGTAACTGTTATTGGTTCCATGATGGCCATGTATGATGTTAGACAAGTCATCCATGTATGACAAAGTGCAAGATTGCTGGAGATGATATGGCTACTGACTTTGGGGTTGATTTTGATGAACATTTTGATTGCATATGATATTGAAACTAAAAGAACCGCTAAGAATTATTTTAGTTTAATTAAAGAGAAATCATAGTTTGAAGGTTGATGACCTCGTTGGTGAACGGATTAAATGTCATAGACAATGTGAGGATTCTAGGTATAACTGCAGTGGTGAGGTCGAGGAATGACTACGCCCCCACCAAATTGTGATACTTGTGCATGAACGAAGAAAATACTTTACAAAGTTGTAGTTTAAGAAGGCTTAGTATTTGGTCAAACAATAATGGAAATTTTCGCATGATTTTTAATAAAATTTGGCAGGATTTTTGGGAAATCTAAGTTATAGTGGTTAGGTATTTTGGGTGTCCCATGAATTTTTTGTGTCGAATCTATTTCCACCATCAAAAACACTATTTAAACACTCCTACTATCAAATTAAAAAAAAAAAAAAAACAAAACAAAACCTAAATTCTAACAATTTTTAGCCCCCTCTAAACAACACCTTTTACTTATAAAAAAAATAAAAATAAAATCTTATATGATTCATCTGTTGAAAGTACTCCTAAAAATATCCAATGAATGCAGAGATTGTCCCTAGAACTATTTCAAGGAAACAAACAATCGTGATGTACCTTACATGGACATTCTATTATCAATGCTTGGTCATGAATCCTAGATACTATGATTTGGAGAATAACAAAAGCAGCACTATGAATGATTACTTGTCAAGAATATGACGAGCTTTTTTTCCATCACAATGATGAAAAGATAAATCAAGAATTGTCAAAAGAGATACGATATGAAGTTGATGAACATAGTTTGGATTATCCTCATTTAAAGCAAACTTGCTACTTTAGGCACATTTTCTCAAGTGGGAGTTGAGCCTCCATTATCTGATGTACATAAGCACCTAGATGATGCTTAATATATTTCATTTAAGGCCACATTGTACCAATCTTGTGAGTTTACTTTGTATTACACCGTAATATTATATCAATTTGGTACTGGCTATGTTTACAAACAATATCTATTCCTTATACTTGTTATTTCTAGGAATTAAGATGTTCACAAACAATATCTACCTTTTATGCCTGTTATTTTTAGGAATTATTTTATGCCTGTTATTTCTATGAATTAAGGTAGATAATTGTGTTATTCCATGTTATACCTATTATTTCTAAGAATCAAGGTAGATAATTGGGTTATTCCCTGTTATACCTATTATTTCTAGGAATCAAGGTAGTTGTTCCCTTTTATACCTATTATTTCTAGGAATCAAGGTAGATAATTGGGTAACATTGATTAAGGTAGATAATTGTGTTATTCCATTTTATACCTATTATTTCTAAGAATCAAGGTAGATAATTGGGTTGTTCCCTATTATACCTATTATTTCAAGAAATCATTAAGTTAATAAACATAGCTTGAGATTTGAACTTGAATAGGAAGGAAGACAACACACAATCCCCACTACACTACTTACACTTTACTTCTTAACTGCCTAAGAAAAAAAAATATCCTTTATATTGAAATATGGTTGCGTTGCGTGATGCATATATGACTATAGTAATTCCACAAGTGCCATACCCAGTAGGAGATGTGAAGAGAAGCTGGGGAGATCACAACAAAATTTTCTTTGGTATCATACAGAGTGCTTGACTTGGATGGTCATCTGAAATTGTACCATCAACTGTAATAGAGGGAAAAGGACAATGCTTTAATCACAGAAGTTGCTCATGATGAGGAAGTTGATTAGTTGACTTACTCAATTGTGTTGTCCAGGCTAAAGAAATCTACCAAACACACAATATGGGGGAAGCCCAAAGATGATTACAATGTGTAACCAGTTAATGAGGAAAATATTTGTTATTCCTGTCAATGAGCGAAAGCTAGCCCGTTTAATTCCGGTTCACCAGAATTCTATTTTGCAGAGACGAATTTTATTTTCTAGAGATATGTTAGTTCATGTGGCATAAATTTGTATAGGTCAAACATTAGTGTTGAAATTTGTACAAATTGAACATTGATGTTGAGAAAAGAGAAAAAATAGGGCAAGCCCAAAAAAACATTAACTTTTGGATGTCTTGAAATTGAGATGAATAGTGAAACTGGTGTAAAAACATTAACCTCTGAATGTCTTGTCTTGTAATTGAGATGATAATGTGATTTGATTCGGGATCTCGCGGAGACTAACTATGGAAAATTTACCCGCTTAGGTATACAAAACATTGACATGCTGGTTGTTGGTCGACTAGGCTTTTGTGGAATATGGGTGTTGGTCGATTAGCCTTCTCGGTCGGTAAAGGAATGAACTTTTTGAAAGACCGAAGGAAAATGCTGCATTGCTGGTCCAGTTGGTAGATTACCGCAATAAGTATGATGGATGGAGTCATCCTTGATATAACCGAACAGTAAGACAACAAATTGTAGAAATTTGATAGAGAAATTTACCTAACTGTTGCTTTGCATGGAGAAAAGAACAAAAGATGGGGAAGTCAACTGGTTGACGTGGTGAATTTGTTTGATTACATTGACCAGGAGAGATGTGTCAAACACCCCACGCACTATCAAAGAAGTCTAAAAAGCACGACAAGAATAATTATACGATCAAGGACGTAATGAAACCAAACCAAAGTATAAGCTAGAAAAATGTTCATGACATAATCCGGCATCTAAAAATGATACATCGCAATCATCTGATTTGGATATTAATGTTCCTGTGTGCATATTTTCTCTGTAGTTCGAAGGACGATGGTTGTTTGACTTATGTTTTGTGCTTGTCTCAGCAGAAGATGATGCAGAAAATCAGTGCTAGTAGGATTGTGGGGCTTGCAGGGAAGATATACTTGAAGTTTATGAGGAAATTCTGATCGACTATGTTTTGGTCAACGCAAGAGCTAGTCGAATTGACTAGACTAGACTTTAGTCCAAATGAATGGAGTCGACTTCGACTTGGTGGTGGATTGAAAATTACAAAAATGGTGAGGAAATTCCCCAAGATTCTCTCATTCCAGAGAGTTATCATATTTTTCATTAACAATATTCATTTTTTCACTTATAAATGCTAAGGTTATTTAGAGTTGAATATTACGTAAGTAATGGAAATCCAACTAGGTCGTTCTTCTAAATCAGAACAAACTTGATATAACTTTAAGTCAATAGTTATAACCTTAATGGAGTCATGAGAAAACTATTCTTAATGAGTAATGATAATTGTAAAATGTATATGAACGATAATAGTTCATATGGTTGGTGATTGTTTCATTTAAGTTGTTCAACTTCTAGTTGACATTTGTCCACATTGGTCAACAATGGTTGTAAAATTTTGGATTAGGAAAAGTGTTATAGTGAATTGAGTTTTAATTGAGTCAAGTTGTTTGCACTGCAATATAAAAAAGCATAATAAGTCATAATAAGTTATTGTTTTTATGTAATCAACATGCATACTCTATAAATCTCAAAGAAGCATGGTATGATTATTAGTAGCAGAAGTGAGTACTAACAACAAGAGATGGAATATTATGTGAACAATACCCAAATATCTATAAAGAAGATGAAGAAGTTTTTATTGCTAACAATAAAAGACAAAGTTTGAAGAATTGATGAAGCATCAGGGAAGATTTCGAAGGAGTGGTAAGCACCTGCAGCCAGTGTTTTTGCACTTGTAGCAAGTGATTAGCAAAGAAGGCATTCAAGAATGAGACGTAAGATTACAAGAACACACACAAAGAGCTGAATGGATAAGCTAATGACAAGAACACTTGCAATGATTGAGGTGCCTGGTATAAAAGTTGCAGAATGGTTCTTTGGATTGTGACCTTAGAAGCGAGAAGCAGAGACATGGTAGGGTGATTGAGGAAAGAGCTCTACCATAGTGTGTGTGCAAGGGCAAGATGAGCACAGGACGAGCCAAACATGGCTCCAAGGACACAATGGTATAGTAAGAAAGTCAAGAGGACCCTGTTGGACAAGGAACAAAAGGGTATCGGAGACTCACTGATTGTACATGCACCTACCAGATTGAAGGTGAATGCTAAAGAGTAATAGGACATGGTATTTTTGTTGCAAAATTGCTCGGTTGGAGACTCATGGACTGTATAAGCACCTACCAAGGTGAAGGTGAAAGCTAAAGAGTAACATGTCATGGTATTGTTGTTGCAAACTTGCTCAGGACAAAAAATGAATTGAGGGTGGGGGAGATGTGGAGGGACCTCTTAAGCCTATGTAATAATCATCACACATTCTATATATATATATATATATATATATAAAAAGTAAGTACACTTAACTCATAGTTAATTGGAGTGGGTATAACCACTCCAACCATTTCCCTAATGTATCAATGCATATGAATACTGAATTAGAATTCCTTCCCTATACTTCTCTTCATGTGTAATAAGTGTGTTCTTGCTATTGTTCATGACGTAGTCCATTCTTGACTATGTGTCGGAGTCGAGCCTTCAACTAGGGCAAAGAATAACAGTTTGTTACAATTTTTTTTCTGTTTGCACTTGTGTATACCTTTACTTCGTATGTAGGGGCACACTTACAAATTGGTGATCAATTTTGTAAGAAATTATCCTATCATCTATCCATGTTTGAAAAGTCCTCAGGGTGTTATCAGTAGTGGTCCAAGGAATGAATGATACATTACCTCGTGCTTTGTTGCATGAAGTTTATGTCATCACCACTTGGCTCCAATTTTAATGAAAATATATATTCCATCATCGATTTTGCACATAGTTGTCTCAGTACATCTTATCCATTGTTAGTTGCCTCTCATTCCATTTACAACGGTTGGAATTAAACTACACATGATGGTTGAACTCACATAAAACACTATTGGAAATATATTTTGAGGTAACCAATAATGGAGGTAACCAACTTTGATCATCCAAGTAGGAGATACTTATCGTTTACATAATGGTAGTTGCATGCAATTGATTTTAGCGGGCCACGAGGGAAACAAGTTGAGAGGGAAAGGAAATAAATAAGGTCATATTTGGAAGTATTAATAAACATATTGATTACAAGGCATTAGTGTGTCATGTATATACATGCCATCTACTAGGTAATTTTGTTCTCCTAACCTAAACTAACATTTAGGTTTGGGATTGTTTAACACATATCATATATTTTAAATATGATCGCAAGGCATTGGTGTGTCTTGAATATACACATCATTTACTAGGTGGATTGCTTACCACAAATCATATATTTTAAATATCCATCAACATCTAGATTTGGGATTGTTTAACACACATCATATATTTTAAATATGATCGCAAGGCATTGGTGTGTCTTGAATATACACGTCATTTACTAGGTATGTTTGTTCTCCTAGCATAAAATAACATCTAGGTTTAGGATTGTTTACCACAAATCATATATTTTAAATATCCATCAACATCTAGGTTTGGGATTGTTTAACACACATCATATATTTTAAATATCCATCATAGGTTTAATGGAAGAATTTTACCTATATCTAAAATGCAATAAGTTTATATTATAGTTGTGATAAGTTGAGATTCACTTTAATATTATGCATAAATAAATTGGGCAAATGTGATATTATATACAGATTTTGTATAAACATTTATTATTGGGCCAAATTGTTGAATTTTGTATCTTTTCTCCCTTCTTTTTTTCAAAGAGACTGTTATGCAACTAGCTCACAAAATAGAAGAGATAGATCGACGACTTCAAAATTAGCCTCTTCGAAGGGGCAACCTCCTTTACATTACACAAATGAACAAATCTTGGATGATTCAAATGACAAAACCTCATTTCTATATATAGGAGTCTAAAGGGTCACAATATAATCATAGCCGACATAACAATAATAATGTAAGGGCACAACAATAACAATAGTGGGCTTCAATAGGGTACGATAATAACAATATGGGGACAACCTGGGCACAACGATAACAATAAGGGGCTACAATGACAATAATAATGGGGGAATACACTAGTAGTATAGGGACCTAACATGCCCCTCTCCTTCAAAAAAGTGTTGTCCTCAACGCTTGAGTAGTTCAGGGTGCTTCTGTATAAAATTTTCGTCCTCCCATGTGGAATCTTCAGCGGGTAAGTTCTTCCACTTGATGAAATACTCTTAAATTGATCAATTTCATAGTTGTCGAGTTCTTGTTTTTGTGACTGCTTCAGGTTCCAATATGATTTTTCCTTCCATGTCAAGTTCTAGAAATATTGTTTGAATTGGGAGCTTGTCACCTATAACCTTCTTTAAGCATGAAACATGGAAAATTGAGTGTGCTCGGGAATATGCAGGAAGCTCTAATTTGTATGCCATAGTACCAATATTTTGCAACACCTTATACGGACCATAATACTTTGGTGATAATTTATTATCCTTCTTAGCTTGCTTGAAGCACATTTGTTTGTATGGTTGTAGTTGAAGAAATGCCCAGTCACCTACATCAAAACTTCTTTTACTACGATGGAAGAAATACCCAGTCACCTACATCAAAACTTCTTTTACTACGATGGTGGTATGCCTGTTGTTTCATTCTATTCTACGCCAAAGTGAGGTCGTCCTTTAAGAGTTAGAGAACTTGTTGTTGATGCTCGATGTGATCTTCCACTGCTTGAACCTTAGATTTTTCTCTCAAAGATTATGTGATGAACAATGGATGATATCTATAAATTGCCATAAATGGGGTCATTTTTGCTGTAGTATGGAAGGAAGTGTTATACCACCATTCAACCAGAGGCAACCACTTAACCCATTGTGTTTGTTTATAAATACAAAGAAACGAATATATCCTTCCAAACATGTGTTCACTATCTCAGTTTTCCCATCATATTGAGGATGATAAGATGAGTTATGAGCTAACTGAGTACCCATACAAGAAAATAAGTATGTCCAAAAATTTCCAGTGAAAATGGGATCTCTGTCATTTACAATAATATTTTGGTTTCCATGTAGCTTTTGAATTGTTTCCATAAATGAAATAGCAACTGTACTGGCTTTAAATGGATGAGATAATGGGAAAAAGTGTGCATACTTGGTAAATCTATCAACTAATACCATGATGACACTCTTTCCTTTGGACTTGGGTAAACCTGTGATAAAATCCATTGAGACCTCCTCCATGTTATGCTCCTATACCAATAGGTGTCATATATCATGATTGACTTTATGAGCTATGTAATATGTTCATACCTTTACTTGTTGCAAAGGTTTTCCATATTTGCCAAAAATCAAAAAATTTAAAAAATGTAAAGAGGGTATACCCTAAAAGAAAAATCAAATGGTGAAAAGAATAAAAGATGGTCAAAAAAATCAAAGAAAATGAACCCCAACAAAAAGAAAGACCAAGGAAAGTGTGCAAGTCTAAATGCCACTACTTTTTACTTTTGTATAATAAACAATTGTGTGCAGTTTGTCACCTATGCCACAATTCATGAATAGTCAAACAATTTAAACTTGGCTAGTTCATTTTTCAATTTCATGTTTTAGAAATAGAGAATAAAATCTGACCAAACTGTATAATCTTGGAAGATCAGTAGTTAGGTAAAGTGAAAAAGGAGCTCAACAGTTTAATCTGAGCCCTTGGATGTAATAAGTGTAGATTTAGATAGGTATCACTATGTAAAAGAAAAGAAAGTGTGATTAGGGTTTGCCAGTTTAAGTACACCCTAATAAAGAAGTAAAAATGCTAGGATAAAATAAGTACGGTAAGTAGATGATAGTTGCAGAATAAATGTGTGGTGAATGGTTAAGTTTAAATGTGTAAATCTTTTACTTTCATCACTTGGACAAAGCACAACTCACATTGAAGACAACACATCAAGGAGACAAAGTCAAATTAATTAACTCCCCTATTCATTTTCCCTAAAATTTTCACTAATTTCCCCTAAGTACCAAGCTGTCTATTAAATTAGAGGGGCTCAGAGCATTTCTCTGACTTCTGGAGGGACCGGACCCTTGGCCCAATAATTTATAAAGCTTAAGTACTTAAAACCATTCATAAATCATTCATTTCCCTTCATAAGTTTTTTCCTGATTAAAATTCTATTTTACTTAGGAAAATTACAATATTTTTCATAAAAACCCTTTTTCACTTTAAGCCTAAGTTTAAATACACACATCAAATGTTTTTATACTTAGCGCTTTTTCGTTCATTATGACATATTAACTATTAACTTGTATTAATTTATAAATCCCTTACAAAGTTTACTCTGTCCTGTATTATTGTAACTATATAAAACCCTGAATTTCTATATATACTGCCCCTTGGTTAGTTATAACGATAATACATCATTAAATAGGAATTAATTAGTTAATCCATAACTTACTAAGAACCCCGACCCCCCGCCATATTAAAAAATGATTAATTAACCCCCACGGTTAATTAATAGCTTTCCCCACCAATCTCGTCGCTCCTGATATGATTAAAAAATCTTTAATTACATCGAGCCCGTCGTCATTAAACTCCCGTCACCTCGCCTCCTTGATACCATCTGATCAAGCCCCCCATATCCAATGGCTATCATGCATATCGCGCGACCCTTTGTGACCACGCATTAGCGCACGATCACAAAGCGGTTTTTGCACAGTGCCTCCGCCACGCGTCGAACGCTCTATGGAATCGCTAGCCCAATGCTAAATACCACCTTTCCCCATAAGCGGTGCGATAGAAATCGCTTACCGCCTCCACTAAACGACAAAATGTCTCGTCATTCAGTTACCGCCAATTGTCATTTTCATTCACCTGCCAATATCAACCATTTACCCATTTAAACACAAAAACCCCAATTTTGCTCGTTTTCACCTGATTGTGCAGTAAAACCCTATGTAACCCATCTGCGCCACCTGAAGCCTCTGTTAACCGATTCAAGCATGGTTTACCTCCTGAAAAGCATTCTGGACTCACTCCACAGACCTTTCAAGCTCAAATGAAACCTTTTCGACCTCCCCTGCAAACCAATGCTTTCTTAACAATTTGTTTTGTTTTACAGGTGATCAGAAGACCACATCCTTGGATAAACAGTCTTAATACTAGTCATAAGACCTGTTTACTCCAATATTGTTATCAAATCTATTCAAACAGAGATGGAAAATAAAACATACAGTTATGTGACAAGCAGAGGAAACATGGAATTAAAAGGATTTACTATTGAAACAGACAGTAAAAACCTAAAATACACATTGAAGGTAAAAGGACACAGTAAAGAACAGTCAAAGTGTATCAGGATTAAAAAGTATCAGATTGAAGACCAAGTTAAGTAAATTAGATAGCATGAAGATAAACAACAGGGAAGATAGTTACAAAACAGACTATACAAATTCATGTCAAAGTGAAGACAGATGAAAAAACGGAGCGGTAAAAGTAAAAGGTAAACAGTAAAAAGTAAAAGTAAACTTGGATGCAGTAAGGGTTAAACAAAGATGAAAACACTTTCACCAGCTACAATGAATTTTATCCAAAGTAAAAGTGAAAAACAGTCAAAAGAAGTTTAAGGTTAAAAGATGAAATTAGAGCAAAAATGGTACATTCTTCAGAAATTTCCTATTTAAGTCATAGTTTTGCAGAAACTATTGTGGCCAATCCAAGAAGTATTTTGAGAAACTGGAGGATTTTTTGTTCCCAAAAGAATCCTCTACAAAAACCTCTCTCACTTTTTACACAGGTATTACCAAGAGGGAGATAAGTGCATGTCTTCACAACCTATTTTTCATTTTGTGGAAAGTCCTGTTTTTGACATCTTTTTGCAGAGAATATTGTGAACAGTTGGAGATGAATTTTTGGGAACTGAGAGAGGTTTATCTCAAAAAAATTCTTATCTACAAAAACCTCTTTCACGTTTTACATATCTATCATAGATTGAGATATACAAGCATATCATTGGACCCTAAGTTTGCAGAATTTATGGGGCAGAATGCACAAAGGAAGGATGCAGTTAGTGACTGGGATGCCTCATCATCAACTAAGAGTTGCTATCAAATTCGAATTTCTCTTATTTTGTCACCATAAATCCATAAACATAGTGCCAAATAGATTCATGAGTTTTGAATGTCCTTTATTAAAGTTCTATTAATGTAAACAGTTGGAGATATTTGTGAAACTAATCTTGATATTTTTTCAAGATATTTCAGTTTACAATTAGTATAAATACTTCTTCATTTGAAGTATTTTAGGGTGGATTCTATAACATTTCTGTAACTCTATACTATCAAGCTAAGAAATCTTTTGTACTCAAGTCTGGATTTTTGCTGGAAAAGGAATAAAAGTTGAGGACATTTCATCAGATTCATGTGCAGTCTAATTGCAAATAAGTATTCTATCCTTGTGATTTACGTGTTTTCTACATGTTTCAATGTTTCATGCATCTCAATCTAAATGGTAAAATAGTCAAAGTGTATCAGAACTAGCTTTATTGCTCTCTGTTATCAACAGTATGCCATTTACATGTTTTCTTCTAAACTATTTCGGTAAAGGAATTCTTAATTGCTCCTATATCCCTGTAGTTTTCTCTAATAAGTCCCTGGTATAGGATTCTTAATTGCCTTATGTTGGTTGACCTATCTTCCCCTCTTCTTTCTAATCCTAACTTGAGGATTCTTAATTGCCCTCTTGTTTTAAAATTAATATCATCCTTTCAAGCGCTGAATTTGTTTTTACTCTGTTATCCTTCCTGTTGGACTCATACCTCAACAATTTGACTTAATCCAGTGAATTATCCTTGATTGACTCCATAGGCTAATGGCCTGAAGCCTAGTTTACCCATTTGTTTCAAAATTCCACCACTCTCAAACAAAACAACCTTGAACATTAATAACTAACCTAATATCCCACCAAACAAAGGTAAATCATAAAGAGAGAGCCCTCTCTGAGTACAGATTGGCTAGATTATGTACTTAAAAGTTGGTTTGTGGTTACCTCGGACCCCTTTCCTCTTCCCAACAGCTTCTAGGAAAATCTGAGTGATAACACTCCCAACGTTGACTTGGAATGGCACAAAGCAATTCTTCCACATCCTCATCCTTTCTTAAGAGTGCATCCACAACAACATTTTGCTTCCATTTTTTGTAGATGATTTCAAAGTCATAATCCAACATCTTTGTGACCCATTTTTGTTTCTCTTATAAATATAATCTTTGTTATAAAAAGTATTTAAGACTATCATGATCTGTTTTACCCTGAAGTGTCTTCCCATTAGGTAAGGTCGACATTTCTTAAGTGCATGTAGTATTGCCAACATTTCCTTCTCATAAATAGCTTTGTGTAAATACTTTCCTTTGAATGGACGACTTTCAAAAGCAATGGATCTTCCTTCCTGCATTAAAACAACACCAATTCCATTTCCTAAGGCATCACATTCCACAATAAAGGTTTTGTGAAGTCGGGCGTAGCTAAGACCGTTGCTTGGCACATTGCCACTTTAAGATGTTCAAAGGCCTTTGTTGCGTCTGGAGTCCAAGAAAATGCATCTTTTTTCAGTGATGTTGTTAGAGGTGTTTTATTCTACCATAATTATTAACAAACTTGCAATAAAACCTTGTCAACCCGAGAAATCCTCGCAAATGCTTTATGGATGTGGGGATTTTCCATTCCTTAATGGTTTTAATTTTTCTAGGGTCTACGTTGACACCTTCATGAGATACAATATGACCCAGATATTCCACCTCCTATACTCCAAAGAAACATTTGGAGGTTTTTTCATATAGTTGTTTCTCCTCCATTAGTTTGAGCACCCTTCCAACATGTTGAACATGATCCTTCCAAGACTTGTTGTAGATTAGTATATCATCATAAAAATACTAACACAAATTTTCTAAGGAAGGGTTTGAAAATGGAATTCATCAAACCTTGAAATGTAGAAGGTGCACTGGTAAGGCCAAAAGGCATGACCAAAAATTCATAATGACCCTCATGAGTTCTAAATGTTGTTTTCGGAATTTTTTCAATCTTCATTCTGATTTGATGATATCCTGAGCAAAGACCCAACTTGGTAAAGTAAATTGTTCCTTGTAATTCATCAATGACAGAAATGGGAAATTTATCTTTAATAGTGAGCTTGTTGAGCTCCCTATAATCTAGACACATGCATCATGATCCATCGTGCTTGTACACCAATACTACTGGAGCAAAGAAAGAATTTTGACTAGGCTGACTTGTACCAACCTCTAGTATTTTCGCAACCATACGTTCAATTTCGCTCTTTTGGGCATAGGGATATCTGTAAGGACTTATGTTTGGAGGAACACTTCTTGGGATCAAATGAATAGCATGATCATGATCACGAATAGGTGGGAAGCCTTTAGGAGTCTCAAATACCTAGGAATGATTGTCCAAGACTTTTTGGAGATCTGGAGAAATAGATGATTTCGATGTGGGAACCTCTAGTGAACATAATTGTGCAATTACACCTTGTTGTTATTTCTTTAGGAGATTTTTCATGTCGTTAGAGCTTATTATCTTTCCTGGTTTCTCTACGATACCCCTTAGTTCAACTTCCTTTCCTTCCCAAAAAAATCAAGAAAAGTTCTTGAAAATTAAAAGCTATCGTACCCAAAGATTGTAGCCATTGGACTTCTAGTACAACATCAACACCACCCATTGGAATGGAAAGCATTGGACTATTCAATACATATTCTCCCATGGATAGCTTGATATTATAGCACTTTCTGAAGAAATTTATGGTTCCTCCATTTGCAACCATCACTTGACACTCTGGCGTTGGATATATGAAGCATTTCAATTCCTTGGCTATCTTACAATGAATAAAATTATGGGTACTACCCGAATCAATCAACACTATTACCTTTTTCTTCTTGATATGACCTTCTATCTTGAGAGTTTGAGGAGTGGTAATTCCTGTCAATGCATTACAATATATGGTCGGATTCATTTCTTCATTCTCTAAGGTTGGTTCCTAGTGTGTATCCTCTTCTTTTGACGTTTCTTGTTCCTTTTCTTCCTCCTCTTCACAATCTATATAAAATAATTTCTTCTCAGCACACTTATGACCTTTAGTGTATTTTCTATCACAACTGTAACAAAGCCCTTTTTCTCTTTTTTCTTCCAATTGTTGTGGTGTCAACCTTGTAGGTTGTGGAAGGCTAAGGAGCAGCAACACTTCCATCTTTATAGTTATTAGTGGTAGGCTTCTCGTTGCCGTAATTTTGCTTTCATTTTTTCTTGTTAACTTGAATGTCTTCTCCAATGAATCAGGGTCCCAAAGGCGAACCTCATGTTGGATGTTATCCTTTAAAGTCCCTATGAACACATCAATCCTATGCTCCTCTAGAATATCATTTACCCTTATATTAATTTTTGGAAGTCCTCAATTGCTCCACCATTGAACCCTTTTGTTTGAGATTTATCAATTGGCTAAAGAAGGTGTTGTTCTTGATATCCTCATAATGTACTATCATTGCCTCTGTAAAAATTGACCAAGTGACAATTTGTTTATGAGATAAAATCCATCGATGCCATAAAAATTGATTGGGTTCCAAATATAAATTTGCAATGTGTACCTTTTGTGTGTTTTACACATCATGGAGTTCGAAATATTGCTCCATCTGTAGTATCTATGTTACGGGATCCTTGTCATCAAAATTCCTCATATCAGTCTTTGGAACATGGTGAGTCTTCAATCCAACGTTAGATTATATGAAATCGTGATTAAGATTTCTTTTGTTCTCATCATGAGTTTTTTTTACTACCCTTTCACCATTATGAAGCATTTCTTGTAGCAACTTTGTCAAATCTATCTTCAAATATTCCATGTTGCTTTTAAGTTTTGCTTCTATACCATCCATCTTAGCTTCCATTCGATCCATCTCAGCTTCCATTCCATTCTTTAAACCATCCATCTTAGCTTCAGTTACCTTTGTGAGAGCGAAATTTGTTTCACTTGGTCTCGTAATTTTGATATATCATGTTGCATTTCTTCCTCTTCTTCATGTGTCATAGTAGAGATTTTGAGTTGCTTACTAGGTGTTTCCATTTTATTTCTTCAGTTCCTCAATTACTGATAAATATTCTTCACAGTTCCCTTTGAATCATTTCAATCTACTTTCTCAAACAAAACTAATGCAAATTTTAAAAAAAAAAACGACACACCTTTTTTTTCTCTTTGTAGGAGCTCGATATTGAATATGATGTATCTTTGTAATTTCGGATCTCCAAGGTCTAAAATTGTGTCTTGTGGTAGCCCTTTGAGTCCTCTTTGCAACCCCACAAGTCTTATTGAGATTGGATTCTCCAAGCAAGAGTTATGTCAAATCTCCCATGATGACATGATTATAGACTAGTTTAGTAGAGCGAACTTGTACGAAGTGACACGTGTCATTGTTTCAACCTTTGGCCCTGAAAACAATACCCAACAAACTACATTCGTCCTCTTTCTGTCACTTTTTACGAAATTTGAATCGATGCTCAGAGAGAAAGTTATGATGAATTTCCTAAGGTCACCTGTCTGAGATCAAATTCTGGAGCCTGCAAAATCCCTAACATTCCTCAGCTCATATCTCTGAAAATATTACGAGACAAGATCTTAAATTCACACACAAGGTTCACCACGATTTCAGCAAAAATGGGTTTTAATTTCAACTTCTGAAGCTTCATAGAAAAAAAAATTATAGCGAAAAATCCACGATGACCTGTTTGACGCAGCAAAACCCTAGAATCCAAAGCTCTGATACCAAATGTTATGCAACCAACTCACAAAATAGAAGAAGAGATAGATCAATGACTTCAAAATTAGTCTCTTCGAGGGGGAAACCTCATTTACATTACACAAACAAACAATTCTTCGATGATTCAAATGACAAAACCTCCTTTCTATATATAGGAGTTTAAGCAATCACAATATAATCAAAGTTGACATAACAATAATAATGTAAGGGCACAACAATAATAATAGTGGGCTTCTATGGGGCACAATAATAACAATATGGGGACAACATGGACACAACAATAACAATAAGGGGCTACAATGACAATAATAATGGGGGAATACACTAGTATTATAGGGACCTAACAGAGAATACCCACAAATGACCCCTAAATTGTTCCCTATGAATATGGTTGAAACCTTATATCCAATTTTCACTATGAAAAAAAAATAGAAAAGTTGTTTACTAGTCTCCAATTATGTTCATATGGGAAACAAGATCATTGTTGCTTTGCTAATATCTTGATTGCTAGAGAAGGTTAAAATTTTAAGTTGAGAAGATCAAACTGTAGATCGTTATCAAATTCATTACTAACGTAATAATTTATTTTTTTTAAGTTAGACTTCAATTACTACTTGAGAAAGATATATGAATTCACCCCTGTCGCTTAGGGCCACCTTGTTGCTTTGATAATATCCTAGTTGCTAGAGAAGGTTAAAATTTTAAGTTGAGAAGATCAAACTATATATCATTATCAAATTCATTACTACACATAAATTTTATTTTTTTTTAAGTTCAACTTAATTACTGCTTGAGAAAGATACGTAAGTTCATCCATGTTGCTTAGGGCCCTATTGGGAAAATTACTACACATAATATTATTATCTAAAACTTTAATTAAATGATGCATGCAACCAATTCACAAAAACCATTCTCTTTATTAGATTTCATTATAAGAGAATTATTGATAATTGTGGTTAGAATACGCCATTAAGTTCACAAGAGAAAATTATAGCTAGTTATTAAATTCATTATTGTGCATAATCTAATTGCTATTTAAATTTTTAGCTAATTAGTGCATCCATCTAATTCACTTCTCATCATTTTATATATATATATATATTATTTATTTCTTAAATAACATATATTAATAACTTAATTTGAATTCACATTGTTTTTCTATATCATAATAAATTTTCTTAATAATTATTTAGAAAACTATAAAATAATTGTTATTATGGAACAAATCTTCTATTAACATAGGATATGATGATCATTACATAATTAATTTGAAAATTAATTATGCAAGATCACTATAATGTATGTATTGTTTCTCTTATCTATTTTATTTTACCCTTTTATACAAAATAATGTTTAAAAAAATAATTCCATATTATATTTATTGTAAATTTATTTTAGATATATGGACAACGAGTTTATTTTAAATATATGTCGAATCATTTGGTTTTATTTATTTATTTTACATTTCTAAATTAGTTATATGGACTTATAACTATCTTAAGAAGATAACTAGCGAACTTCCTATATAATATATTAATAAATTAATTTTCATTATAATAATAGATTATTGTTAAAATCTTATATATAATTATAATATATTACATATTATTAAAATATCTCACACACACACACATATATATATATATATATGGCCAATGATTTTGAGAAATTTCAATTTTATATAATCTAGATTATTTATATATAGAATTATCATATTGTTATTTCTAGTTTTATTTGAGTAAGTTCCTTACGCTTGTATTATTGTAATATATGTTTAAAACTAAAAATAAAAATAAAAAATAGGTTAACATAACTTGTGTTGCAATAAGAGTTGAGTGAGATACTCTATCAATGATTTTTTTGAAGCTATTAGAAAGTCAAAGCCAAGCTCCTGTAGCACGCATTTGGGTGAAGGAATGGTGGAGTTATAGGAATATAAAGTTGATAGAATGAATCTCCCATGGTTGGGTTATGCATTGGGGTCACATTACTAGAGTGATATGCATGCTTAGTGTACCAATCTATTTTGGAAAGGGAGTGTGCATAAGTTGTATATTTGAATAATATAGTTGAGCCCAACAATTGCACTTTCGAAATAGAAAGTAGTTTATCACATTGTCTCTTGTGCATTATGTTCTTCAATCTCTTGGTTGTGGGCATTTGATAAATAATCCATCATGTCAAAATTAGTAAACTTATGTTTGGAGTCAGAAAAATTGAAGGGCCCAATAACTACAAGACTTGGAGTCGTCGTATGAAAAATACATTATTTTTTAATGATTTGTAGAAGTATATTTGTAATGGAGACAAAGCTCCAATTAATCCCATTGATGCTAGAGAACTTAGCAAAATGGGAAGTAAGGAATAAAAAGACACTAGCACAATTGAGTCTTTTGTCCCTAATGAGATGTATATACATAATGAAAACATATCTAATACTTGGAATGCACATTTGAGTCTTTTGTCCCTAATGAGATGTATATACATAATGAAAACATATCTAATACTTGGAATGCATGGAAAACTTTAAAAAGATGTTTGATACTCAAACTAAAGCAAAAAGGGTCGAGTTTAATGCTTAATTGCTTAATCAAAACATGGCTAAAGGGAGAGATGTTTTGAAATATATCTCTCATTTGAAAGATATATGACATGAATGACTAAATTTTGGTTTTAAATATGTGGAATAAAGTTTTATGACCTCCATTGTGATAAATTGGAAAATCAAACTTTTAATTTCCATGGTGACTTGTTGGTACAACATGATAAAACATTTGCTAAAAAAGAGAACTCAAGGCAAGATTTTATCTTTACCAATTCAAGGAAAGGAGACAATTCAAGAGTAAAAACGCATACAATGAAAATACCAAAGGAAGAGGCTCATATAATACATGAGCAAGAGGTACATATAATGAAAGTACAAGGGGAAGAGGCTTGTATAGTGAAAAAAGAAAAGAGGAAGAAACAACTAAAATCAACTGTGTTTTAGGAGATCTCAAGATAATCTTCAAAAAGGTGAAGATATGTCTCAAGTCAAGTACAGAAGATGTCTTCCCATTGGGCATGTGGTGGAAGAATGTAGAACTTGAAATGAGAATTTGTCCAAGAATAAGCAAACTTTCTAACAGCTTTCTAACTTAGTGGAATGCTTCAACTTCAACTCAATATGTAGAAAATCAAGAAGAGGATTATAAATACATGTTGATAACAAATTAGAAGATTGACTTTGTAGTTCAGTGGCCATAAAAAAATTAATAAGAAAATATTTTTAAATAAGTGGATACTTGATACAAGGGCTACTCAACATATGTGCTGCATAAAAATAATTACTTTTGAATATATCAAATTATGGAGCTTAATCCATTTTTTATAGATGACACAACTCAAACACCGCAAGGAAAAGGATCAAAGTGTTTTTATTTTCTAAGAATTTGAATATTGACTTTGTAGATTCAGTGGCCATAAAAAAATTGATAAGAAAATATTTTAAAAATAAGTGGATACTTGATACAAGGGCTACTCAACATACGTGCTGCAAAAAAAAAAAAAAAAAGTACTTTTGGATGTATTAAATTATGAAGCTCAATCCAATTTTTTTGTAGATGACACAACTCAAACACCGCAAGGAAAAGGATTGAAGCATTTTTCTTTTCTAAGAATCAAAAAAGAATTACTTTCAAATGTATGATTTGTTCCAACATTCAAGAAAATTTTGTTGTCCTTGGTGCTCATCAAACAAGAAGGTCATTGCATTATCATGGAAGATGGATGGATCATAATCAATTCAGTTAAACAAAATTTATAAAAAATAATGAATGCTTATGAAGATGGAAATCTAAGATTACCAGAAATTGTCATTCCTCTGAAGCAAGATTTGGTAGCATCAATGAACTTATCTCCTACTCTAAGATTATGCCATTACAAATTTGGCCATTTGAATTTTGAAATCCTTGGTAAATTTTGAACAGATGAGATGGTTAAAGGTTTGCCCAATTTCAAAAAGGAAATTGTTAAGAGTGAAGCTTGTGTTATTGGAAAACAAAAGAGGGATCCTTTCGCTACCAGTACATGGTGAGAAAACATATGTTTGCAACTAATCCATAGTTATATTTGTTGTCCTAAGGAATCCTCTCTGAGTGGATGCAAATACTTTATTCTTTTCATTGACATTTTACAAGGATGACAGATATATTTTCTAAAGGTCAAATCAGAAGCCTTTGACAAATTTATACAATTTCAATGCTTTGTTGAAGATATCGCCAAAGAAAATAATGCCACATTGAGAACAGATAATGGGGGAGAATTTACTTTAAATGAGATCAACGATCATTGCACGAGAAATGGAATAAAAACGCAGTTAACGAATTCTAATACTCCACAACATAATGGAGTCACAAAAAGACCGACCAAATCTCTGTGGGAATGGAAAAATCTATGTTGCATTTCAAAATATTAAGCACAATGTAATGGGCAAAAATCTATCTAAGGAATTGATCATCAACCGCAAAAATCTATCTAAGGAATCGATCATCAACATCAACCTTAAATGGACTTACTCCTTATGAAACTTGGTATGGTGCTAAACATTTAGTTAATCATCTTTGAGTTTTTGGCTCCACTTGCTATGACTTAGTTCCTAAGAAAAAAATGACTAAGCTAGAAAATTGCAGCTTGAAATACATCCTTAGTTATTTAGATGAAACTAAATGCTACATGTTGCTATCTAATGGTAAATTTATTATTAGTAGAAATATCTTTGATGAGACAAAAAGTCAAACAATGCGAGAGATTCATAATCCCCTTAGCCACTTAGAGAAAAAGGTTACTTTTTTTTAGGAGAAAAAAACAAAACACTTTCCATCAGAGAAAAATGTTTTACATATTCATAGTTCTTGTCCATAGTATTCAACGAGAAAAAGGTTACTTATGGAAAAACATTCCATCAAAGAAAACCAAATTGAATAGAGAGACTTATTCCCCAACATGAACATTCAAGATTTAGATAAATCTTCTTCAAATGATGATTCTTCAATACATAACAAATCTACTACAGTAGCTTCACCACAAGGACAACACAAACCAAAACGGTTCACGCAACTACTAAAAAATGTTCACAAAAATTAACAAAACAGGGACTAAAAGTTCAACTCGATTGGATTTTTCTTCACACTCGTGATTCCATTGAACCAACAACTTTTGCAAAAGAAATGAAGCATAAAGAATTGCAACAGGCCATCGTAGATGAGTATGATTTAGTAATTGCAATTAGAACATGGAAATTTGTTGATTTCCCAACAATTTTGTATCCATCGGCTGCAAATGGGTTACCAATTCAAGTATAAAAAAATAGTGAAGTGGATAAGTACAAAGCAAGAGTTCTGGCTAATGGATTTGCTCAAAATGAACGAATTCACTATGAAAAAACCATTTTCCCCGACAAAAAGGTGGAACACAATCAAGATGGTGATAAATTTGGTTACATAGTATGGTTGGATGCTCTATCAAATGGATGTAAAAGTGATTTTCTCAAAGGTGATTTGAAAGAAGTTGCCTATGTGACTCAACCCTAAGATTCAAAGTTGAAGGGCAGAAGCATATAATTTGTAAATTCATCAAAGCTTTCTATGGCCTAAAATAAGGACCCAAAGCATGGTATGCCAAATGGATGAATACCTCAAAAGTGTTCGTTTTCATTGCAATGACTTTCAATCGTTACAGGAAGCCTTGAAGATCACATCAAGCAAGTGAACAGGAACTTTGAAAGGGATTCAAAAAGACAAACTTGGGGCCACTTCGGTACTATCTTAGAGTAGAGGTTTCAAAAGCAGTTAATCAAATCTTCCTTGGTCAATCCATGTTATAGAATTCTTGAAGAAGTTTGTCATAGAAGATTGTAAACCCTCCCTTACTCATGTGGAGCAAACTTAGAACTTTCAAACTTTGAAGGGGAGAATTGGTGAATAGTACAAGCTATAGACAGTTGATTGGAAGCCTCATTTACTTCGCAACTACTCATCTAGATTTATCATATGCAGTTAACATTCATTCCAGAATCTTACAGGAAACTAGAGGTTAACTCGAATGAGGCAAAAAAGGTCCTTGGGTACATACAAGGAACAAAAGCTTTTGGAATCCTCTATAAGAAGAACAACAACTTTATACATGTTGCATACTTGGATACAAATTTTGCAGGTCAGATTAATGAGAGAAAATTAACAAATGGTTATTTAATGAATAAAGGTTGAGCAACAATTTCTTGGAGTTGTAAAAGCGAAGCAACAACGACAAATTCTTTAACATAGGCAGAATACATTTCGTATTGGGAAACAAAATGTGAAACTATCTAACTTCATAGAATTTTGCAAGATCTTGGTATTGTTCAAAAAAAATCAACTACATTATTCATTAATAATCACTTAGTAGTAAAAATGGCCAAGAATCTAGTATTTCATAGTAAGACCAAGTATGTCGATGTCAAGTATCAAAACACTCATCAGCAATAGCATCATCAAGACCATAATATTGTCCATCTGAAGATCAAACCTCAAATATCTTCAACAAGCCATTAGGAAAAATAAAATTCACCGAGTTTAGAGAAGAACTTAGCATTTGTAGAAATAAACTTTTGGATTGAAGGGAGTGATGTTAATCTGACAATCCAAAAGTTTATTTGGTTTAAGTAGTTTTCCTATAACAATAAAATTATTCTAAAGTTGTATTCCCTAGAAGATAGATAGACTTTGTCACATCATTGTCATAGAGATCATCCTCGAGTTATTGATCAAGGACACATGGCATGATGAAATGAAGCTATATATATATATATATATATATATATATATATATATATATGTACCTATTATGTATTCTTTGTTTGGGGGACACGTCCACTAAATTTATCAACATTATGAGGTGTTGAATGTGTTTTCTTATAAGGAGCAACCCTAACACAAATATATGAACATCAAACTTGAGCATAATGATTTGTGTGATTGTGGTAAACAAAATGAGCAATTGTTGAATTAACATAATGAATATGCAATGTAAGAAACAGCATTGATCTTATCACAGCGCAATAAACCCACTACAATTCAACTTGGACAAGTAAAAGCGCAGACGCTTTGATTAACAAAACCTTCTTCCAGTAACTCAATTATTGATGGCAAACCACTATTATCCTACACAGAGAACAAACGAAAACTAGATCATTCAAAACCATGTGCCCAATTGAATTGATCAACTGAGAAAACATTCCTTGCTCTACAAAACATTCCTTGCTCTACAAAAACATACTTATAATGGTGGAGACAAAAGAGATAATACAACAAATAGGAAACACAGTAGAACAGAATTTTTTTTGTTTTGGTTCTCTAAAGCTTGAGTTGTGTAGTAGCAAAAATGGAAAGACAACAGAGAGGACATGGGTATGCAACATATGCAAAAAGACCAGACGAAAAATGTTGTTAATTAAACCAGCATACATTGATCTTTATCCTTGATCTATCAAGTGCCAAGAGAGATCAAATCCTTTAAGGTGTAAATTTTTTAATCTTTAATATGGATCTAAGCTGGTTGTAGTGTCACTAAACTCCAAACTCCAGGGAACTCACAACTCACAGGTTAAGCAGATATATATAGACATGTAACAATATGATTTTTTATTATTGTTAAGATATTTATATTTGCATTGTAACAATATTTCTACGCAAACATCATAACTATGTCATTTCCATTTATGTGAATCCAAAATCACTATTTATCTCTATATAACTACTTTGATATTAGGTTAATATATCAAATCTTTATTTATGTATAGTAAAAAAATTATATATGTTTTTATCTATATCTGGCAAGTACAAAGAGTGTACGAAACGCAAGCAGTCAAGAAAAATACGATGACATAAACATTATCCATGTGACTAGAATCCCTTTATCATACTGAATTATCAAAGTGACTTTCAGTACAAAGAGTGTACGAAACGCAAGCAGTTAAGAAAAAAAAATATGCCATAAACATTATCCGCTTGACTAGAATCCATTGTCATACTAGATTATCAAAGTGACTTTCAGTACAAAGAGTGTAGGAAACGCAAGCAGTTGAGAAAGAAAAAGTGTCTTGCAGAGGTGCAAGAAATGACTGAGATACTAGAGAGGAAGTCCATTGAACATGACTTTTTATTGAAGGACTGATACCAAACCATTTCAAGAAAAGGCAATGAGTTGAAAGTGTGTGCCAAAATACGCAAGTTCTCAACTTTACATACATTGTACACTCTTCTTATATTGACTTTATTACATTGTACACTCTTCTTGGTATCACAGAGTACACAAGGTCTCAACTTTACTTGCACCATACAATCTTCCTATCACATGGTACAAAGTACATTATTACACAAGTATATGAGTACATATTTATAATATGGTATAAAAAATTATTTCATAATTAAAGACCAACAAATATTTCTTGAAAATAAAGATAATGTATTATGGATGAACAATGTCTACCAATATACCATTCACTAATCCCTTAGCCTATGATATACTGGTAAGCACATTGTTAATACCAGGGAAAAGTGCGATATTAAAACCTGTCTCCCCCAATGATTCAATAAGCTGTGCTCTAACAGTTGAAACAAGGTCTCAACTTTACTTACACCATACAATCTTCCTATCACATGGTACAAAGTACATTTTTACACAAGTATATGAGTACATATTTATAATATGGTATAAAAAATTATTTCATAATTAAAGACCAACAAATATTTTCTGAAAATAAAAATAATGTATATTATGGAAAGAGCCATTTGAACCTTTATCTTTCCCAGGGAAGAACAAAGTCTACCAATATACCATTCACTAATCCCTTAGCTTATGATATACTGGTAAGTACATTGTTAATACCAGGGAAAAGTGCAATATTAAAACCTGTCTCCCCCACTGATTCAATAAGCTGTGCTCTAACAGTTGAAACAAGATGTTGACAAATCAATGCCTGAATTCAAATTCCAACCAGTGTAAAGCCTGGACTATAAATTGATTGAGTTTTACAAAATTTACCTGAAACATTGTAATTCAAAAAATAATAACAATCTATATTTCCTAATATAGGATCCAGTACAGTAACCAATGCCCATGACACCCCCAAAAATACATACTGGCCACATAATTGATTATATACCAGCATCACACCAAAGTTCCCTTTGGAGCCACCTCATATGCTTTGCCTCTGCCGTGCTAACAGCTCCCCTTGGAGCTCACCCTCCAGCAGCGCTATCACAATAGTGTTGGAGAAATGCTTCAATGCTATGAAACACTGAAGATGGAGATAAGTGGTAGTGAAATCATGCCCAAGGATGGCACATGATCATGATCATTACATCGCATTAAAGGTTCAGATCCAGCAACACATCAAAAACGAATCATATGTGATCATTAAACACTGATGGAATTCAAGAATAATCAAGGATAGCCTCTTATTAGGAACCATGGCAACCTGCATTACCCTGCCCCAGTCATTCTATCATCTTATCTCAATATTGTTGCTTTTTTATCCTACTACTTTTGCATCATCAGTTTCCTTGTAACAACAATAAAATTAACTTGTGCGAACATAAGACTTGGTAGGCTTAACTTTTCTAGTGGGTTTATCCACTATATTGTGACACTGGCCCAAAGGATGAGGTCATCCATCAAATGAGTTCAGGAAGACCTTTTCAGTAAGAATGAAGGTGAAAACGGAATAAGTCATAGGAGTGCTTGCTATGAGAATATGGACAAATGAACAACTCGCCCTTTGTTACTTCAAATCTTGGCCAAGCTATAAATTATTCGATGTCTCTCATCTAAACATTGGCCCAAACTGATCAGTTAAAACCCTTCCCATTACATTGCATACCTTTTGAATGTTCTTCATTGTCATTAAAAATATTATCTCGAGTACAAAATTCATTCTAAACGTTCCACCATATATACTCTAAACTATTTTTCCGCTGCATTTTTGGATCCGAGAAGAATTATTAATTAAGCCCTTGTACTAATTTTCTATTCATTGAACATTTTCAAAATCAGAAACACGTTAGACGACCATTCGACCATCTGAAGTCTGAACGATAGTCAGCTAAAAGTTGCTTTCATACACAATAAAATTTTGGTTATGTTCTAAGCGGGATGTGCACAAGCAACTCAACGGTCAAAAGCACGTGATTTCTCTAAATAAATAATAGATTAAACAAACACAAATGGAACCAAATTTTAGGTCTCCCAAACAGTGCAATAACATAGTTACCAATAATTTTATTTGCCAACTTCAAGGCAGGAAAGCACTTCTTGAGGTACAAGTTCATTTGGAAACTTGTTGTCACTTACTAATAAAATCAGTCATTTGTCTATGAAATCCCTGAAAGTAAACCAATGGAATAGTAGAAGGGATTTCACCTAACAAGCCTTGATGACATAAGACAGATTTCAGTAAGTAATAACATTGTTAGATCAAGCTATAATAACTGTGGTTAAGTAACTATGTGGAATACAGGGTAGTTCTGTCAATGAACTGCTGTATAGTATTTTCTATGCATTCATGTTGGCACTAAATTTATCCTACACTTCGAAAATTAGTTTTTGCAGTTAAACAAGGTTCTATAATAAATTACTGAAATGCAGCAGCTGCAATCAAAGGCCTATTTAACCAGCCTAGATAAAGAGTGTCATCTCTTTCTAACAGCGTATAGTTCCCACAATATCCCTCCAAGAGAGACTTGATGGTAGAGTTAACAATTGAGCTTAAGGGGTAAGGCTTAAAACCAGCCATAGTGAATCTGGACTTCCACTTACCCATTAGTTCATGCCTTTCAACTCTTTCAGCTCCTTCACAAGCAATGATATTCACAATATCACGTGCCAAACAGTGCTGCTCAACATTGATTCGTTCCTTGCTTTCTCTTGTAAGAGTCACATCCAGAGATTCAAAGATCGCAGTGTAATAGCTTAAAGTTTCCATAAACCTAGAGAAAAATGGTGCAGTATTGGTGTTAGATTCTTGCTCCACTAATGTCAACACCTTTGGGGCTAATCCTTTTGCCATTCGTATTATCCGATCTCGATGGTTGCTTGTATTTACACTCTCATCAGGCATATGATGGAGCTGAAAGGAAAAGTTCACTGCCAATGCATCCCCAGCTTGATACTTCAGCATATTAACCTGAACATCAGGTCCCATCACAGGCACAGGGTGAAACTCAAAAGGAACATTGCAAATTTCAGCAAGCTTTGATAACCTTTTGCCAACTAACTCTAACCCTCCACCTCGAGCATAATTTGACACAGGATCATCAATGCCGGTGATGGAAACATGAGGTGGACCACGTGGTCTCGCTGCAAGAGCTTGAATTAATGTAACCCACTGGCTACCTTGAGCAATCTGAAAATCAATTATGTGCACTCTATCTTCATCTTTGAATGCTTCTGCGATGGCACCATTTGCAGCCATATAGCCAAATTTAAAATAAGGACAAACTTCAAACAGAACTTGCATATATGAAAGAAGTTCTGGACTTGTAGGCTCTTTGCACCTCAAAGTTTTATAAATTATCGCTCCAGAGGAAGCCATCCTTGCTACAAGGCCTTCTACCATATAAGCACCCAACCTCTGCATTGGGTCACCAGATATTGACACTACTTGTCGTATTTCTGCAATCAATTTATCTATCTTGATTGAGTCATTGTCAGAATCAGCAACAGCTTTTGCACATGCAATTAGCAGTTCTTTTACATCACCGTATGGGATATCAAACTCCAGTTCTTGCTTTTGTTCTTCTGAGGAATTTATGGTAGAAGAACAAATTGTCCCCAGATCTACCTCATTCACTATTTCTACTTTTACATGGTTCGGTGTCATTGAGGAAACTTCTACCTGCTCTGGTTTGGGGTAAACAGATAAGGAGCTTTGGCAATAATTATCAGTTGTGTCATGCATGTTCTCAATATTCCATTCTGAGTATTCTGGAAATCCCTGTTCCTCACACATGGATCCAATGTCAGGATCATCACTTTCAGACACCAGTAATGCTGTCTCTAGTTCCTGCAACATGTATTTCAGATCTTCTTCTTGCTCAGTGCCACTATAGCCACTTCCAGCTGGGCCATATGGTTCCTGTGGTGAATGGAGATAATGTAGACCAGACGGATAATTTTGTAATACTTGTGGTGATGCTGGGCTTCCATTAGATGAACAACTTTGAACTGATGGAGAGCTGTAAAATGAATGTCCCATAGAATATGGCAGAGCTTCATGAGTTGATCTTTGACTTTGTAGAGAATCATTATCATGCAATGGGGAACTTTGGACTGAACCATCACTCATACGATATTTATCACTTGTATAACATTCATGAGCTTGGGTACAGTGGCCCAAGCCATAAGATATAACCTCTTGTGGAGAACAAGGAAAATTTTGGTAACTAGTTTTTGGAGTACCATGGATCCACTCATGAGACCCGGAAGATTGTTCAAGAGAGATGTGAAAATTTTGCTAGCTACACTTGGACCTGGATCCGGTAAGCAAGTGCCAAAAGCTTTATGTGGATGGTCTAAAACGTATTGGGAACTCTGAGTAGTTGCAATCGGCTCTGTCTCAAACTGGACATTCATATCTGGAGATTATGTTGGAGCTATGAAACTTTTTCCAAAGGTACAGGTGATAGGCTTGTGATTGACTAATATTTCTAGAGTTGCCAAACAAATACTTCTCAACTGATCCACTGATTATCACTTGATCATGTCTCCACTTTTCTACATTTTCATGTTTCTATTTTTTGTCAAGGTAATGTCAATGTAGGCACAAATATTCTTTCCCCTGATGCTGTGTTCTCTTCCAATCAGATAGACTCTGCAAACACAGAGGCAGGAATCAGTTATCTAAGACTTCATTCTTGAAACTCGCATACATTTAACTGAATCATTTAGAAATTAGAAGCAATCAACGGTCCTATGTAGATTTTACCACATGAACCTATAGAAAAGTTAAACATAGGTTTTCTAGGAAACCGATTAAAAGCAGATCAGTTAGACCTATTTCGCTATATTAAAGTATGAAGGCATTCAAAAGTAGTATTCTTCAAAATTTCAAGCAAAGAGAATGGACCTACTGTATACATCCAAAACTGAATCAATTCTATTGATAACAAAAGTTACATTGGCGAAGATCTCCCCATACTCCTAGAGTTTAGAACGGATAATTCTGAGTTGTTGCATACTATGTCACTCACTGAAGCTGAGAAAATAGCACCAAATATTTGCCAATAACCCCACGACAACAGAAATATTCTTTTAGGAAACTGATAAATTGTAAGCCTTACCTTTCTCTGCGGGATAAAATGTGAATTTCCAATGAAGTAAACCAGTAACATAGAGCTGGTGAATACTGTCTATATTAGGGTATGAAGGCATTCAATAGTAGCATTCTTGAAAATGTAAAACAAAGAGAATGGGTATACTGTCTACATCGAAGAATGAATCAATTCTATTATTAACAAAAATCACACAGGAGATCTGCCAAATGTACTCCTAGGGTTCAAAATGGGATGACTTTGTGAATTTTCAATGGAATAAACCAGTAACAAAGAGATGATGTGTTGCAAACCATATTTACAAGATTTTCAACAGAAGTTTAAGAAATTACTTGATGTTCAAGTTTTTGAACATGTAAATCAGAAACTTGGTGCTAAGACCAAAGGCAACATCTTAAGATTGGGCAGCGTGGCAATCCTAGCTCATGAGGGATATTGCTTCAATAATAGAGTGATATTCCACCTACAACATCAAACATGATTAGAGCACCAAGATCAGTGATTTGATCTGCCAAACAGCTACCATAGTGATGCCATAATAGCAAGTTTTGTGATAAGGTCCCCAACCTTGCTATCGAAATCTGCCAAGTTTTTGACTGCAAACCAATCCAATCCGTGCATCTGCTGGTGTGGAGGATGACCCCTCAAGATGATCACCATCATCAAAAGTGATCCATTGGTGTCTTGTAACATGAAACCACAATGGATACTTTTGCTCTTGAGCCTACTACCTTGCTACAACAATGTTTTTCTCAGCATTTGACGCTGCACTAGCAAAGGAAGATGAAATTGAAAGAGGGGGGGCAACCACAATAGGGGCATTCCTCCGTGTAGACAACTCCATGTCAACTACCCTATAGCAGTACACAGTTTCGCGAAGGGATTCCATCATGCTCGAGCATTCAGATCATCCTGGATTCATCATCATCAGTGGACATTTTGTCAAAGGTTTAAACCCATTCTGTAGTTTGTAATGTAAATGATTTTAGTATGTAACAACCTAGGTAAACCTATTGTTTTGCTAACGATTTTCATCCTTGGAGGTTTTGTCTCATTGATTCATCTATGTTTCTAAACACAGATGATCGGCAGAGTTTTTCCCTCCAACATCACCCCAAAGCTAGGGTGAATTTTGTCGTCAAGATCTTAGGTGAGTCCTAGTGTTCTAATCGAGTTTTTTGTAAAAGTGATTTGGGAATAATTTTCGCTAATTGGCTAAATTATTTTATTACAAATCACTTGGTCTACTAGATCATATTGAGTCGCAAAATTCGATAAAATAATTGGGGGTTTATAACGAATAGGTTTTCCCCCTTTCAGGTTGAAATGTAATTATCTTTTGTAAATAATATTTTAGATATGGCGTCAAAATATTAGAGAATTGGAAAAATTATTAATCCCCTCGTGTCAATTAATTAAATTTTCTGGCAAAAATAAATTAAAAATCCTAAGCCAGAAATTTAATTAATTAAAGTCACAAATTAAAGTCTTAGGGAAATAAATTCTCCAAATAAAAAATTTGTGGATCATAAAGAAATTAATTTTTTGAGGTCCCCCACCAAGAGAATATTGAAAATTTCAAGAAATTTTGAACCTTTGGGCCTTGATGGTTAAGCCAAAGCCAATGTTTTGAGAAAAATGGCTCTAAATAAATAATTTTGATCATTAAAAATGAATTAAAAAATAAATTCGAAAATTCCTCGAAAATAAATATTTATTTTCAACAGTGGTGATTAAAAATTAATCAAATATTTATCAACGGTCAAGATTACTTTGAGAGGAATCAAGCCAACTAGCCGTTTGGAGAATTTATTTATAAATAAAAGCCATTTGCTTCTCAAAGGATCCGATCTTTGAATCATGTACTAGCTCTGAAAGCTCTCTTGTAATTTTTTTGCAATAATAATAACGCAAAAGTCTTTGCAGTTTTCATTGATGGTGGTGTTTCTCTCCTACTTCTTATGGTAATATTGTTCCTAATGCTTTGTTGAATAGTATTTTAGAAGTTGTTGATCATTAGCCTTCGTGAAATAACTTATTGCACGAATATCTTGCATAAGTTATTGGATCTAAGGTAGCATTTTAATTCAAATAAATTAGCATGTATTTCTAATTTTTTTAAGATTATATTGTCATTTTATGTCTCTATTGATCTGACAGCTTGATCTTGAGTGTGCAGAGATCTTTTATATTCGAAAACTTGGGCGTGAGGGGAAGTCCTCGATTGGACTAGCGAACTCCCAAGAAATAAGAACTGAAGAGTCTTCCTGATTAAATCCCAAGACTTATCTAACGAAGTTTCTCTTACAGGGTTTCTTGGCTAGTACTTCATTTAAACTCATTTATTTTTTATATGTTGTGTTTAATTGATAGATCTGGCCAAGAAGAGTTTGATTATATCAATCTGGGAGCGGAATTGGCCTCATACTCCATAGGGTCCAATAGATCTGTATTCTATTTGTATCGATAATTTTAATTAATTTGTAAAATAAATTTAAAATTTCTAACCTTTGGGGTTTTGGGTTTTAATTTTACTTCTCTATATACTTGGGATTTGTGTTTTTGTTTTTCTCGTGCAGGTAGAGATATGAGGTTGGTTATTCAAAGAAAATTTTGGGGTTTGAGACAGATCTAGACCCTGGAGGGCAAGGTTTAGTCTCAATTTTGATTTGCAAGGTCAAATAACACAAGATTATTCAATGAAGGAGAAGATCTGGAGTTAGCAATATTTTTTGTGAGATTGGGGCACAGTTTGAGGCTTGGGGCCTAACGTTGCCTTCCTTAGCCCTGTCGTGAGTTCTCCTAACCCTTTTCCACCTCCACTGCCTCATATCTCCCTATCGCTGCCTCTGTTTAGCCTATCGCAGCCTTCCCCAGCTCCTCCGCTGCCTAACGTTGTCTCCTCCCTTCTCCGCTCATCCTGCCATAGCCTCATCCCTTCTTCGCTCAGCCTACCACAACCTCGTTCCTCATCCGCTGCCTCCTCTTCCCCTGTCGCAGCTCCTTTATTCCCTTATCCTCCCTGCAACAACTCCTTTCTGCTCTTGGCATACCCTCATCCGCAGGCCTCCCCTTTCTTCATGCATTGCCCCTTCACCCTTACCTTAATGTTGCCCTCACAAATTTTGCAATCATGGTGACATAAATTTGAAGCATTTACTGAGTTAAGTCAAGATATTTGGTTCAGATCTGAGGTGTGGGTGACTTGATTTGTTGATCTGAAATGAGTCTTCAAGCCCTAGGGCTTCCTGGTGCATTTCTTCTAACCCTTTACCTTATCATTTCAAGCGAACAAAATTCATATAAGAGTGCCATTAAACACACCTAACACTAAAGAATCTTTAAACATACTTGGGCATTTACTTAATTAGGTGATTGTCATAAAGTTTTCAAAGGGTTGATATGTTTGTTTGCAGTAGGGATTCCTTGTTGTCATAAGTCTATTTGTTGTTCTTATTATCCATAAGCCTAACTGTTGTCATAAATTGAATCTCTGAAATTTTAAGTAATTTTAGCTCATTGGTGAAAGAGAATTGTTTGCATCATCAGTAAGATTGAAAGTATCTGTTGGCATTGGTATTTGAGAATCCTAATATTTATTATCTTTATTTGAGTTTTATGATCTGAAATTGCACATACACAACCTCACATCCTAAAGTACATTTGTTTCACTTATTTGATCAAAAAGATAAATATAAGGACTTTTTGGCATCTAATGTTCTAATTTTCTCAAAAGTATTCTTGTTTCATTGATTTGTGAAAGATAATTGTGCTAAAATCTAGTTCTCTCTAAGCTAAGTAGCATTGAATGAGATTTTCTCCAATTGCATATCATTGAGTAATTTATGATAATTGATTGAGATCTAATTGCATATTGGGCATCTCTTAGATAATTTGTTTTAGAATTTCAAGCAATTGTCATTGGCATTTTAAAGTACTCTATTGTGGATCCATGGCAAATTGTGCATCTTTCAATTATAAAGTTGACTGAGTTCCATTTTATCTTGTTGGCACTTCCAAAGTTGGCATAATCAAGATTGTCTAATCGAAATTTCTTGAATAAGTACTTGGCAAAATAACTCAAGATAAACCATAATCTAAGTACTTGTAAGACTTTAACAATCTTCCTCTGATAATCTTCCTCTAACTTCGCATTGCATTTGCATCCTAGGATAGTCATGCATATCAAAATTTACCTCCAAGCATAAGCTTGGTTGATAGAGAGATAGGAACACATTTTCATCTTCTCTTGAGAAGTCTAACCTTTCTAGTATTATAAAGTTGAGTGAGTTCCATTTTATCTTTTGGCACTTTCAAACTTGGCATAATCAAGATTGTCTAATCGAAATTTCTTGAATAAGTACTTGGCAAAATAACTCAAGATAAACCATAATCTAAGTACTTGTAAGACTTTAACAATCTTCCTCTAATAATCTTCCTCTAACTTCGCATTGCATTTGCATCCTAGGATAGTCATGCATATCAAAATTAACCTCCAAGCATAAACTTGGTTGATACTAGATAGAGAGATAGGAACACATTTTCATCTTCTCTTAGAAGTCTAGCCTTTCTAGTATTTAAAACGGTGACCTTGCAGTCGTCAGAACCACAGTCTCTGTAGTGTCGGAGGCATCGGATACGTTAGATTTCAAGGAGAGAGATCGTTAATCACACCCTCGTGTGCTTCACCTTGACTTCTCTCTGCCACTTACTATAGAGTTTAGGTTCAATATAGATAAAGATCAAAGGTCATACTTAGACTAGGCATTTAAGTAAAATCAACCAAGATTCTTGCATTTCACATAGGTCCTAGGAATTGCATTTCATATAAGATAGTTACGCATTAAAGCAATAGTTGTCCATTCGATGCTTAGTCTTAAAATTTGTAAAGCAAGATTGTTGACTCCATAAGACACTGGTTTCAGATCTATATATCTAATTGAATCCTTAATCTTGCTAAATCTAAACAAGTGCTAGGCCACTCAACTGTCTCCCGGACTAGTCGGTTCCCAACTTGTCCTTATTCATTCTATTTCCATAGGGTCTACCCCCCATAGCATGTTGTTGAGAGACAGCTTAAACGGAGAGGTTGGGAATTAGGGTGATTGTCCCCCGACCTGAGTCATTGTCGCGGTGCCTATACATTTTGAGCGACAACATTTTTTGGTGCCGTTGTCGGGGACCAATTTTTGGACCTTGGCTTTGCGACATTTGTCTTAATCATTTTCATATCCTCATTTCTCATCCTTTCATCTCTCACCGGGATAAGTTTATTGTCCTTGGTTTCTTTTACTAATTTCATTCCTAGCATCTTGGGTTCATCAAAGTTAGATTTTTGTTCGAGTGGCGACTCCATTTCTTTCATCTTCTACAAGAGTGTATACTAAAAGACATCAAAGTAGCTTGGTTAATCCTGCTCCGGATCCTAAAAAGGCTCTCAGAGTTTGATTACACAAGCTCTCTTCCTGTACACTTCTTGTTAATCTCAGACAAGAAGCTCTCTATGATATCCATTTGCTTTTTCCTAACCCGACCGAGCACGACATCATGGACGTGTTCCACCCTTGTAACTTTGCTAACATTCAAGGTTATCCCAATGATCTTCTGGAGAATGGGATTAACAAATTGCCCTCTTTTCAGAGAAATAATGCAATTAGTGTTAAAGCTCATTTAAAAGCTTTTAGTTCTTAGTGGGGTAAATATGCTAGAGGAGCTTATTATAATCACAAAGATGTAAAGATGAGCCTCTTTATTCTTACCTTGGAGGGTGAACCACTTGACTTACCTGCAAATGACCAAATGCTCAAGTTGTTCTTCAAAAATGACATCTAATGCCATAAGGCATCCTCTGTATTGTATTTCTAACCCTATTCCTTGTTATTTCAGCATTTCACTTTTGTCTTTAGACTAGATTTACAATTCATGTTAGTAGAATTGTTATTGGATACAAAACTTCTATTTCATGTAATTAATGTTATATAGTGATATTTGGATGGACGCTAATTATATGAATTTGTGTGTTGCTTGGGTGCAGATTGTGGATTCTCACATTCCTTTGGTGAAGCAACTCGTCCCCAAGTAGAGCCAGATGTTGACCACTCCATGTCAACTAACCTATAGCAATACACTTTTTCGTGAAGGGATTCCATCATGTTCGAGCATTCAGATCATCCTGGATTCATCATCATCAGTCGACAGTTTGTCAAAGTTTTAAACCCATTCTACAGTTTATAATGTAAATGATCTTAGTAAGACCATAATGTATGTAACAACCAAGGTAAACTTATTGTTTTGGTGACGATTTTCATCCTAGGAGTTTTTTTTGTCTCACTGATTTATCTGTGTTTCTAAACACAGATGATCGGCAAAGTTTTTCCCTCCAGCCTCACCCCAAAGCTAGGGTGTATTTTGTCATCAAGATCTTAGGTGAGTCCTAGTGTTCTAATCGAGTATTCCGTAAAAGTGATTTGAGAATAATTTTAGCTAATTGGCTAAATTATTTTATTACAAATCACTTGGTCTACTAGATCATATTGAGTCGAAAATTGGATAAAATAACTAAGAGTCTATAACGAATGGGTTTTCCCCATTTGAGGGTTGAAATGAAATTATATTTTGCAAATAATATTTTAGCCATGGTGCTAGAATATTAGAGGGTTAGAGAAAATTATTAATCTGCTCATGTGTCAATTAATTAGATTTTCTGGAAAAAATAAATTAAAAATCCTAAGCTAAAAATTTAATTAATTAGAGTCTAAATTAAAGTCTTAGGGAAACTAAATTCTCCAAATAGAAAATTCATGGGTCCTAGAAAAACTAATTTTTGGAGGTCCCCCACCAAAGGAATATTGAAATTTCAAAAAAATTTGGACCCTTGGGGCCTTAGTGGTTAAGTCAAAGTCAATTTTTTGAGGAAATTAATTCAAAATAATTAATTTTGAGCTAATTAAAAATTAATTAAGAGAGAAATTCGAAAATTCCTCCAAAATAAATATTTTTGACGGTGATGATTAAAAAATAATCAATATTTATCAATGGGCGAGATTACTTTGACGGGAATCAAGCCAACTAGTCATTTGGAAAATTTATCTATAAATAAGAATCCATTTGCTTCTCAAAGGATCCGATCTTTGAATCGTGTACTAACTCTGCAATAATAATAAGGCAAGTCTTTGGGGTTTTCATTGATGGTGTTTTTCTCCTATTTCTTATGGTAATCTTGTTCATAATGCTTTGCTGAATAATATTTTAGAAGTTGTTGATCAGTAGCCTTCATAGAATAACTTATTGCACAGGTATCTTAAATTCGCAGGTATCTCTAATTTTTTGAGGATTATATTGTCATTTTATGTCTCTATTGATCTGACAACTTGATATTGAGTGTGCATAGATCTTTTATATTCGAAAACTTGGGCGTGAGGGAAATTCCTTAGTTGGACCAGCGAACTCCCAAGGCATAAGAACTAAAATCCTTTCTGATTAAATCCCAAGACTTATCAACAAAGTTTCTTTTACAAGTTTTCTTGGCTAGTGCCTCATTTAAACTCATTTATCTTTTATATATTGTGTTTAATTGATAGATTTGGCTAGGAGCGGAGTTAGACTCATACTCCTCAAATCTAATTAATTTGTAAAATAAATTTTAAATTTCTAACCTTTGGGGTTTTGGGTTTTAATTTTATTTCTGTATATACTTGGGATCTGAGTTTTGTTTTTCTCTTATGCAAGTAGAGATCTAAACTTATTCAAAGAAAATTTTGAGGTTTGAGACAAATCTAGGCCTTGGAGGGCAAGATCTAGTCTCAATTTTGATTTGCAAGGTCAAATAAAAAAGATTATTCAGTGAAGGAGAAGATCTGGAATTAACAATATTTTTTGTGAGAATGGGCACAATTTGAGGCCTTGGGGCATGTTACCCACCACTTCGTGGGTGATATCCCCAGAAGAAATTTTTCTCCATGATGGACCTCAGTCGGCAACCAGTAGCCACTTTCAACGTCTTGCTAGCTCGTTGTGCCATTTCTCTGGCACCTAATCCAGCCATGTGGTCCCTCACCCACTTGTATTGATCGTATGTTTGAAGGTGGGCCTCCCAAAATTCTGGATATGGATTGACAGGGAGATTTGGCGAAAAGGGTGGGCTTAGTTTGTGCTCTTGTCCCCTTGATCCCTTTTGGATGTTACGCTTGGATCTTAGTTCCGTGGGATCTCCTTTATTGACCATTTGGTTCTAAGGTGGTACTACTTAGGAAACCCTGACTTTGGGTGCATGGTCTCGCTGCTTTATCCACATATATTACTCCCTTTCCACTCACTATACCCCCCCATTCATCATTTTTCCCACCTGGGTCCACATTTCCATTCTAGGTTCACATAGGGCTAGCTTCCCTATCCCCTTACCCTGACCTTGGGTGCTTGGAATGATGCTTCGGAGGTTGAAGCAACTAAAATAAAAAGAAAAAAAGAATAATTGGCCACATTTAATAGGAAATTGTACCACAAAATGCAAAAGATGGTCGGGACAAAAATAATTAGCACGTGGGAAAAAGGCAGTACATGAACTCTACCCCAATCCATGGTCGTCACCCTGGTTCCATAGGAACTAGATGAGCCTCCTTTATCATTCAGAAACCCATGATTGTCCCAACTCATGGAGGGCAATGAACCGCCCTACCTAAAAGGGGGTAATCATTGCTATATCTTACACATCATGCTCTTGTCCTTTAAGCCCCAAATAGTTAGTTAAAGAAAATTCATATAAGGAAAAAGGCATATAAAGAAGGGTGTAAAAATCAAGGTCGGGGCACCTCATGTACCACGACAGCGCCCTCCTACACATTACATAGCCAAGCGTGGGCTTACCCTTATCTAGTTACCCCTATGCCCCAATATGTGGCCTAGGATTGCCCCTCTCATTCCCTACTCCATTCCACTTATTTATCACTTGCCACCCCCATTAGAAGGATGTACCTTGGACATACTATCCCATTTAAGGGCGAAAATCACCTAATAAGGTACTTGGTTAACTACATTGGAGCCTAGAGACACTAGCACATGCTAAAGCCCACTGCGGAAGGGCATGCTATTATGAAGTGCCCACTTTGTTATCCATGGTTTGTAAACTCTTTTACATGATTATTTTAATGATTGGTTGTACTAAAAGCCTAGGGGACACATTGGATCTTATGCAGGATTAAAGGTGATTTCCATTTGGTTTTGGTCTCCCTATACGGGATCCTAACCCCAAAGGTCTACATTGGCACATATAGGGTGTGCATAGAGAGCCATTTACCTCCACAGCAGTAGACAACACTCCACAAATCTTCATCGATGCTCGGAGACTACTAGCGATCCACTTTTGGGATGATGGTGATACACTTGGTACATTATGTCTAGCAGGCCCCCACAAGAGCCCCACACTCTTGACAGGTGTCCCAGGACTTGTACGATGTCATGGCAACATTCATTCCACCACTCAGACCCTTGTAGAGGTTCTACAAGCATCTCCGATTCATATAGAGACCCATGGGATCATTTATGTGCCCTCAGACCCACTGGGAGCACCACAAGTCTACTACTTAGAGAACTAGGGGCCACCCCCTTGTCCATCATATTCTGAGGAATTTATTCCTCAGTGTAGCACTTCAGGACATTATTAGGCCTTTGGATGGCCCCACGACATGTACATATTATTATTTGGCCCCTTATGAGGCTTACTTTTCCACTTGTGAGCTAGTTTGGTGGGCTTGTCACCAATAGGGGTTTTATTTGAATATTATTTTATCATTAGGGGCTAATGTAGGCCCATAGGCTAATTTGAACTCCTTATGAGGCTATATATTGATGTTAGATACACTCATTTGGATCATCACTTGACTTGGGATCTCTCTAATCATAGAGAACTTCACATTTTTTTCCTTAAGAGGATATTCTTGGAAATGGATGATTTGGGCTATTTTTCTTGTCTTGGAGCTTTGTCTTGCAAACAAAATGCTGGTTGGATATACGCTATAACGTTGTAAGTAAGTTTTCACATTGTTATTCTTCTTGTTGCATACTGCTAAATTAGGGTTAGTTGCTGCATAATTGAAATGTGGAATTAAGCATGTTTTAGCTAATGTAATGTATGGGCCAATGTTATATGAATGAAATGTCCTAGAGATTATTTGTCTTGATAAGCTTGCATCATTTTCTTTGAAGCATAAATGCTTGAAGGTCACTTTCCTTTTCTTTCCCTCAACATTAGATGATGCTGACTATCCGGGCCTCCTTGATCAAGAAACCAAGTTCTTACTCATCATCATCCTTGACTCCATATCCCCAAGTGTATTAGGCACTGATCCCTAAAAAGGGTGGTCATCTCCCTCACCTTTTTCACCTTCTACCAAGTTTTCCTAGGTCTAGCCCTCAAAGGTCACCTAGGGCATCAATGTCCCAGGAATTGACCCAAGGAAAAACTTTGATCTCCTATAGGCTACTGCGTTGGTGGGTCCCCTCCCTCTCCTCCAAATTTGAGGCAATTCTAATGGTGGAAACTCCGGGAATCCCAAGCCCTAGCTCTAAGATCAAATTTTGCCTGGGCATCCTCAAGGCTAGACCTCAACAAGATCAATTCAACCTTTTGAAGTAAATATTCTTGTTTGGTCCTTTCCCTTCACCTTTTCCAGAATAGAAACATCATTGGTTATTGCATTCCATCCCCGAAACTGAGCTGGGTCCACTTGGCCCCGTGTGGTCCCGCTTCTCAATAAAAAAAAAATTGTTAAGGACCATTTGGTAATCCAAGTTTCCCAAGGATTATGGGGATTGAGAACCTCATCTATAAGCCTATTCCTTCTCCCTCAACCCTCCAATCCTCACCCCTTACCCCTAGAGGACCAAGTCCCTTGCTTAAAGAGCAAGCAAGTTCCACTCTTCACTCCATCATTGGGAAAGAGTTTCTAAGGTCACTTTCCACCTATCCATTGACATATACTTTACAAGTGATCCCTACACTATCGGGACTCCTCCCATCAGTGAAAGTCCATAAAGAGTAGGGAGACCGAGTTGTGGTGACAATGGGCTATGCCTCTATCGTTGCCCTTAACCTAGCAGTTGCCCTCTTAGGAACCCCTTTTAGCTCCCTACTGGTTTGAGTGGTAATATTTCTGGCGCCGTTGCCGGTGACATGAAACGTGTGTTTTGTTCCTAATACGACATATTGACATATCATTATTAGCGACTCCATTGGATGAACAAAGCCCTAGTTCTTCATTGAACTTCAAAGTCAATGCTTGTAGGTTGAAGCAAGCATTTTTTAAGGCAATTTCATTGACCCTGGCGACTCCCATGTCATTAAGGACCCAGCAACATGTTGACCACATATTTTCCCGCCATAGATATGACAAGGACCCCAAGATTCCCTTCATCGAAATCCACGAAGAATATGCCAATGTTTGATGGAGATCCACATTCCGGCCAACCACATGGTAAGGTTCATAAGGTACCTTTCAAAGAAAAATATAACTCAACCTTATGACCAAATGGAATTGTTTGTCCCATCCATTGCCCCAAGTACTAATTGGCTTGAATCATGTGAACCTAAAAGCATTCCTTCTCTTTCGATGTTGACTACGCAGTTCTTGTTGCATGAAGGGCTGAGTTTCCAATCACATGAAGACATATCCCAAATGTTAGATATGGGCCTTCGAGAGGAGGAAGTTATTGAGTATGGTTTTATGTTTGAAGAAGTGCCTCTTATTGCTGTGTACTTTAATAATAAGGCCAAGGGAGAGACTTATGAATTGGAAAGCATATCCTCTAAGGACAATGAGGACGATCTCAACCCCGAGAGCCCTCAAATATTGCAAGAATGGATGATGGAATGTGAAAAGCATTGCAGGAAACTGATGGCCACATATGACTCTCAACAAATTTTCTCCCACTATTGTGAGCAATCGAAAAGGCTCTGTAACCCGAAAAGTATATATATAGAGAATCCTACCAATGACCTTCTTCTTGAGGCATTTATTTGAAATCATGTAGTAAAAACCTTGGAGATCATTCTTCGAGAACGAATGGAGGAAAAATCCTCCCTGTCTAAAGATGGGAATGAATGGCATTCTAACCAACACCAAATATATATTGAAGAATTTGAGGATTCTGAGGAAAATCATGATAGTCAAATAAACGAAGGATCTATGAGTGACTTTGGGGCCGTTGATCGGGGAATTAGGTGTGATTATAGAAAACCCCATGGTTCCTCAAGTCCATAAGAATGAGCTAAAGCAAGAAAAAATTCCTATACCCCTTCCGAATAACAATGTTGGTCCTTATGAAGCCCTTCCTAGTGATTGGAAAGGTCTTTTATTTATGTTCCAAGATGATTCAATAAACAAGAGCCTCCCAAGATTGTGGGAAATTATAATGACTCTAATATAGAAGAAATTGAGGAGGATGTTTCCCTAGGCCATACCACCGATAAAGGGTTTTTCTCCATGTTTGAGTGTTCTTCCCCTACCCTTGAGATAGATGTCTGTGATGATGTTCATCCCCCTAGTTTTGATGAAGAACTGATTTCCCCTATAAAGAACCAGGAATCATGGTTTTCCCCCAAATACGATGATGAGCCCACTTCTTGTTTCCCAATGACCAAAACAATATCATCCTAAATATGTAAGAGTCTTTCACCCCTTCTTACCCTAAGTATGATAACCCTAAGATAGTTCTCCATCAAAGATTCATATATTGGTTTACTGACATCTCCATCTCCTGGTTGAAGGGTCAAACCCAATCGTCTACACTGGTGTCTTCTTCTTCTTCCAGGATCCCTTTCTATGGCATATGGATCTCTTGTTTTCCCACCTCCCTCCCTCACAACCTCTCATATTATTATTCCCATTGTCGAGTCCATTGCAAAAATAATCATGGAAGCATGCATTCTTATATTGATTGATTGACATGTTGGTTGCATTGGGTCTATGATTATACCTAGCACTTGACATTGTATCATATGCATAGTAGAGTAGGATGCATGGCATGCTGACTTTTGCATTAGAAATAACATCATATGATATTCCTCATGATAGATAGATGCGTATTTTATTTCTTGTTGCTTTATGGGCTAACATTAAGCATGGGTGATCATAAGACACCGTGAAAAAACATGCTGCCCCGTGGCTTTGAATCTTTGACATGTGCAGATAATAGGTCTACGGTGACCAAGAGATTATGAGAGTTCTTGTGACCTCACGTTCAAGCAGCGTCGTCCACCCCTTCGAGAGATCACGTCCCAGTTGGAGCCAGATGTTACCCACCACTTTGTCGACGATATCCCCAGGAGAAATTTTTCTCCATGATGGACCTCAGCGAGCAACCCCTTGCAGCCTCCTGCTAGCTCGTTGTGCCATTTCTCTGCCACCAGAGTCAGCCATGTGGTCACTCACCCACCTGTATTGATCGTATGTTTGAAGGTAGGCCTCCCGAATCTAAAGGTATGTCTTGTCATTTGGTAATTAAGTATTGGGTTTACCTATCATGGATACTTCTGGATATTGATTGATGGGGGAATTTGGCGGAAAGGGTGGGCTTAGTTTGTGCTCTTATCCCCTTGATCTCTTTTGGATGTTACCCTTGGACCTTAGCACCGTGGGATCTCCTTTATTGACCATTTGGTTCTAGGGTGGTACTACTTGGGAAACCCCGACTTTGGGTGTGTGGTCCCACTCCTTTATCCTCATATATTACTCCCTTTCCACTCACTATACCCACCCATTCATCATTTCTCCCACCTGGGTCCACATAGGGCTAGCTTCCCTATCCCCTTGCCCCCACCTTGGGTCAGGCCAGGAACGATGCCTCGGGGGTTGAAGCAGCTAAAATAAAAAGAAAAAAGAATAATTGGCCACATTTAACAGGAAATTGTACCACAAAATGCCAAAGATGGTCGGGACAAAAATAATTAGCACGTGGGCAAAAGGCAATACATGAGCTCTACCCCAATCCATGGTCATCACCCTGGTTCCATAGGACCCTAGATGAGCCTCCTTTATCATTCAGGAATCCATGATTGCCCCGACCCATGGAGGGCAATGAACCGCCCTACCTAAAAGGGGGTAATCGCTGCTATATCTTATACATCATGCTCTTGTCCTTTAAGCCCCGAACAATTAATTAAAGAAAATTCATAAAAGGAAAAAAGAATATAAAGAAGGGTGTAAAAATCAAGGTCGGGGCACCTTATGTACCACGATTGCTCCCTCCTACATATTACATACCCAAGTGTGGGCTTCCCCTTATCTAGCTACCCCTATGCCCCAATATGTGGCCCAGGATTTCCCCTCTCATTCCCTACTCCATTCCACTTATTTATCACTCGCCACCCCCATTAGAGGGATGTACCTTGGACATACTATCCCCTTTAAGGGCAGAAATCACCTAATAAGGTACTTGGTTAACCCCTTTAGACCCTGGAGACACTAGCACATGCCAAAGCCCAGTATGGAAGGGCATGCTATTATGAAGTGCCCACTTTGTTATCCATGGTTTGTAAACTCTTTTACACGATTATTTTAATGACTGGTTGTACTGGAAGCCTAGGGGACACATTGGATCTTATGTAGGATCACAGGTGATTTCCATTTGGGTTTGATCTCCTATACGGGATCCTAACCCCAAAGATCTACACTGGCACATATAGTGTGTGCATAAAGAGCCAGTGGCGTCCACAGCAACAGACAACACTCCACGGATCTTCATCCATGCTCAGAGACTACTAGCAATCCACTTTTAGGATCATGGTGATATGCTTGGTACATTATGCTCAGCAAGGCCCCACAAGAACCCCACACTCTTGACAAGTGTCCCAGGACTTGTACAATGTCATGGAAACATTCATTCCACCACTCAAACCCTTGCAGAGGATCTACAGGCCCTCAGACCCACTAGGAGCACCACAGATCTACTACTTGGAGAATAAGGGGCCACCCCCTTGTCCATCATATTCCAAGGAATTTATTCCTCAACATGGAACTTTAGGACATTATTAGGCCTTTGGAGGGCCCCACGACATGTACATATAATTCTTTGGCCCCTTGTGAGGTTTACTTTTCCACTTGTGAGCTAGTTTGGTGGGCTTGTCACTAATAGGGGTTTTATTTGCACATTATTTTATCATTAGGGGCTAATGTAGTCCCATAGGCTAATTTGAACTCCTTAGGAGGCTATATATTGATGTTAGATACACTCATTTGGATCATCACTTGACTTGGAATCTGTCTAATCATAGACAACTTGACTTGGAGGATATTCTTGGAGATGGATGAATTTTGATGAATGGATTTGGGCTATTTTTCTTGTCTTGGAGCTTTGTCTTGCAAAGGAAATGTTGGTTAGATATACTCTATAACATTGTAAGTAAGGTTTAAAGTTGTTATTCTTGTTGTGGCATACTACTAAAATTAGGGCTAGTCGCTGCATAATTGAAATGTGGAATTAAGCATGTTTTAGCTAATGTCATGTATGGGCCAATGTTATATGAATGAAATGTCCTAGAAATTATTTGTCTCAATAAGCTTTGCATCATTTGCTTTGAAGTATAAATGCTTGAAGGTCACTTTTCTTTTCTTTCTCTCAACATTCGATGAAGCTGACTATCTGGCCCTCCTTGACTCCATGTCCCCAAGTGTATTAAGCACTGATCCCTAAAAGGGGTGGTCATCTCCCTCACCATTTTCACCTTTTACCACTTTTTCCTACGTCTAACCCTAAAGGTCACCTAGGGCATCAATTTCCCAGGAATTGACCCAAGGAAAAACTTCGATCTCCTATAGGCTACTGCGCTGGTGGGTCCCCTCCCTCTCCTCCAAATTTAAGGTTATTCTAATAGTGGGAACTTCGGGAATCCCAAGCCCTAGCTCTAGGATCGAATTTTTCCTCGGCATCCCCAAGGGCTAGACCTCAACAAGATCAATTCAACCTTTTGAAGTAAATATTCTTGGTTGGTCCTTTCCCTTCACCTTGTCCAAGATAGAAACATCATTGGTTGTTGCATTCCATCCCGAACCTGGGCTAGGTCCACTTGGCCCCGTGTGATCCCACTTATCAATAAAGATTTTTTGTCAAGGACCATTTCGGAATCCAAGTCTCCCAAGGATTATAGGGATTGAGAACATCATCTATAAGCCTATTCCTCTCCCTCAACCCTCCAATCCTCACCCCTTACCCCTGGAGAACCAAGTCCCTTACTTAAAGAGCACGCAAGTTCCACTCTTCACTCCATCCTTGGGAAAGGGTTTCCACAGTCACTTTCCTCCTATCCATTGACATATACTTTACAAGTGATCCCTACACGACCGGGACTCCTCCCATCGGTGAAAATTCGTAAAGAGAAGGAAGACTAAGTTGTGGTGGCAGTGGACTAAGCCTCCACCATTGCCCTTAACCTCGCAGTTGCCCTCTTAGGAACCCCTTTAGATCTCCTGCTAGTTTGAGTGGTAACAGGGCCTAGCGTTGCCTTTCTTAGCCCTGTAGTGGGTTCCCCTAACCATTTTCCACCTCCATTGCTTCATATCTTCCTGTCGCTGCCTCTATTTAGCTTGTCGCAGCCTTCCACAGCTCCTTCGCTGCCTCTATTTAGCCTGTCGCAACCTTCCACAGCTCCTTCGCTGCCTCTATTTAGCCTGTCGCAGCCTTCCACAGCTCCTTCGATGCCTAACGTTGTCTCCACCCTTCTCCACTCAACATACCACAACCTCATCCCTTCTCTGCTCAGCCTGTCGCAACCTCATCCCTTCTTTGCTCAACCTGTCGCAACCTCATTCCTTCTCCGCTCAGCCTGCCACAGCCTCATACCTCATCCGTTGCCTCCTCTTCCCCTGTCGCAACTCCTTTATTCTCTTATCCTCCCTATCGCAACTCCTTTTTGCTCTCAGCATACCCTCATCCGTAGGCCTCCCCTTTCTTCATTCGTTGCCCCTTCACTCTTACCTTAATGTCGCCCTCACAAATTTTATAGTCATGGTGGCATAAATTTGAAGCATTTACTGAGTTAAGTCAAGATATTTGATTTAGATCTAAGGTGTGGGTGACTTGATTTGCTGATTTGAAAGGAGTCTTCAAGCCCTAGGGCTTCTTGGTGCATTTCTTCTAACCCTTTACCTTGTCATTTCAGGCAAACAAAATTCGATAACAGTGCCATTAAACACACATAACATTGAAGAAACTTTAAACATAAATGGGCATTTACTTAATTAGGTGACTTTCATAAAGTTTTCAGAGGGTTGATATATCTATTTGCAATTGGCATTCTTTGTTGTCATAAGTCTATTTGTTGTTCTTATAATCACTAAGCCTAACTGCTGTTATAAATTTAATCTCTAAAATTTTCAGTAAATTTAGCTCATTGGTAAAAGAGAATTGTTTGCATCATCAGTAAGATTGAAAGTAATTGTTGGCATTGGTATTTGAGAATCCTAATATTTATTATCTTTCTTTCAGTTCTATGATCTAAAATTGCACATACACAAACTCACATCCTAAAGTACATTTGTTTCACTTATTTGATCAAGAAGATAAATATAAGGAGTTGTTGGCATCTAATGTTCCAATTTGCTCAAAAGTATTATTGTTTCATTGATTTGTGAAAGATAATTGTGTGATCCGGATTTAAATAGGAACGCAATAAAATATAGAGATAACCATAAAGACAGATATGCAGCGAAAATAATACTTCATTTCATTAATGGAAAATACTAATATATGCTTACAAATAGAAATAGAAATAACCCAGCTAGGGCGATGGTAGCTTATCTCTGAGAAGAGATGTGTCGGCTACATGCCTCTGAACTGTTCCGAACTGTGTTTACAATGAGGCTCGAAGGCCTATTTATTATTGAGAAACAATGGAAAACCCTTCACATTCCAAAACCTAACCCTAGGGTCGCAAATTGGTTGTATTATCTTCGTTTGACGCGCATGATAGCCCGTTGGAAAGATCTCTCCGAGGACTACGACAGAAAAGACGATTTTTATCAGAAAAATCGTTGACGGTAGATTTCCCAAAAAACGTCGTTTACGGCCTCAAAACGGCTCCGGAAGTTCAGGACCCGAAAAACTACTAAAAATAGTAAGTTGTGCTACAATTAAGGAAACTAAAAATGCTAAGAGAAACAATGGTGGGGGTCCAGGTGGACTTGGCAGGTGGCCACCAAGATCCACCTGGATCATTCCTCCCCCCTTAGGAAGCAATGGTCCCCATTGCGTTGAGTTCCTCCATGAGATGAGGAAACTTTTGCTGAACTTGGTCCCTGGTGAGCCACTTGCCCTGGTGAAGGAGTTGGCCTGCTTTGACAACTCGATACAGTTGGATATTCTGTTGGCGAGTGTTCTTGACCTGTGTGTCCATGATTCGATCAGTTGCAGCTTGTTCCATGCAATCTGCATTTAATTCTATGGGTGTGAGCTGTTCTGCAATGTCGGATGTGTCTAGCAACGGTGGAAAGTATGGCCGAAGGCGGTCCACATTGAACACTGGGTGTAGGCCAAGGAATGGGGGAATGCTGAGCTCAAATGCATTGTCTCCCACAGCCTTAATAATGGTGTAAGGACCATATCGGAGTGGTCTCAGTTTCCGATAGGCTCCAGTAAGGCGTTCCTTTTGCAAATGCAACCAGACTTTGTCGCCCACTTGAAAGTTGTGTGGCACTCGATGTTGATCATGTCGCTGCTTGTACTTGGCATTTGATTTTTCCAGAATGTCATGGACCTGCTGGCGAATATGTTGGATGTGCTCAATGAAGTTGGTTGCCTTATCTGTTTCGGACTGGACATGAGCTGAATCTGTGTGAGTAGCTGCAAGTGGCATGGCCACATCAATGGAGCATAGTGGCTGGAATCCCAGGCCCACCTTAAAAGGGTTGTGGCCCGTCGAGCTATGAAGAGCTCGGTTGTAGCTGTGCTGAACATAGGGGAGGCTCTCGTCCCATGTGCGTGGATGCTTTGAGTTGTACATGCGCAAAATGTGTACAATCATCCGATTGACAACCTCTGTCTGGCCATCAGTTTGAGGATGGAAGGCTGTGGACTTAGTGAGTTTGGTGTCCAGCATTGACCAGAGACTGGACCAAAATGTACTGAGGAACCGACTGTCCCGATCTGAGATGATAGACTGTGGGATCCCAAAGTGCACCCAAACTCGTTCAAAAAAGAGTTTAGCAGTGGCTTCTGCTGTGATATTCTTCTTGCAGGCTGCCATAATGGCCATCTTCGAGAACCTGTCGACGACCACAAAAACACAATCATTTCCATGCTTAGTGGAAGGAAGGCCTGACATGTAATCCATGGAGATGGATTCCCAAGGTCGACTAGGGGTAGGCAGCGGGGTATAGAGGCCTTGCTTCTTGATGGTTGGTTTGGCAATGGCACAGGCAGTACATGATCTGATGTATTTCCCGACATCCTGTCGAAGATTTGGCCAATAGAAATACTTTTGCAGTACTGCCACCGTTTTCTCGACCCCGAAATGCCCAACAGCCCGACTGTAGTGTGCTTCCCAAATCATCTTGGCACGCTCGCTTGAAGGAACACAAAGGTGACCCAGGTGGCATAACAGGGCATCTTGGAAATGAAAATCTGGAACATGCCGACCCCCCAAGAGTGTCTAGTATGTGTAGCCAAATTCTGGGTCGCTTTTGTAGAGAAGTGGCCAATCAGAAGTCTCGTGCCCACAAGAGTTGAGCACGGTGGTTAACGCCATGATTGGTGGTCGACTGAGGCAATCTGCAACATTATTGGCACTGCCCTTCTTATACTTGATATTCAAATGGAACTGTTGCAGATATGTAGACCACTTCTGATGGCGATCATTCTGCAATTTCCCTTGGGTCTGTATGAACTGCAGGGGTCGGTGGTCCTGTGTGGATGACCGTTTCCTTCCCCAAAATGTAATCCTTCCATTGTCAGCAGGCCTGCACAATGGAATACATCTCTTTATCATAAGTGGGATACTTCTGGACTGTGTCTGAAAGTGTTTCACTGTGATATGCCACTGGATGCCCGTGTTGAGTAAGGACTGCCCCAATAGCATAGTCAGAGGCATCTGTCTCGACCTCAAATGGTTGTTGTAAATCTGGTAACACGAGCACCGGTGCCGTGCAGAGGCAATCTTTCAACTCTCTGAATGCCTTCTATTGAGATGCAGACCAAAAGAATTTCGCTTTCGCTCCTCCCTTGGTGACTTGACTCAAGGGCCAAGTGATATGAGAAAACCCCAACACGAACCTGCGGTAGAAGTTGGCAAGACCTAGAAAGCTGCGGAGCTCCGTCAGAGTGGTTGGAGATGGCCAATCCCGAATGACTTGGATCTTGGTCAGATCTACATGCACCCCTTGTTCATCAATAATGTATCCCAGATACTGAACCTGGGTCATGCCAAAAGTGCATTTCTCCAAATCAGCACATAGCGTGTGTTGCCGCAGTGTTTGAAGAACCTGCCGGATGTGGTGGAGGTGCTCTTCCCAACTCTGGCTGAAGATCAGAATGTCATCCAAGTATACCACTACAAATGAGTTGGTGAATGGCCGCAAGATGTCATCCATTAGCCTCATGAAGGTTGCAGGAGCATTCGTCAATCCGAAAGGCATAACCAACCATTCGAAGAAGCCCTCCTTGGCTTTGAAGGCAGTCTTCCACACATCAGAGGGTTCGATTGGTACCTGGTGATATCCTGACTTCAGATCGATCTTGCTGAAATATTTTGCCCCCTTTAGTTGGTCCAAGAGGTCATCAATCCGCGGGATCGGGTACCTATTACGGACAGTGATCTTGTTCAGCGCCCGATAGTCAATACAGAGTCTCCAAGTCCCATCCTTCTTCTGTACCAACACGATCGGGCTCCCACAAGGTGATGAACTCGGACAAATGTGACCTTTCTGCAACAGCTCCTGAATCTGCCTCTTGATTTGATCGTTCTCTAGAACAGAGCGCCGATAAATTGGTCCATTGGGTAGCGGCGCACCTGGGGTCAGATCGATGGAGTGCTTGACTTGACAGTGCAGAGGAACCCCTGCGGGGGAGGTGAAGATGTCCTCGTACTCCTTCACGACCTTATCCATCTGTAGTTGTCGTGTGGAGGGGTCTTGTCTGGAGGCCATGGCTACCGTCTTCTTCTTTCCTTGCAGGCGTATCATCAGGAAAACAAATTTCCCAATCTTGGAAATGAGCTTACTGCATTGTTTTGCAGTAATCAAAGAGATGGCGGTAGGCGGTGCTACCTCTGGTATCCTGTACAACTTATTTCCCAATGTAACAATAACAGCACGGGGCCTTGATTCATACACAACATGTCGCTTCCACAAGTATGGTTGTCCTAATAATACATCACAAACTTCAAGGGGAGCAATGTCACACAATACCTCATCCGTGAAGGGCTTGACATTGTACGGAAGGCGACACTGCTGGCTCACGCGAAGATCATGTCCTTGGTGAAGCTACCCGATGGTGTATGGTTGTGGATGTGCTGTGGTCGGCAAGCCCAACCGCTTCACGACCTCTACCGAAATGAGGTTCTTTTGGCTCCCGCTATCGACAATGAACTGTAGCGGGGAGCCCTTTACCCACATCTGGGAGTGGAAGAGACGCTCCTCCTCTTCTGGATCTTCGGGTTCATTTTTCTGGATCTTTGCGGTAGCAACAGTGGCATTGGGATCCGCGTCAATGATCTGCTTCCCTTTGTCATCCCCCTTGTCGGGTTCTAACTCAGAGTCGGAACATGCATCTGATTCTGGAACCTTTAGTTCAGCCACCAGTGACTGCTTGGCTCGACACTCATTGGTGTTGTGAGTGGAGCTCTTATGGAACTCACACCATTTTCCCGTGTCCTTTTTCGTCTTCACGGCGCTGTTCTTTGCCTGCAGCTTTGGCGAGTTGTCTTGGGCTGCCCCGCCTTAGCTTTGTCCTTTGTTCTGTGTTTTAGGGGCACCTTTCCCTTGCTTCAGATTCGCAGATCCAAAGTCTCGCTTCTTTTGTTTAAACTTCTGCTCGACCTTGACGGCATATCGGTACGCTGTGCCGAGCGAGGAGATGTTCAGGAATTGTATTTCTTCCTGGATGTACTTGTGCAGGCAGCCGCGGTATTTGAGTATCAAATGCTGCTCCGTATCCTTGATACCCAACTTTGTGCGAAGGGTATGGAAAAGATTGGTGAACTCCGGCACATCTTGGTCCCTTCCCTGCCGCAACGTGGTCCATTTTATGTATTCATCCTCATAGCTTCCGACAGGGTAGTACTGCTCCTTGATGGCATCCCGGAATGAATTCCAGGTGGGTGCAGCTGAAAATAGTGAGCTAGTATTTTCATCCTTCTGCTCGCAGTAGGTTTCCCACCAGTCCTTGACGTGGGGGGCTGCTTTGAGAAGAGCGAAAACAATCTTTTCTCGACTTGAAAATTCATGAACAGAAAAATAACCCTCCAGCAGATTTAACCATTTATCTACAGCATCTGCGTCTATCTGACCCTCAAATATGGGGATTTCAAAATTAACTTGTACCTTAAAGGGCGCGGCATTTCCAGAGTAGCTGCTAGAAGCCGATGCATCGCTTCTGGGTAACCGCTGAAGGATTTGGGCAAAACTGTCCATCATCGCGTTCCGTTGTCGCTCGAGGGCTTCTTCAAGCAAGATTTTGATAGGATCTCCTGCCCCCTCGTCTTTCTTCTCATCCGCCATAGGAGGCCGTCGGGATCTGCGAGGCTGGTCTCGCAAAGGTTCGACCAGTTCAAGCCCTAACTCCTTATATCCCGACCTCGTTGGGGACATGCAAAGAAAAACAGAGAAAAAGCAGACCGCTCTGATACCACTGATCCGGATTTAAATAGGAACGCAATAAAATATAGAGATAACCATAAAGACAGATATGCAGCGGAAATAATACTTCATTTCATTAATGGAAAATACTGATATATGCTTACAAATAGAAATAGAAATAACCCAGCTAGGGCGATGGTAGCTTATCTCTGAGAAGAGATGTGTCGGCTACATGCCTCTGAACTGTTCCGAACTGTGTTTACAATGAGGCTCGAAGGCCTATTTATTATTGAGAAACAATGGAAAACCCTTCACATTCCAAAACCTAACCCTAGAAGATGAAACGCCAAATTGTGGGCCCCGTTTTGGGGTGAGTTGGACAACCAACTTCCCGGGGTCGCGAATTGGTCGTATTATCTCCGTTTGACGCGCATGATAACCCGTTGGAAAGATCTTTCCGAGGACTACGACAAAAAAGACTATTTTTATCAGAAAAATCATTGGCGATAGATTTCCAAAAAAACGTCGTTTAGGGCCTCAAAACGGCTCCGAAAGTTCAGGACCCGAAAAACTACTAAAAATAGTAAGTTGTGCTACAATTAAGGAAACTGAAAATGCTGAGAGAAACAATGGTGGGGGTCCAGGTGGACTTGGCAGGTGGCCACCAAGATCCACCTGGATAATTGTGCTAAGATCTAGTTCTCTCCAAGCTAAGTAGCATTGAAGGTGATTTTCTCCAATTGCATATCGAGTAATTTTTTGTAATTGATTGAGATCTAATTGCATATTGGGCATCTCTTAGATATTTTGTTTTGGAATTTCAGGCAATTATCATTGGCATTTTACATTGAGATTGGATAAGTACTCTATTGTGGATCTGTGGCAAATTGTGCATCTTTCAATTATAAAGTTGAGTGAGTTCCATTTTATCTTGTTGGCACTTCCAAAGTTGGCATAATCGAGATTGTCTAATCAAAATTTCTTGAATAAGTAGTTGGAAAAATAACTTTAACAATCTTCCTCTAACTTCACATTGCATTTGCATCCCAAGATATTCATGCATATTAAAATTTACCTCCAAGCATAAGCTTGGTTGATAGAGAGATAAGAACACCTTTTCATCTTCTCTTGAGAATTCCAGTCTTTCTATCCTTGCAGTCATTAGAGCCACAGTCTTTGCAGCGCCAAAAGCACTGGGTATGTTAGATTTCAAGGAGAGGGATCGTTAATCACACCCTCATGTGCTTCACCTTGACTTCTCTCTACCACTTACTATAGAGTTTAGACTCAATATAGATAAAGATCAAAGGTCATACTTAGACTAGGCATTTAAGTAAAATCAACCAAGATTCCTGCATTTCACATAAGTCCTAGGAATTGCATTTCATATAGGATAGTTACGCATTAAAGAAGCAGTTGTCCATCCGGTACTTGGTCTTAAAATTTGTAAAACAAGAGTCTTAAGCATTAAAGAAGCAGTTGGCCATCCGGTACTTTGTCTTAAAATTTGTAAAACAAGAGTCTTGACTCCATAAGGCATTGGTTTCAAATCTATATATCTAATCGAATCCTTAAAATCTTGCTAAATCTAAACAAGTGCTAGGCCACTCAACTGTGTCTCCCAGACTAGTTGGTTCCCAACTTGTCCTTCTTCATTCTATTTCCATAGGGTCTACCCCTCATAGCCTGTTGTTGGGAGACAGCTTAAACGGAGAGGTTGGGGATTAGGGTGACAGCCCCCCGACCTGAGTCGTTGTCGCGGTACCTATACAATTTGAGCAACAACACTCCCTTTCCTTTGACCTTTTCCATCTGCCCTTGCTGATTGAGCTATGATTTCTATGAAATGAGGAAGAAAATGGACTGTTGTAAGAAAAAACTTGAAGACCAGTGGACAAATCCTCTTGCCCAACACTTGGAATCCCTTAAACATTGCATTAAAACTCTCAGTTGCACTCAAAAACCCCTTAACATTCCAACTAGCTGAGTGAAATAAGTGAAAAAGACAAGTCACCTTTTTTAGATCGATGGGGTGCCTTCTACAAGGACACGTCAGACACAAGATTGGCATGTGTCCTGTGAACAAAACACATTCCAAACTCATGTCTGCCACACAGGATTCATAACACAGAACCCCCAAAGGGTGTGTCAGGTGACTTAGTATTCGACCTTGACACTTCAAGTTTGAACTCAACTTCTTCAAGTATCTTTTGATGAGCTTCATCTAGCCTCTCTTCTTTCTCCTTTTAAAGCTGAATAGTTATATTTTTCATCAATTTATCTCTTCCTTTTTCAATTCTTGCTTGCATTCTTTTTTGGATATCATCAACATCTAACGCTTCCTCAATAATTTTACTCATTTGTCACTAATGATCTTTAATTATGTCTCTTATAGGCACCTTTTCACATTCTTAACATTATTAAGAAGTTATTGATTATGCTTATGCAAACTTTTGATTTCATCATCATTCTTTTTTAATTCTTCCCTTAGCTCATCATTTTCCTTCTTTCCTTTGCTAATATTTTCTTGCTTTCCTTACTAAATGCTTCATTAAGGGTTTGCAACTTAAGGAATTGGTCATCCTTTTACCTTAGTTCTACCTTTGCTTCCTTCAAGTGATAACTTTCCTATGAATTCATTTCCCTTGTCCATATATTTGAGAATAATTCTTCCTATGTGCAATGTAACCTCATGTTCAAATCAAGGCTCTTCCACCAAACATTAGCTTCCTCATGAAATAAAAAGTTCTGCAAAAAAGATCATTAAGCTATTTCCCATTTTTCTTTGCAATCGTCCATCATTCATTATCATCAATTTTATCTTCATCTCCCCTAACCTCAAGTATTGTCATTCGTTATTATTTAGGGTCTAACAAATCCCTTAGATTCTAGTTACCCAACATTCAATTTTTATCCCAATTTTAAAAAATAATTTCACAAACATATTCTACTTTATTTCCTCTTTCCAACAACATTTGAATCATCTTATTTGGAATTTCCAATCAAAATTGATTCCAATTTTAAGTTAACATACCCTTTCAAACCGTCATTTTGGGATTGTCTTGTAGACCAACCTTGCAAATGATGTATCTCCCAAACCGTCATTTTGGGATTGTCTTGTAGACCAACCTTGCAAATGATGTATCTCCCAAATTAGAGCATATTTGAGTCTGAAATTTCAATTTGCAATAGCCTAGGATGATTTCTTTGCAATACCACAGATCTCCCTAAATCTTAGTGTGCCAAAAAAAAGTGATGATGACTTTCCCAAAATTTGTTGATTTTAACAGCTTCCAAAAGAGAACTTCTACATTATACCATGTTCCCCACCATTTTGTGGGTGATATCTCTAGGAGAAAAAATTTCTCCATGATGGTCTTCAGTCAGTAGTCAGCAGCCCCTTGCAGCCACTAACTAGTTCATTGTGCCATTTCTCCGCCACCTGAGCCAGCCATGTGGTCCCTTACCCATCTTCCATGATCGTACATTTGAAGGTGGGCCTCCCAAACCTACAGGTATGCCTTGTCGCTTGGTGATTGAGTATTTTAGTTTACTTATCATGGAAACTGTTGAGCATGGATTAACTGGGGGATTTGGCAAAAAGAGTGGACAAGGTTTGTGCTCTTGTCCCCTAGGTCTCTTTTGGATGTTAACCTTTGACCCTAGTCCCATGAAATCTCTTTTACTAACCTTTGAGCTTTAGGGATTTTACTACATGGGAAACCCTAATTTTGGTTGTGTAGTCCCACTCCTCGATCCACATATATCACACTCCTTCCGCTCATTATAACCCCATTCATCACTCCTCCCACTCGAGTCCACATTCCTCCATTAGGTCCACAAAGGGTCAACCACCTCCTCCCCTTTGCCGACACCTTGGGTCGGGGCCTAGAACGATACCCAGAGGTTGATATAAAAGAAAAGAAAAGAAAAAGCATAATTGGCCACATTCAACAGGAAATTGTACCACAAAATGCAAAAGATGGTCGGGACAAACACATTTAGCACGTGGGCAAAAGCCAATACATGAGCTCTACCCCCTTCCATGGCCATCACCCTGGTTCCTATAGGCCCTAGATGAGCCTCCTCTATCATTCAGGAACCCATGATTGTCCCAACCCCTGGTGGGCGATGAACTGCCCCACCTTAAAAGGGGTATCCACTGCTATACTTTACACATCATGCTCTCATTCCTTTGAGCCCCAAGCAGTTAACCAAAGAAAATCATAAAAGGCAAAAGGCATATAAAGAAGGGTGGAAAATAAAGGTCAGGGTAACTCATGTACCACAATTGCTCCCTCCTACACATCATTTACCCAAGTGTGGGCTTCCCTTTTTATTGGCTACCCTTGTACCATGGCATGTGACCCAAGTTGTTCCCCTTCATCCCCTACTCCGTTCCATCATTGTATCACATGCCACCACCATTTGAAGGATGTACCATGGACATATCACCCCCTTTGGAAGCAGAAACCACCTAATAGGATGATTGGTTAAAACCCCTTGGAGCTTGGAGACATTAGCACATGCAAAGCCCATTATGGAAGGGCATGCCATTATGAAGTGCCCACTTGTTTTCCATGGTTTGTAAATTCTTTTACTTGATTGCTTTAATGACTTGATATGCTGGAAGGTACGGGGACGCATTAGATCTTATGCAGGATTGCATATGGTCTCCATTTTGGGTTTGGTCTCCCTATACAAAGTCCTAACCCTCCAGAGGGCTACATTGGCACATGTAGGGTGTGTATAGAGATCCATGGGCCTCCACAACAGCAAATGCCATTCCATGGATCCCTAGAGTCATTCAAAGATCGCTTATGGTTCACCTATTAGACGAGGAAGATGCCCCTGATTCACCATGCCCAGTCGGCCCCACAGTTACATTATGCACGTGGCAGATGACCCAGGACTTATATGATGATGTGGCATCACAGATGGTCTACAGGCATCTTCAATTTGCTTGGAGACCCATGAGGACACTTGTGTGCCCCTGCACGCACTTGGGAGCACCACAGGTTTATTATTTGGAGAACAAGGGGCCACCCCCTTGTCCACTGCTTTTGGGAGTCCTATTTCACATTATGGCACCTATGGACTTCATTAGGCCTCCTCTAAGGCCCAACGACACATATTATTGATCATTCGACCTCTTGAGAGGCTTACTCTTTTGATTTTGAGCTAGTTTGGTGGGCTTGTCACCAAAAGTTAGTTATCTTGTAGATTATTTTATTTTAGGGGCTCAATTAGGCTTCATTAGGCAAATCGAATTCATTTGGACATGTATAAATACAAGTGATGTGATTTCATTTTAGCATCATCACTTGGTTTGGACTTGTATCTCTTAAGAGATTTTCGCTATCCTTCTTGGTGGACGAAATTTTGGAGCATGGAATGAATTTTGATGTTTGGATCATTTTCTCTTGTCTTCGAGCTTCTTGATTGGAAAAATTTTGATGGTTGGATATATTCTTATACATGTAAGTACAAATTAATGCTATTCATTATTCTATTTTGTCACATACACTGTTGATGGAATTTTCACTGTACTAGGGCTAATTTGTTGCATCCATTTATACGAAGTTGTGGAAATTTTGTTTCTAGATAGTGCTTCTTCATGTATGGGCCATGTATAATGAATGAATGTTCCTAGGGATGTTCCATTGTTGAATTTATCTCGATAAGCTATCTAATCTTGCAAAACGAAGTATAAAGTTTTCAAAGTTGCTCTCCTTTGCCCTAATGCTAAGCGAAGTTGTCTTTGAAGCCTCCTTGACCTAGAAAACCAAATCCATAGTCATTATTCTTTTGACTCCAATCTCCCCAAAGGATTAGGCACTGGTCTACCATAAGGTGATCACATTAAAACCTAATTTTCCTATTCCCTTCCTCATTTTCTAGGCCTAGCCCTATTAGGTCTCCTAGGGCATCACATTTCTCACAAACCACCCATCAAAAGACCTTGATCTCTTGGCAGTTATTGCGTTGGTGTGCCTCCTAGGACTCCTCCAATTTTGAAGACATTCCGACGGTGGGATCTTGAGATATCTCAAGCCCTAGCCTCGATATTGAATCTTTCCCTTGGTTTCCTTAAGCTAGTAGCCTCACTAGGATCCTTGCATTGTCTTTCATTGAAAATTCATTCATTGATCCCTTCCCCTCCCTAATTAGGTCAAGTATATCATTGGTTGCTAAATCCTATCCCCTTGACCTAATCTTAGGTCTGTTGAAAAATGTAACTAGGTTCGATCTTCATAATTGTACTTGAGTCAAAAATGAAATATATTTGTCAAAAGAAAGCAAAAAGAAATTTTATTATTAATTTAATTGACTTGTTAAAGCATGGGTTTCATGTTTGGGTCAATTGTCGTAAGTCAAGCCTCCCTTATAGGCTTTAGGATTTATAAGTCAAAGTCTATCTTGTTATGTCAAACTCTTCCTCCATCAAGTATCCTTGTTGTCAGCCTCTAAAATTAACAGTCATCAAGTCGGCTTCACTAAATAAACTCATGTTGGTTTATTTCAGTAAGGAACAACTATAAATAGGAGAGTATATCTCGCTCCATGGGATAGAGACACAGTTCGCATAAATTTCATAGATAAAAGTTTGGTATAATCTCATAGAGGAATTTCGGTGGATTACAGTGAAGTATAATTTGGTTGAAACATCATTTCAGGTTGAAGCATGAATATCTTACTGGGCTACGCCAGAACTGAAACTTAGGCTACTGTCATAGGACCGAAAGTATGTGTTGCCACGACAGGAACTAAAGAAGTCGATTTATGATGCTAAAACAGAAGTGTAAAGCCGAGTTGTGATGCTACTACAAAAGTGTAAAGCCAAGGTATGATGTCACTACAGAATTGAGGTAGAAGCCAAGTTATGATGCCATTATAGAAGTCGAGCTATAATGCCACTGCAGAACTGGACTTTGAGACAAATAGAGGGTGATAGAAGTATAATGTCACAGGACCAAAACCAAAGGAAGTTGTCTTGGGATGCCACAAGAAACAAGTATGAGAAGGCTGCCACATAATTGAAGCACAAGAAGACTGTGAATGCAAAACTGAAGAATAAACAAGGATGACTTGATGGAGGGAGTCTCTAGTCTAGGTTCTAAGGGTCTTGGTCATCTCAACTTTGTTTTGAATCTACTGAAGGAAGAATTATTCACTGGGTTTTCCCCTATGTAGGGGTTTTGCACTGGCTGCTTGCCTACATCTTGTGTCCTCTTCTATTTATTGATTGGCATTAGTCTTGACGATAAGGATAAGATAAATTAAAACAAGAAAATTAATAACAAAACATCACAAGATAATGTCATAATACGAGAAATCAATTAACTTGCCACCTCCTTGGACTTCTCAACATGGAATTAGAGCTATGGTGGAAGAAGGTTGAAGATCGCCGTATTGGCAAGAAGGAAATGCAATTACTCCCTGGCCTATACATTGAAGGCAGCGAAAGGAAAACACTAACTCTTGAGGTCTGATCTCTCGATTCAAGAAGACAAAGAAAAAGGTCCGAAGAAAGTACAAGAATACAATTATTACTACATGGTCCAACCAGCTCAAAACCAATGGAGATATGATTATTATGATAAAGGATAAGAATCTAAGAACATATCAAAGAAAGAAAGAAGTCATTAAATATCAAGAAAGCAATCTACATCAGTGTGAGAAGAAAACTTTTGGAACCTCTAGCAGCTTCTCCATAGAAGGATACAAATATCATGATGAAAGTAGTAAATAAATTGTTCCTTCTCAAGAAGTCCCGAAGTCCTCTTATCCAAATACTAGTAACATTGCTCCTTATGATTAACTAACAATCTGTCTTTAGAAAAAAGGAAACAAGCTTAAAGGACGATCAAAAGACTAAGGTATGTAAGATTCGAGGTATGTATGGCATAACTATTAGTTTTAGAATTTGTAAATTTCTCTTTAACAAAAATAGTATATATAATTTTGTTCCTAATCCATAATATCTAGGATACATGACAATTCATTATGGAAAATAAAATTTGTATATGATTTAGATTTTGACTCAATAAGCGTTAGTATTCAACATCTCCTAAAATTAACAGAAATCCTAGATGATCATCATACTACTATGCTTGCATATTTCGATTGTGATTGTTAATAAACGTTACAAGTATAAATCAAGTTTGTTCTTTGGACTCACAAAAGAAAAAACTATGAAAACATTCAAGAAAAGCACCTCAATAAAAGAAACCTTACAAGGTCTGCAAAAGAAACATCTCCAGGTACGTCTTAAATTATACACTTTATAATATTCTCTTAAAGGTATGCTTATTATCTTTTGAAGTTTACGTTACTAACATCATTATGTCCAGGACCTCTAAATCATAAAGATTCTTAACAAGGGTGATTAATCCTTAGATAAATCTACCCTCCTCATATCTTTGATTATTTTTGTGAAACCCTAAAGGGGTTCTCTGGAAAAACCCTAACATAAGGGTATGTCAATGATAATGTGTGAAACCCTAACCTGCTTAGGGTTATTGGAAAATGTTATCCAAAGATTTTTGATGGTGTCATGTTTGGGGTTTTGGTATGGTTATGGAAACCCTAACTTGTTAGGGTTGAATGGTAATGTCTGAAATCCCGAACCTTGTATTGGTAATCTAGGGTTTGATATGTTTTTGTATTGAAACCCTAGATCATTAAGGTTTGGTAGGGTGTATAAGACCTTTATAATTTCCTAGAAATGAAATCCTAGGCATGTGTGTGTTTGTCCGATCAAACCCTAGTATGATCAAGTTTGTTATATGTCTAACTCTTATTGATATTTGTGTAGTTGGGTTTGACTAACACATGTTATGATATGCTTGTGCATGATGATGGAATCCTACATGTATGAGTTGACCTAATTGTTGATAGTCATGGGTCTTAGGGTTTGGAACTAAGCCCTAGTCAAAGTTTGATTCTCTAGGATGATAGTATTTGTGAATTCTATGGTTTTGTAACTAAACCTTAGTAGAAGTTAAAATCTTTGATGTGTCATGACTAGTGTGATAATCTGTGATTTATGAAAAGTTGATAAAAATTTGAAATTGTATACGTGATTGTTAAGATTTAGTAAAATCAAGGGTTTACAACAAACCCTAGTGGAAACTAGTCATGTTGTTGCTTTGAGCTATGATTGGTCTTGATTGTTGAAATCTCATGTATGAAATCTAGGGTTTGTATGTAATCCTAGTAGGAACTCTAACATATGAATTTTGAAAGTTGTTAGATACACTACACTGCAGATCTATATTTGTCTAAATTGTTTCTAGGGTTTGCAATATGATGTAGTAAGGTATGTCATACCTCTGAAAGAAACATTGAAACCCAAGATGTAATGAGAGTTGTTATGAAATGCTCAAAGTCTTGATGAAGTAACCTAGGGTTTATGACAAAAACCTAGTAAGAAGTTGGAGGGTATGTGTCTCTTGTGTGTAATTAAGTTTGAGTATTTTGATGTGTAAAGTCGAATGCTTCCACGATTTTGATATGGTTAACTTCATGCTTCTATAGATTTGGTTGTTCTTTCTATCTAAGTTGTGCAGGTACATAGTCTTCAAGAGGGTGAAGATGTTCGTAAAGCAAGTTAATATGATAAGCATGATGTGAGTGATGATGATCATGATAACTCTGATGAGAAGGATGGAAGCCATGATAGATTCTCTGATGTCATAGAAAAGAAGTTGAGCCCCCTAAATTGAGAGGGAGCTTGGACGAAAGTTGATGTCCCTAGGTTAAGAGGGAGCTTGGGTATATTCCTTGTATAAGAATGATTAGATCCTCCCTGATTAAGAGGGAATGATGGATATGGTTCTCTACTTCATGTGTCATGCACTAGACCAGGACTAGCAGTCGTAAGTTTTAGTGAAGGCCATGAGTGAGACAAGAAATTGGAGAATGTACTTTGAAGGGTTGTTGAGATAAGAAGAGTCAAATCTATTTGTAGAATATGTTGTTACATGAAAAGTAGGAAAAGAAGTTGTATGGTTGAGGAATCTCTTGTCAAGATTCATTTGGAAAGCTCTAAGTCCTACTATGAAAAGTTGAGAAGCAACATCAAGATGTTTGAAAGACCCCGGAGGTTTGTATTTATGTACATTTGAAAGTTTGTTACTGATTGGTGTTGTGTTTGTACAGGTAAATCTCTTGAAGTTTTGATAGCATGTTTTACATGCTTAGGGTTATCAATTAGTTTAATCGGGAGAGATGTGTTGTCGATCTGTTTAATCAAGGAGCATTTGTTACCGATTGGAATAATCGAGAAGCTGAGGCTTTGTGTGTGAGACATTGACTAGGAGGACATCTGGCTGGCACTTTGTGTTGATGTCTAGTTCCCGACGTCGGGAGGGTGTCATTGGTCATGGAGCTCTGACCTCGAATACGCACTTAGATCCCTGGGTTGATGGTTAGCAAGTAAGCCGATGGTACCTAGAGAGGTTGAAAACTTTAGTCCATCTTAGTCCCACCTGGATAGATTGCCCTGGTCAGGAATCTAGTCCATGGCATTGTGGTGCCTAAATTCTTCATAGATCATGTGTTATGAGATCTTCCATGTACCTCTATAGATATATGTAAGTATGAATACCTCCCTAGTTAAGACGGAGCGTTGAAGAATGTAACTAGGTTTGGTCATCATAATTGTACTTGAGTCAAAAATGAAATATATTTGTCAAAAGAAAGCAAAAAGAAATTTATTATTATATTAATTGACTTGTTAAAGCATGGGTTTCATGTTTGGGTCAATTGTCATAGGTCAAGCCTCCATTGTAGGCTTTAGGATTTATAAGTCAAAGTCAAAGTCTATCTTGTTATGTCAAACTCTTCCTCCATCAAGTCTCCTTGTTGTCGGCCTCCAAAATTAACAGTAATCAAGTCGTCTTCAGTAAATAAACTCATGTTGGCTTATTTCAGTAAGGAACAACTATAAATAGGAGGGTATACTTCGCTACACATGATAGAGACACAGTTTGCAGAAAATTCAGAGATAAAAGTTCGGTATAATCTCAGAGAGGAATTTCGGTGGATTACAGTGACGTATAATTTGGTCAAAACATCATTTCAAGTTGAAGCATGAATATCTTATTGGGCTATGCCAAAACCAAAACTTGGGCTACTGTCACAGGACTGAAAGTATGTGTTTCCACCATAGGAACTAAAGAATTCGAGTTATGATGCTAATACCGAAGTGTAAAGTCGAGTTGTGATGCTACTATAGAAGTGTAAAGCCGAGTTATGATGTCACTACATAATTGAAGTAGAAGCCAAGTCATGATGCCATTATAGAAGTCGAGCTATAATGCCACTGCAGAATGGAGTGAGAGACAAATAAAGGGTGATAGAAGTATAATATCACAAGAACGAAACCAAAGGAAGTTGTCTCAGGATACCATGGGAATCAAGTATGAGAAGGCTGCCACAAAATTGAAGCACAAGAAGACCGTGAATACAGAACTGAAGAATAAACAAGGATGACTTGATGGAGGGAGTCTCTAGTCTAGGTTTTAAGGGTTTTGGTCATCTCAACTTTGTTTTGAATCTATTGAAGGAAGAATTATTGACTGGGTTTTCCCCTATGTAGGGGTTTTTCCCTGGCTGCGTGCCTACATCGCATGTCCTCTTCTATTTATTGATTGGCATTAGTCTTGATGATAAGGATAAGATAAATTAAAAGAAGAAAATTAATAACAAAATATCACAAGATAATGTCATAATACGAGAAATAAATTAACTTGGCACCTCCTTGGATTTCTCAACAAGGTCCACTTGGTCCCGTGTGGTCCCGCAACATTTGAAAGATAAATCCACAAAGGCCACTTGGAATCCAAGTTTCCACAAGGATATTAGGGTCTAGGAATCTTCTTGACAAGTCACATACTCAAACCCTAGCCCTTGAAATTCTCCTAAGCCCTTCCTAGAGAGCCTTTCATCTTGCTTTCCAAGCAAGTAAACCATACATTTGAGCCTCTCTTGTGAATAGGCTTCTAGGATCGCCCTTCATCCTATCTTTGATCTATTCTTCTCTGTGATCCTTATCATACCAAGACTCTTCCCATCCATGAAAGTTTGTAAAGAGTAGCCTTAGCTGAGGTGACAGTGGGCTATTGCTCCATTGTTGCCCTTGACCTAGTAGTTGCCCTATATGATCCCCTCCTAGGACCCCTACTAGTTTGAGCGGTAACATACCACACATGCTATAATGTACCTAACAACCCATGTGCCTGCTAGGATGGTGGGGTACTTGTAAATTCCTCAATTTCCCACCATTTAAACATAGATTTGATACCTTATGATACGTTGACATGCTATATGATGAATTATAAATGCAATATGACAAGCAAGCTCATGTAATTCTCATTTAAACATTCATAATTCTACTATGCACATCATTTATTAAGTGTAATTGTATAAGCACAAAATGCACAATATTAACAGCAAAATAAACCAAAAAACTTGTCTTTATGAAAATTTACACAATTGGCTATAGCAAACGTTCCACTCGGCCATAAGCATTGATGCACCAATACTCTCTTTAACAAGCCACCCCCTAGTTGGTGTTGAATTTTCTACAAGATACACAGTAGAATTCTATTTTGTGCCAGATATTTACTTTCCTAATGATTTTCACACAATACTCTTATGCCACTAATATCATTGAGCAATTACACTTCGGAAAATATCAACAATAAATGCAGCGGAAACAGTAAAGATCATAGAAAGACAGCCATGCACAGTAGACACAAAACTTTTACGTTGGGAAACCATACCTTGGGAGAAAACCCAACAACTTTTCTTTAGGGGAAATTATTCTTTAGCAAGGTTTAAAAATCAACTATTTTTCTAGAAATCAGTGCCAAATATACAAGTCCAAATACCAGTCAAGCCTAGTCAAACTCTAGCAAGTCAACACTAGTCAAATTGCCCAAAATAATCAGAAGTCCATGCTACTCAAATTGTCCAAGTTTGTGATCAAACTGGTCTGGTCAAGCTCAAACCTGTGGTCTGCAGCCCCTGTGGCTCCTGCGGCCTTCTCTCTTGTTGCAGCCCTTGCCCTCTAACTCAACATCCTTTAAACTTGGCTACCACTCCTTGCTGCCCTCAGAAAGATGAAGAAAAAACTCACTTTCTTGGTGATAAAAATGAAATGTCACATCATGTATTTATACTTGTCGAATGGGCTAAAATAAGCCAAGGGACACAACCCTTCACTTCGCTGGGCCGAATGGATTTCCTTGGCCGACTTGCACTCCAAAAATAAAATAAAAAATTATTTTAATTTTCTTAGGCCGACTTGGAGACCTCTTTAGCATGCAAGAATACCTCTTGATGCTACAAAAAATCAACACTCCCTCTTAGCGAGTGAGTTATTCTCCTTAGCTGAAATTTCTCCTTCCTTAAGAAAATTTCATGAGCTTGCTATGTTGATGTATGCACGTCTATAGATCACTCCATCCTGGAGTAGGCAATGTGAGTATCCTAGGCCATTTACCCCTGGCCAAATCAACATGGCCCAGCCAAAGTCCTTCATGGCTTCTCAGGTAAATATATCAATCTCCTCTGGTCAAATAAGCATGACCCAACCAAGTTCGTCTAGCTTCTCAGGAGAAGGTCTGCCCTTGGACCATTCACCCTTGGCCAAATCAGCATGGCCCAGCTAAAGTCCTTTATGGCTTCTCAAGTGAATTTCATCTATCTCCTCTGGTCAAATCGGCATGACCCACCCAAGTCCTTTTGGCTTCTTAGGAGATATGTCCCAGTGTTGCACGATCCTCCACCCCCCCCCAAAAAGGTTCCAAGGGGGAACCGTGTCTCGTACGGATCCATGGGGTACCCATAGGCGAAAATGCGTCTAGTACAAATCCGTGGGGGATCCTTTGGCAGAACCGCGAATCCAAAAGTCGGATCTACGGCTCCACAAGAATGGGCCAGTTCCTAGAAATTCGAAACCGCGCGAGCCAGATCCAAAATTCCGGATTTTTGAACTGCGATTCCAAACAAGGATCCGCCTCAGATCCACAACGGATCGAGCACGAATCCATGAAGATCCCGAGTGGAACCGAGGACCAACAAGCGGTTTGGGCAGAGGCTGGCTTTTCTTTGATGGCTTTAATTTGAGTTGGGGTGCGTTTAAGGTGAGTTAGGAATAGAATAGATGGGGATAAAAGTCATTTCCCCCTCTTTTCCTCACTTTTGCATCTTTGGAGAGATTGGAGAAGAGAACTTGGAGAAGAGAGGCTTGAGGGGAGCTTGGACGAGTGAAGGAGGAGGAGCTAGGAGCAGTGAAGAAGGATGAGCTTGGAGGAGTAAAGAAAGGCTTCCATCTACAAGAGCTAAAGAGGTAAGTGCAAACCCCAAACTCCCTCATTTTCAATCATTGTTGTTTGTATTTTTTCTCCTCCCTCTCCTACTCTTTCCCACTCTTTCTTCTTGTTCATTTTATTGCAGGTTGTCCATATATATTCATATTCCACAATGGTGTTCTTTTGGCTTCTATGTATCATTCCACTTTGGGTTTTCATGATGGTAAAGGGGGATAGAAATAGAAGGGAAGAAAAATGAGAGGATAGTGGTCCCCATATGAGTGACTCAATGTGTGATGAGGAGGAAGGGTTTGAAGTGGAATGGGATGAAGAGGACACTGAAATGCAAGAGGGAAACGCTGCATTGACACCCTTGTGGAATTATGTGACCAAACTTGAAGGGGGAAAAGGTAGTGGAAGCTACAAGTTTATGTGCCCTCATGGTTGTCATGGAGGAAAACCATATACTGGTTCATATATCCATGTGAGGAGGCATCTTTGTGGGGTGATGGACAGTGATGAGAAAAAGGGTGTCGTGGGGATAACAATTTTCCCTAAGGTTTCAATGGAACAAAGAAGAAAATACATCCAAATAAAGGAGATTGCACAACAGAAAAACAACAAAAAACTCATTCTGAATCAAGTGCAACCTCTAGATTTGGTAGCTCATCTCCTCATGGTACTTTTGCAACCTCTGAAAATAGAAGAACAATAGGGGATTTCTTGAATGTTGTTGGGAGGGATGATGTGGATGGGAAGATAGTACAGTTTCTTTGTGCTTGCGGTGTACCATTTAATGTGCTTTGTTCTCCCTATTGTCATGATAAGGTTAAGGGCATCAATGAAGCCCCAAAAGGATACAAGAGCCCCAACTATGAGAAAGCTAGAACTGTGTTATTAGAAAGAGAAAAAGCAAAGGTTCAAAGAGCTTTGACACGTTTTAAAAATGAGTGGGTGGATTGTAAGGTATACATCATATCAGATGGGTGGACAAATGTTAGAAACCAACATTTGATAATTGTTCTTGGTGTTTTTGCTAGTGGTGCAGTGTTTATTGCAAGTCATGACTCCTCCTCCATAAGTGCAACTTCACAAAACATTGCAGATATCCTATTGAAATCAATCAATGACGTTGGTCCTAATAATGCGGTTCAAGTGATCACAGATAATGCAGCAAATTGTAAGGCAGCAAGAAAAATTATTGAGCATACTCATCCACACATCTTTTGGTCTAGGTGCTTGGTGCACACATTGAACCTTTTGACGCATGATATTGTGAAGCATAGAGAATGTGGATGGATTAATGAGATTTACAAGAGAGGGAAGCAACTCATTAAATTTATCAAAGGGCATACAAGGGTAAACTATTTTTATGGCACTTACTCCAAGTTGCAGTTACTTAAACTTGCAAAAACAAGATTTGCAAGTTATTACCTCACCTTTAGGCAGCTAGTGAAGGTGAGACAAGCTTTAACTAATATGGTGACCTCTGAATCATGGGATGACATTAACACTAATAGAGATGGTGCTAATGTAGCCAAGGAAGCTATTCTTGACAATTAATTTTGGTCACAAATTAAATATGTTTTGCAATTCACCAAACCAATTTATTACATGATCAAGTTTGCAAATTCAGATCAAGCAATAGTTGGGGAGGTGTATGAACAAATGGATAACATGTTGGGGCAGATTAAAGACATTGTTGAGCCTAGAGATATCACCTTGTACAATTATATTCGTGCAAAGGTGGAAAAACGATGGGACATGCTAAAGTTTAAACATTGCATTGCATGCCTTAGCACATGTTTTGACACCTACATACTATCATCCATCATGTTCTGACACCTAAATACTATCATCCATCATGGCTTTCAACACGAGCACCTAAGGGGGGGAGCAGGAGAAAACCACACCTAGATCCACAGGTTCTATCTAGTTACATGAAAGCATTGGATAAATTAGTCCCTAATGAGGAGAAGTTTGCCATGCTATGGAAACATTTGAGCAATTATATGCTTAGCACTGGTCCATTTGGCAGCATGCATGCAATTAGAGATCGAGAGAATTTATCTTCTCTTGAGTGGTGGAACATGCATGGAGGTGCTACTCCAATTCTACAAACTTTGGCATTATAGGTGCTATCACAGGTGGTAAACACTTCTTCTCCCGATAGGTGTTGGAGCACTTATTCTTTCATCCACAATGTTAAAAGGAACAAGTTAAATTTAGACCGAGTAGAGAGCTTGGTTTATGTTCACTACAACTTGCAATTGTTGTCCCATTACTGTGACGATGCAAAGACTAATAAAGACCTTAAGGTTTGGGACAAAAATCCAGAAGAACCCAATTTGGAGGATGGAGTGTTGTGATTAGAGCAATTGGAGGATGCTCTTATCTAGGATGATGATGATCAAGTTGAGATGCCACCCCCATTTGATCCCATCGTTCCCAAGTTCCATGCTTCAACACCAATAGCAGGGGCTTCATCTTCATTAGTTCCACTGTCACAACTTCCAGAGCCACCGTCTTCTTCATTGACACCATCTTCTTCATTGCTATCACGTGGAGGCTCACGTATTGTTCGTGGGTGGAAGGAGGAGAGATTAGTAGATACTAGATATATTCACAGTTTACTACTTTTGTCATAGATTAGACTTGTAGTCTTGTTGTGAATTTAAAATTTTGTGGCTTACTCTTCCTAGTTCAATGTGTACTTGAGTCTTGGTGGTGGCCAAGTGGCCTATTTTGTAAACATTATTATTTGAATTTTGGAAATGACTCGTGTTGACAGTGGCTCACTTGCTAGATAGGTTACTTGGCTCACACACTGTTCGTGGTGGAAGGAGGAGAGATTAGTAGATATTAGATATATTCACAGTTTACTATTTTTTTCATAGATTAGACTTGTAGTCTTGTTGTGAATTTGAAATTTTGTGTCTTACTCTTCCTAGTTCAATGTGTACTTGAGTCTTGGTGGTGTCCAAGTGGCCTATTTTGTAAACATCATTATTTGAATTTTGGACATGACTCATGTTGACAGTTGCTCACTTGCTAGATAGGTTACCTGAATGTTTGCTAGATAGGTTACCTGAATGTTTGATGATTTTATCTTCTAAATGTTTTATGTTTTATGATATGCTTAAAAATTTGATGTATGTTTGTAATTGCTAGAATCTACACGGTTGATGCTCAAATAATCAATCACTAATGTACTATGGATGCCATATCTATCTTGATTTATGTAAAAATATGCATATTTTCATGTCTTCTACAGCGAATTTGGTATTTTGGATGTTTTCTTAATATAAATGCAAAAAAACATTATATATATATATATATTGTAGCCGCTTTTGAGACAGTGCGCATCATAGATTTTTGGGAAATGACGCTTCCGCAGATTTGCTTCCAAAAAATATCCCTGCTTCGTGCAACATTGATCTGTCCAATACTGCAATTGCCCTGGGCCATTCACCCTTTGTCAAATGACCCAGCCAAGTCCTTTTGGCTTCTCAAGTGAATGTATCCATCTCCCTTGGTCAAATCAACATGACCCAGCGAAGTCCTTCTAGCTTCTCAGAAGATGGTCTACATGATTCTACAAAGACATCAACACTCCCTCCAAACGAAGGAGACATTCTGCATCAACGCCAAGCTTGTCTCTGGAGTATACAAACGTTTCTCTAGATAGAGGCCTAGTGAGGATGCCCATAAGTTGCTAGTCTGTAGATATGTACTGGAGCTAACCTGCTCCCTTCTGCACCATGTCTCGAATGAAGTGATATTTGATCTTAATGTGCTTCGACCTGATCAAATAGCCCTGCAAAACAGTTATGACGCCACATTGCTTCTTGTCTTGCGGCACTTGCTACGATATACTCTGCCTTTGTTGTACTAACTACAACAAAAGTTTGCTTCCTACTAAACAAGGAAATCATAGAAGAACCCAATTTAGAGGATGGAGTGTTGTGATTAGAGCAATTGGAGGATGCTCTTATCTAGGATGATGATGATCAAGTTGAGATGCCACCCCCATTTGATCCCATCGTTCCCAAGTTCCATGTTTCAACACCAACAACAGGGGCTTCATCTTCATTAGTTCCACTGTCACAACTTCCAGAGCCACCGTCTTCTTCATTGTCACCATCTTCTTCATTGCTATCACGTGGAGGCTCACGTATTGTTCGTGGTGGAAGGAGGAGAGATTAGTAGATACTAGATATATTCACAGTTTACTACTTTTGTCATAGATTAGACTTGTAGACTTGTTGTGAATTTGAAATTTTGTGTCTTACTCTTCCTAGTTCAATGTGTACTTGAGTCTTGGTGGTGGGCCAAGTGGCCTATTTTGTAAACATTATTATTTGAATTTTGGAAATGACTCGTGTTGACAGTTGCTCACTTGCTAGATAGGTTACTTGGCTCACACACTATTCGTGGTGGAAGGAGGAGAGATTAGTAGATATTAGATATATTCACAGTTTACTACTTTTTTCATAGATTAGACTTGTAGTCTTGTTGTGAATTTGAAATTTTGTGTCTTACTCTTCCTAGTTCAATGTGTACTTGAGTCTTGGTGGTGGCCAAGTGGCCTATTTTGTAAACATTATTATTTGAATTTTGGACATGACTCATGTTGACAGTTGCTCACTTGCTAGATAAGTTACTTGAATGTTTGATGATTTTATCTTCTAAATGTTTTATGTTTTATGATATGCTTAAAAATTTGATGTATGTTTGTAATTGCCAAAATCTACACGGTTGATGCTCAAATAATTAATCATTGATGTACTATGGATGCCATATCTATCTTGACTAATGTAAAAATATGCATATTTTCATGTCTTCTACAACTAATTTGGTATTTTGGATGTTTTCTTGATATAAATGCAAAAAAAAAATAAACTATATATATATATATATATATATCTATTGTAGCCGCTTCTGAGACACTTCGCATCATATATTTTTGGGAAATGACGCTTCCGCAGATCTACTTCCAAAAAATATCCCTGCTTCGTGCAACATTGATCTGCCCAATACTGCAATTGCCATGGGCCATTCACCCTTTGTCAAATGACCCAGCCAAGTCCTTTTGGCTTCTCAAGTGAATGTATCCATCTCCCTTGGTCAAATCAACATGACCCAGCCAAGTCCTTCTAGCTTCTCAGAAGATGGTCTACATGATTCTACAAAGACATCAACACTCCCTCCAAACGAAGGAGACATTTTGCATCAACGCCAAGCTTGTCTCTGAAGTATACAAATGTTTCTCTAGATAGAGGCCTGGTGAGGATGTCCATAAGTTGCTAGTTTGTAGATATGTACTGGAGCTAACCTGCTCCCTTCTGCACCATGTCTCGAATGAAGTGATATTTGATCTTAATGTGCTTAGACCTGATCAAATAGCCCTGCAAAACTGTTATGAAGCCACATTGCTTCTTGTCTTGCGGCACTTGCTGCGATATACTCTGCCTTTGTTGTACTAACTACAACAAAAGTTTGCTTCCTAGTAAACAAGGAAATCATAGTCAATCCCAAACTGAAACAGCACCCTGAGGTGCTCTTTCTTTCCTCTGCACTCTTAGACCAATCCCTACAGCCTCACTTCACCACCTGAGACATATCTTAAACATATCCAGCCGTACCACACAAGTACCAAAACACATGCTTCGCTACATGCCTTGGCTCAACCATAAAATGGCTATCTTCCTTCACTAGATTCATCACCACAGTTGCTTTCTGGTCACCCTAACTAAGTGCTCCCTCTGACACTAAAGTAGATCCTCCTGTCGCAATCTTGGGTGCCCCCTCTGACACTAAAGCAGATCCTCCTGTTGCAATCTTGGGTGCCCCCTCTACCATTGTTGCTCCCTTTGTCACTGAAGCATATTTGGTTGTCTACCATGGTCCCCACATAGAAGGCATACTGCTCCTAGAGACGTCCCTCCTTTGAGAATATACTCTGACAATCTCAACCCAAGACATCCTCTTGGAAGACTACTACTTCCACTCTTCCTGACTGTCTTCTTCCTCGAAACTGGAAGCTCTTCCAGTCATTTGGCATGGTCCAGATGTCTACACAATCCTCCCTCTCGAACATCAATCACTCTTGTTGAGCCTATGCTCGAGCCCTTAGGCCATACAAGAACCTGACCATTTAGCAACTAGAGCAAAGAACTCCTCATAGTCCACTTCCTCTTACTAGGAGAACCCTCTTGCCACAAAATTTTCTTTGTACTTCTCGATGTTGCCATATACTGCATGAAGCATTACATTGGCAAGTCTCCACAATTCTTCCTTTTTGCAAAACTCCACTCAGGAGGCCACAGAAGAAAAAATTATAGCCTAGCAAAAAATACAAGAACCAGAGGCTAACCTAAAAAATAATAATAATCAAGGGAGAAAAAAAATATATAAAGTACTTATCTCTTGATCTGAGGATTGTAGAGAATTATCAACTTCCTCTCTAAAAAATTTGTAAAAGAGCCTCAGAAACCTGTCATATGCCATGTCCACAAACATTACTGGAAGTAGATCCTAAAGGAAGAGTTCCTTTGACTTTTTTTGAGGTGGATGCTCATCATCATCATCAACAACAACATTGGTTGTCGATGCATGCTGCTTTTTCTTCATTTTCTTCTCAAGACACTTAGAGGCATAATGTCCAAACTTTTGACAAATGAAGCACTTAACCTTTGATAACCCTTCTTTTTCTTCTTGGGCACCAATGCTTGGGTTGGTTGTCCTAATAATCTGTATAGTCCTCCCTTTCAGTCAGATATGTGAGAGAATATTGAAAACCTATCATGTGTCTAGAAGCACCACTATCCACCAACCAAATACCACTATTTGTAATGGAATCTGAAGGAGAGGAAACAAGGACTTTCTCCTTAGCTCCCTCTAACTCTAGAATAACTTCCTTTTGAAGATTTGTAAGACAATCCAACTTGTCTTTCATTCTAAGACTTTGCACCATTTTGTAAGAGATCTAGAAACCAACAAGTTGTTGAACACTTGCCTCTTACACTGACTTCAATGATTGTTCTTTCAACAAGAAGGCTCTAATACCATGTTGAATTTTCTACAAGATAGATAAGAGAATTTTATTTTCTGCCAGATAATTACTTCCTAATTATTTTGACACAGTGTTTTTATGTCATTGATATCATTGAGAAATTACACTTCAGAAAATATCAACAGTAAATGCAGTAGAAACATTAAAGATCATAGAAAGACAGTCATGCATGATAGACACAAGTCTACTAAAATCCTATTGCAACAACTAGAAATTATTTTTCTAATTGTTAATTAATTTAACAATTTATCTGCTACGACAAATTCCAAATAATTTACACTGCAACCTTCACAAATAAACTATGGAAGAAAAATAGCGCTGGAATCTGAGAAAATCTAGCACACACATAAAAATATGCTACCATTTTTTTTGACAAATTTCCCCATAAAAACCCAACTTTAGAAAATCGGTCCAGCAGCTGAGGGTTTTATTATTATGCAGCAATGAGAAAAATCTAAGTACAATAAATCTAGATGTTGAATCTGGCAATCCTACAAAGAAAAAATACTGGCAAAAATCTAGTGAGGAATTTCCTCACCCCACAAGCAATCTGGCAATGAAGACTGGCCTCTGGAACCCCTCTTCAAATTGCCCTGCGTCACCCTCTGCGTGGGCTCTATGCAGGCATTAATCCGTATGGCCTAGATCTCACACTGAGTTGTCTCTTCTAGTTGCCACTAACTCTTGAAACATTTCTCTCGACCTCTATTGAAGTTCTTTTGCCTCCGGATCTCTGAAACAACTTCCCGAATCTGCAAATCGAACTGCCTATTGGAGGCTTTTACATCAACCTCATTGTGGCTATCTCAGGCTCTGTACAATGCACTTGTTGGATCTGGAAAGTTTCCTCCACCCTCACTGTCCCTGCCCCTCACTATCTCTAATTCGATCTTTGGCTCTCTGGTAATTGTTGTTGCTCTCTGGAAATCAATCTGCCAAGGAAATCGAGCTGCTGAAGTGTCTTCTGCAAGTGCCCATCCTCTGTTGGAGCACCAACGGCCAAGATTAAAACTTAATCAAGGGCTAGGATCATCTTGAAGTCGATCTATGTGAGTTTCTATACTATTCTCACCTTGACTTAATTATTTTTTATTAATTAACCAGTTTTCCTAAGTCAACATTAAAAAATAGGTTTAATAGGTTAATAATTTAATCAAGTCATCCCTAGGGGGAATTTCCAAAAACAATTTCTAGGTTTTGGAGATCTCATGCATTCTAGCCTCTTCACCAAATTTCGTGGCTAGAACACATCCGATGCTACAAAAATTAACACTTCCTCTTGGTGAGGACTATGTTCTAGCGTTGCACACCCAGTCACAACACTCTGTCTCTGTGTCATCTCCTATCACGCTACTGGTGTCTAGTTACTACTCCTCACCAACCACTGCGTGACTCTGATGCTGCATTTGTGCTACTGCTGACACTATTATACTACTTCCAACTCTGCATCTGCACTACAACTCCCTCTCATCTATTGTTGTTGTAACTGCAAGTACTGCAACTGGGAAGCATCCAAAACACTGAATCATTTGTGTTTAGTATGATGCATCTGTCTCCTGAGTCCTGACTGCTACTAGCCTTTGCACTGTCACTGAAGAATCTGCGTTGCTGCTAACTCTGCACTGAGCCACCTGCTCTGTTGTCAACACTGCACTGCGCTCCTTAGCATCTGACTACTACTAGTCTGCAACTACCACTCTAGTACTGACTGCATCAAGTGCCACTGATCCATCCTGCTACTAAATATTGTGGCCCCACTGTAGCCAGGTAATTATCCATGAAGTGGACTCCTCAAGGACACTAACCACTCTCTGTAGAACTCTAGGGCTACAGTGCCAAATCACCCCACCTCACTCCTAGAGGTATATCTGCAAACATAGCAAACTCTTCCTCTAGCCTAGAAGAAGGCTTGTCTATTTCTATGGATGCTACCTATTGGTCTTGCTTCTCCTATTGTTCTTCTTCCTAAGAGGACATTGTGTACTATAGTGACTGAACTCACCACATTTGAATCACTTGACCTTTGACAAGTCCTTCTTCTTCTTTTGCTCCCCCTGCCCCTAACTGGGACCCTCCGATGCCAGGGCCACATTCTCCTCCTCCTTCACACCCTTCAATCCGCTACTACTGTTGCCCCTGATGGAGCTCTTAAGCAAAGCTCGTCTCGTTTCCTCCTGTTGCAAATTGGCCCACATCTTGTCCCATCTAGGTAGCGTGTCTCTGCCTTGTCGTCGCTCAGATTGTACAAGCACTGCAACAACGGCTCAAGGCAGGGGCTATCACTCTGATCCCCGCCCACTCTGTTCTAGTTGTCTCCGAACAGCAAGCTATGGGGGGTAGTCCCTATGGAAATGAGATGATGAAAGACAAGTTGGGAACCAACCTATACGGGAGACATAGTTGAGTGGCCTAGCTACTTGGTTGAATTTAGCAAGACTTGAGGATTTAATTAGATTTAGAAATGAGACCGGTGCCTTATGGAGTCAAAATTCTTGCTTATTACAAATTTAGACCAAGTAACTAGATGGACAACTGCTGCTTAAATGATTAACTAACCTATGTGCCATGCAAATCCTAAGATCTAGGTGTAATGCAATGATCTTGGTCACTTTCAAAATATATGCCTAGTATAAATGGAACCTCCCTCTTAACTGTTTCCAGATCAGTCTTTAGAGTAGGTTGTGGAATGGAATCCAACAAAGAGTAAGCAAAGGATTTACTAACGATACCTCCCCCTATGTTCCAACCACCCAGTGCCTCCAGTGCTGCAAAGACAGTGGCTCTAACGACTGCAAGGTCACTGTGTTAATCACTTGAAAGGTGTTGAATCCCTCAAGCTAGGTGAGAAAGGGTGTCCCTAGAGGTCTATCAACCAAGCTTATGCTTGGAGGTTAACTATTAGTGCAACCTAAGCTTAGAATGCTTATGCAATGGTTATGAGTGAGATTCTTAGTTTGAGAATAGCTTAATGTTTAAGTACTTCAAATTATGATTAACCTTTAACAAGAAGAGTACTTATAAATAAAATGTAATCTTACAACCAAAAAAGTGTCAAACTTAGTGCCAATGTCGAATCCACAAGATGCCAAATACTCAATTTATTTAGTTAGCAATTTTACGTCAATAATAATGCCAAGATTATGAAACAACACAAGATTATGAACCCAACTTAGAGCACTTAGTCAACAATGCTTCGACCACAATGTCAATCAGATCTTAATGCCAAAGTGAATTAGACCTTCAACAAGATTTTAGAGCTAAGATGTTTGAGTGGTTTAAGTGTCCGGTTAACAAATTCTCAAATTTAACACAAGGCAAACAATTATTAAAACTTAATCAACATAAACCACTATGAGTCAATTTAATCATGAAAGAGCCACTTATGAAGAAGTATAGGACAGCAGTAAATAAATCACTTCCAACCAAAAAATTATTAAGCTTTTAAAACTGAAAATGACAAATGAGTAGCCCAAATGACTTGCCAATGTAGATTTATGAATTTCAGGCCTCTTAAGATGCAATACTCAGAATATATCAGATCTGAAATCACTTATTACAGAAGTGAAAAAATTATGCAAACAGTGATTAACTTATACCAAAATATGCCCAAAACTTTCTAGATGTTGAAACAAATTTACCAATGTGAAATTATGAGCTTTTAGGCCTTCTAAAGATGTGTTATTCAGAAATTATCAGATCTGATCTATTCAATTATGCAATACTCAGAATATATCAGATCTGAAATCACTTATTACAGAAGTGAAAAAATTATGCAAACAGTGATTAACTTATGCCAAAAATATGCCCAAAACTTTCTAGATGTTGAAACAAATTTACCAATGTGAAATTATGAGCTTTTCGGCCTTCTAAAGATGTGTTATTCAGAAATTATCAGATCTGATCTATTCAATTACGCAATGATTTTCCAGCAAGCAAATAAGTAGATCTAGGCTAAGATATTCAATGCCCAAGTAGCCAAAACACTAGCAAAATTGAACCCTAAAATTATTAATATGTTAAGACCACTTAGATGTGATTTTAGGGCACTTATATCATTGTTATGAAGAATTTATCACAGCTAAAGCAAAATAGAGATAAAGTGAGGGTTTAGAGAGCAAACCCTAGGCCCAAGGCTTTGTAGCACACTTGCCAAATTTGCCCAAAATTTTCCAATGGAGATGTCACCTGAAAACACAAATTTTTTAGTCAATTTCTCTACAAAACACACCAAGCTTTAGTCCAAAAAAAAATCAGAGGTAGATCTAGGGAAAATTAGGGCTAAGAAGGGCTAGCACTAGGCCCAATAGGGTTAGCGTTAGGCTAGGAGAGCCCTGGAAGGCCTAGCAGCCAAGGAAAGAGGCTAAAGGAGGGTTGAAAGGGGGAGCAAAGAGAGGCAAAAAGGGAGACTGAAGGGTAGAAGAGGAGGACGAAAGAGGCCGCGATGAGGTGGGGACTTGGAAATCCCATGGCCAGCCTAAAAGGTTGTCTTCTAGGGTCAAAGAGGGGAGTCGAGGCCTCCTAGGCCCACGGCCAGGCATGAAAAGGCCTTGAACCCTTGAGGCAGGGCCCAAAAGGGAAGGTCGAGGCCCCTAGAGGCTACAACCAGCCCTAGAAGGGCTAAAAATGATGACGATGGGGCCACAAAGGCTGAATTAGGAGGGTTTGAGGTTGACATTGGCCTAGGAAAGGCTAGATCCAAGCCCAAAAGGCCTAAAATTTGAAAACCCTTGCTCCAAAAATTTAATTTGCTTCAGATCTGAAATTTACGACAAATTCTTCAATGGCTAGCCCTGCAAGAAAATTTAGAGGCTATATCTTACCCTTAAGGGCTTAGATCTAGCTCTATTTCAGCTCTTTCCACTTGATCTCACTTGCAAAAAATGGAGATAAAAACACCAAAACCCGAATATATACAAAAAAATCTTAAACCCCCAATCAAAAAAAATAATTTACAAAATATATTATACAAAGTTATTTACAAATGTACAAATATACAACGCTTTTGAAAAGAATTTTAAGAAATGAATTTTTATGAATTTATTTTTTTGATAAGTGGCTAAATGTATTTCTAAGAATAAATGCAAGCTACAGCCTTAGCAAAGTTAAATAAACCATATAAATATTTGGAGTCCAAACAAGGTCAGCCTACATCCACAATTTGTGAACTTAGAGCCCAAGGACTAGGGAACCTGCAAACATTATATATATTCTTCAGAAAAGCTTGTTAGACATATGGCGAATCAGATCACGTAAGATAAACCCAGAATCTACCAATAGAATGATCTTATCCCCATTTAATGAATAAACAAACTTTAAATATTTTTAAGCACGGTATAAGAATGCTCGTACCCAGCACGTACACAAATCAGTGGACAATAAACACCATAAACTGCACCTCAAAGTCTTTGTTATGATTCAAATAATGATCTCAGCGAGACAGTAGCATTACATCAGCTTTTTTGCAGAATTTTCTTATCCAAACATCAGATGGCTTGAGACTCAAATGACACTCTATACATAGATAAATCCTCCAAATGGGAAAATAATGGATAGTTAGCTTGATCCTCATCAAAATAATCTCGATCGTCGATAAATCCTTGATCAACTTTCAATCTTTGTCGTTGAAATAATTATTTTTGAGGAATTTCCGAATTTCTCATTTAACCCATTTTTTATTAAGCTCAAAATTAATTATTTTGAGTTAATTTCCTTAAAAAATTGACTTTGACTTAACAACAAAGGTCCAAGGGTCCAATTTTTCTTGAAATTTCCAATATTCCCTTGGTGGGGGACCTCCAAAAATTAATTCCTTTGAGATCCACGAATTTTTCCACTTAGAGAAATTTAATTTTGACCCTAATTAATAATTTTCTGGCTTAAGATTAATTTAGTTTTCTACCAGAAAAGTTAATTAATTGGCACTTGAGGGGATTAAATATTTTTTCCATGCTCTAATATTTTAGCCATGGTGTCTAAGTATGAGGGGACCATGCACTAAAATATTTTTCACATAAGATTTTTACAATTCAACCCTCAAAGGGGGAACACCCATTCAGTTCAGTATAGACCCTGATATTACATGCCCAATTCTGCGACACAATATGATCTAGTAGACCAAGTAATTTGTAATAAAATAATTTAGCCAACTAGATTAAATTATTCCCAAATCACTTTTACATAAGACTCGACTAGAACACTAGAACTTACCTAAGACTTTGACGAAGAATTCCACCCTAGCTTTGGAGTAAGGTTGAAGGGAAAAACCATGCCGACCATTCGTGTTTAGAAACACAAATGAGTCAATGAAACGAAAAACCTCCTAAGATGAAATTTTCGCCAAAATAATAGGCTTACCTAGGTTGTTACATATACGGTCTTACTAGCACCATTTATATTATAAATTTGCAAAATGGGCTTACAATGACTCAATAAACTAATGACTGATAATCCAATCCTTTGACAAGAAATTGGCAAAAAGTTTGCAACATGCCCAATATACTTTGGACAAAGACTTGTCAATCCTCTGAGACATTGTTTAGTACCAATCATACTAGCTCTGATGGTTGAAGCTCTGCCCCAACAGCTGCAAGCTGATCTCAAACCTTTTGAATCCTGGTGAGGAAGGGATCTATGCCTTTTGTATCCTGATGCATCTCAACTTTTCTTCTAGGAACATCTTCCTCTGCTCAAAAGTACCCTAATATAGCATAAGAGAGTTACCCACATGCCCCTAGCAGTTCCTTTGCCTGCCACATGTGAGACTATATGATCTCAGACTCCATCCAAGATCAACCGCTTCGCCCTTGCCATCTCCTTCTTGTATTCTTTGAGCTGATCTGCATCCTGGGGAACTGCCACCACATTATCTATGTAGGCTTTCAGGCCATATTCATCTAGAAGGAAGGACATCCTAGCCTTCCAGATGACATAGTTGGAAGCTCCATCCAACCTATCCTGATCTCTAAGCCCTGTTGTGGCCATATCTGGATCTGATCTGGAAACTCCCTCTTCCTCTGCTCACTTGTTGCTCTGCTACTCACACTCCCTCCTGGAATGCGCAACTCTGCTAACTATTGCTACCAATCTGCAATTGGGAAAAAATCAGATTTCTTGGCTAGAAACCCTTTGACAAAAATCTCCCTCTGTATGCAATTTCTCTTCCACCCAATGCTAATTTTGCTACTGCAAAACCCTCTGCGTCCAACCAAGGAATCTGCTCAGCGAAAATCTGAGTTGTTGTTGCTCCCTTTGATTGTTGGAATCACTATCCCGAGCAACTCAACTTTTCTGCCAACCTGCAACTGAAAATCGAATTTTTGCCCCAACAATTCTGCCTGCCTATCAATGAACTGTGCATCCTGTAGGAATTTCGGCCTGAAACTCCCTTCTTTGCTTCTAAAGCTTCCTGGTTGATCACTCATGCTCTGATACCATGTGAAAATTTCAAGTCTACTGAAATTCTATTGCAGCAACTAGAAATTATTTTTCTAATTGTTAATAAATTTAACAATTTATTTGCTATGGCAAATACCAAATAATTCACACTGCAACCTTCACAAATAAACTACGGAAGAAAAATAACGCTGGAATCTGAGAAAATCTACCACACACACATAAAAATATGACACTGTTGTTTTTGGACAAATGTCCCTAGAAAAACCCAACTTAGGAAAACCGATGCAATAGTTGATGGTTTTATTATTATGCAGCAGTGAGAAAACTCTGAGTACAATAAACCTGGATGCCGAATATGGCAATCCTACAGAAAAAAAATATTGGCAAAAATCTAGTGAGGAATTTTCCTCACCCCATAGGCAATTTGGCACTGAAGACTAGCCTTTGAAACCCCTAAACAAATTTCCCTGCATCACCCTCTGCGTGGGCTCTGCGCAAACACTAATCCATACGGCCTAGATCTCACACTAAACTACCTCTTCTGCTTGCCACTAACTCTAGAAACATTTCCCCCGACCTCTGTTGAAGTTCCTCTACCACCGATCTCTTAAACGACTTCCCGAATCTGCAAATCAAACTGCCTATTGGAGGCTTCTGCGCAACCCTTGCGTCAACCTCACTGTGGCTATCTCTCCCTCTCTGCAATGCACTCGCTGGATCTGGAAAGCTTCCTCTAGCCTCACTATCCCTGTGCCTCATTGTCTCTGCTTAGATCTTTGGCTCTCCAGCAACGGTTGTTGATCTCTGGAAACCGATCTGCCAAGGAAATCGAACTGCTAAAGTGTCTTCTCCGAGTGCCCATCGACTTTTTCTTATAATCCTCTGTTGGAGCACCAACGGCTAAGATTAAAACTTAATCAAGGGCTAGAATCGTCTTGAAGTCGATCCGTGTGAGTTTCTAAACTATTCTCACCTTGACTTAATTAATTCTGATTAATTAAGCAGTTTTCCTAAGTTTAGACTTAGGAAAACATTTAAAAATAAGTTAATAATCTAATTAAGTCATCTCTACGTGCAATTTCCAGAAACGATTTCTGGGTTTTGGAGATCTCATGCATTCTAGCCTCTCAACCAAATTTCGTGGCTAGAACACATCTGATGCTACAAAAAATAACAGTCCACAAACATTATTGGAAGTAGATCCTAAAGGAAGAGTTCCTTTGACTTTTTTTCTGAGGTGGATGTTCATCATCATCATCATCAACATTGGTTGTCAATGCATATTGTTTTTCCTTCATTTTCTTCTCAGAACATTTGGAGGCATAATGTCCAAACTTTTGACGAATGAAGCACTTAACCTTTGACAATCTTTTTTTTCTTGGGCACTAATGCTTGGGCTAGTTGTCCTAATAATCTGTATAGTCCTCCCTTTCTATCAGATAGGTGGGAGAATCTTGAAAACCTATCATGTGTCTAGAAGCACCACTATCCACCAACCAAATATCACTATTTGTAATGGAATCTGAAGGAGCAGAAACAAAGTCTTTCTCCTTCCTTTTGAAGATAAAATCAAAAGGAAGTTATTCTGACTCTAGAATAACTTCCTTTTGAAGATTTGTAACACAATCCAACTTGTCTTTCATTCTAAGACTTCGCACCATTTTGTAAGAGATCTAAAAACCAACAAGTTGTTGAACACTTGCCCCTTAGGCTAACTTCAATGGTTGTTCTTTCAACAAGAAGACTTTGATACCATGTTGAATTTTCTACAAGATACACAAGAGAATTCTATTTTCTACCAGATAATTACTTCCTAATGATTTTAACATAGTATTCTTATGCCATTGATATCATTGAGAAATTACACTTTAGAAAATATCAACAGTAAATGCAGCAAAAATAGTAAAAATCATAGAAAGACAGCCATTCATAGTAGACACAAAAAACTTACCCTAGGAAACCCAACCTTAGGAGAAAACCCATCAACTTTTTTTAAGATAAATTATTCTTCAGCAAGGTTTACAAATTAGCAATTTGTCTAGAAATATCTGCCAAATATACAAGTCCAAATACCAATCAAACCCAGTCAAACTCTAACAATTCAACTCTGGTCAAACTGCCCAAAATAATCAGAAGTCCGTGTTGGTCAAACTGTCAAAGTCTATGGTCAAGCTGGTTTGGTCAAGCTCAGACCTGCGATCTGCGTCGTACGGCCCCCGCAACCATGCAACCTTCTCTCTTGTTGTGACCTTTGCCCTCTAATTCAGCCTCCTTTAAACTTGATTGTGGCTCCTTGCTGCCCTCAAAAAGTTGAAGAAAAAACTCGCTTGGTGATCAAAATGAAATGTGACATCATGTATTTATACTCATTGAATGGGCTAAAATAAGCCAAAAGACACACTCCTTCACTTCACTAGGCCGACTTGATTTCCTTGGCCGACTTGCACTCCAAAAATAAATAAATAAATTTTTTTAATTTTCTTAGGCCGACTTGGAGACCTCTTTGGCATGCGGGGATACCTCATGATGCTACAGAAAATCAACAATTGGGGCTATGAATCAACAAGGACAAATTAGCTCTTATCTCTAGCTACAATCCTCATATTTTTTCCAATACCGAATATTCTCATTGTAAAACTACTACAACAATTCCAACTGCTCAAACTCTCTTTCCCCATCAATATGTACAACCTGAGGATTGGGACCCCTTCTCTAACCCAGTTCCTTGGGCAATCATCATTCCCTCTAGGGCTCCAACATAGCCCAGCCAAAGAATTTCTCAGTTAAGGACTCCAAGCATTCCAACTGTAATGGAGTCCTCAATCACAACATTTTTTCATGATCATAGGTAATCTCCCAACATAATTCACTTAAAAAGCATAATTTTCCCTTTGTTTCAAGCACAGTATCCTAAGTTTCAGTATATTTTTTGTTAGTTTTTGGATGATATCGTAGCATTGGATAGGTGTTCTAGTCTCAATTCATCTCTAGGAGGCTAAGGAAGATGAGATCTCCAAAACCTAGAAAAGGTTTCATGACATAAGCTTGTGAAACGCCTTAATTAAATTAATTAGCCATCATTTAAATATTTCCTAAGTCTAACTTAGGAAAAGTGGTTAATTAAAGGGAATTAATTGAGGAGATCGACTTATGCTCTAGAGACTTCCAAAAAATGACTTGGATCAAGTCTAAGATGATCTTAGCCATCGATCACGATTAGATCTTGGTCATTGATGCTCCAACAAGAGATTATAAGAGCAAGTCGATGAGATGGAGAGAGATACAATTGCGAGAGCACAACGCAGTGCGAATTTCCTAGTGCGTAGTGATTCAGCAAGGGAAGAATTCGAGCTAGAGGGAGAGCATCAAAGATTGAGGGAGCATCAGATAATTTGTGATGAGAAATCCAGAAAGTTTCCCAAAAATTTTCCAGTGGCAAAGCAACAAGAAAAGGGAGGTTGAAATTCAACTGCGGAGAGGTCGTGCAGTCAGTGCTAGCATCCAGAAACCCGAGTGCAAGTTTTCAGGGAGAGATCGTTTTAGTTGTCGGAGGCCGGAAAGATCATCCAAGAAGCAGAGTGAATTTTTCCAAAGGAAAATGGAGGCAGGACGGCTCACTTGGGGCCAGCTACCAAGCAGTGTGAGTTATTCCAAGCTAGTGGAGGGCCATTCGATTTGCGGAGGGAGAAAATTCTCTCCTAGATATTTTGCCAATATATTTTCTGGAGGATTGTCAATTGGGCATCCAAATTATTGTACTCTCTAAATTGTTGCATAATAATGAAATAAACCTCATCTGTTGCACTGATTTTTCCTTCGGGGTTTTTCCCGGGGACTATTAGTCTAAAAATTATTGTGTCGATTTTTATGTGTGTGCATATATTTCTCGGTTCTTGAACTTTTATCTTCTACAGCATATTTTATTTGTGAAGAATGCATCAGTGAATTATTTGGTATTTGTTGTAAACAAATAAACTATTAATTAGTTAGGAAAACAATATCCAGTTGGTGCATTCATAGAAATTTCACATGGAACCAGAGCATTGTTGATCAGATTTGAGGCTCAAAGGCGAAAGATCAGTAGATCGTGCAATTTCAAAGGGATATCTGAAGCATGAAATTCAGATCTATGTAAGCCAACCAGGCAGTGCGAATTGTTGAGCAGGAAAATCAATTTCTAAAGGCAGAGTGCAGGAAAAGTTAGATTTGCCTAAAGCAAAGTTCCAGCAGGTAGTGTAGTTGTTGGGAAGCAGTTCTGGTGAGCAGATCAATTGATTCGTTGAGAAGATTTGGGTGCATAAGTTTTGCAACAAGGGTTATAGTTGCAGATTTGTGTTGGGCAGGAAGAGAAAAGTACAGAGGAAATTATACCCAGGATGTCTTCACTAAATTCACAAATTTCTCCGGTATGGCCTCAGAAAGATTCAACATCCAAGAGGCTATAGATTTGTCTTCCAAATTGGAAGATGAATTCGCTCAGATAGCTTGCCTCTTTAGCTCAACTTCACAGGGTGTCTAGTATATACACAATGGAGCGTCAAGTTATATGACAAGAATTAGAGAATTCTTCTCCAACTACAAGGAGGAGCAAATGGACTTCATGATTCAGATGGGAAACAAGAGTAAATTTACTCCAGTTGGAGAAGGTACCATCGATATTCAGAGGGAGTTTGGGGCAACTACCAATGTTACAGATGTGTTGCATGTGCTCGGTTTGGGTATGAACCTTATTTCAATATCCTAGCTACGAGATAAAGGATATGATATCCACTTTGTAGGGAAGAAGATGTTCATAAAACACCGAAACTAGAAGAAAGTGAGGCACATTGGAGTTCGTAGCAACAAATTGTACAAGTTGCAGCTCGACTCTCTAAAGGCACTAGTTAGCAGCAACAACAATGATAGTACTAGCAGCGGGAGAGACCTGAATGAACTATGGCACAGGAGAATGGGTCATTTACACCATGGAGCACTTAGATGCTCAAGGAGACAGTGACAGGTGTTCCACAATTGAGCATGGAACATGATGATGTGTGCAGGGGATGCATACTTGGGAAGTATGCTAAGGCAGCATTCCTAAGAAGTGACAGTAGATTGAAAGGTATGTTGTAGCTTATACATTCAAATATTTGCGGTCATATGTCCATTAGATCTCTTAGAGGGTACGAGTACTTCGTTACCTTCATTGATGACTATTTCAAGAAAACTTAGATCTATTTCTTGAAGACGAAGGATGAGATCTTCAATCACTTCAACAAGTTCAAGGCTTTGTAAAGAATGCAATAGGGAAGAATATCAAGGTGCTTCGCTCAGATAATGGAGAGTACACAGACATTGACTTCACAGGCTTCTATGCGAAGGAGGGCATCAGGAGGGAGTGGACAGCTCCATACTATCCATAGCAGAATGGAGTAGCGAAGCTAAAGAACGGGTCTATAGTTGGGGCAGAAAAAGCTATGTTGTAAGACCAAGACATGCCCAAGTCTCTATCGGCAGAGGCATGTAACACAACAGCATATATATAGAACAGGGTTCCTCACAGGGCGTTGGGGAAGATAACACCAGAGGAAGTATTCTCAAGGAAAAAGCCAGAAGTTAGTCACTTCAAGATCTTTAGCAGTGTGGCTTACTGCCATGTACCAGATGAAAAACGCACTAAATTGGATCAAACTACAGAGAAGGGGTTCTTCATTGGGTATAACAAAACCTCAAAGGTATATAGGATCTATGTTCCTAAAAGTAGGAACAATATCATGAGACGGGACGTGAAGTTTATGGAGGACAGAGCCTTCAAGACATCTCGCGAGATGCCAACAAGTGATCAGAGTCAGACAGCAGAAGCTCCATTAGTCCAACCACAAGGGCAGCCATAGGGACAACAACCAAGACAGTCTCAGGGATCTAGTACAATTACCAGAACCAACACGACCTTAGGTGCAAGAGATCTGGTGAGTTCGCAGCAGACAAAGAAGCAGAAGCAAGATGAGGATTTGGTCGATCCTCCCAACACTAGTGGTCGAACCAGTAGGGAAGTTCGTCAGACGTTGAGAGATGCAAAGAATTTCATAGGAGCTCCTAGGACGAAGAAGAGAGAACACAAACACTTAGACAGGTACCAAGCATTGGTGGCACAGGTTGTTGAACCTTCCAGCTATTAGGAGGTTGCACAACATCATGTGTGGGTAGATGCCATGGTGGAGTACAACTCCATCATAACAAACGATGTTTGAGAGGTAGTGTCGAGCCCTGTGGTTAGGTCAATTGTGGGCTCTTGGTGGATCTATAAGATCAAGCATGTTGCATATGGTAGCATGGAGAAGTAAAAGGCTAGGTTCGTGGCAAAGAGGTATGCAGAGAATGAAGGCATAGGTTATGAGGAGATCCCAACTTTTACTATTTCAGGGTAGAGGGTGAGCCACTAATCCTAGTGTTGTATGTGGATGACCTCTTTCTGATAGGGTCATCAGGGCTCATAGAGGACTGCAAGAGGAACCTGGAAACTGAATTTGACATGAACGACTAGCCCTGGAGGTATGGCAGAGGGACGGAGAGATCTTCCTTTGTCAAGGGAGATACACTACAGAGATACTGAAAAGATTCGAGATGTAGGATTGTAGGCCTATGTCTATGCCTATGATTACAAATTAGAGGAAGATAGATATATCAAAGGACGAGGACGAGGACCCAACCTTGTATAGATAGCTTATCGATTTGCTCATGTATTTGGTCAACACAAAGCCAGATATCCACTTCGTGGTCAACACTCAATCAGTGTATGGTAAGACCGAAGAGAGTGCACTGGACAACAACGAGGCATATACTGAGGTATTTGTGCAGCACGGTCGAGTATGGATTGAGGTATACTCGAGGTGATGGTGCCAAGTTATGTGGTTTTACAGATACAAATTGGGTAGGCAGTGTAGTAGATTAGAAGAGCACATCATGGTGTTGCTTCAGCGCTGGATCAGGGGTTGTATCTTGGTACAACAAGAAGCAAAAGTCTGTAGCACCGAGCTTTGCAGAAGTAGAGTACATGGCAACTAGCATGGCCACATGTGAAGCTATTCGACTTCGAAAGCTACTTGTGAGTTTGGTCAGTTATAATATGGCCACATGTGAAGCTATTCGACTTCGGAAGATACTTGTGAGTTTGGTCAGTTATAATATGGAGGCAACCAAAATCTACCATGATAATCAGAGTTGCATCAGGCTCTCTGAGAATCAAGTGTTTCATGATAGTTCGAAGCACATCGACATATGATGCCACTTCATCAAATATTGTGTGCAACTTGAAGCAGTCCAGCTACAACATGTTCCCACAGAGCAGCGGATTGCAAATATACTCACAAAAGCTCTGGGGGGAGCTAAGTTCATCTATTTCAAATAACTGATGAGTGTGGTGGAGAACACCTTCGTCACTAAGAGGGAGTGTTAGTTTTTGGATGATATGGTAGCAGCGAACAAGGGTTCTAGTATCGATTCGCATCTAAGAAGCTAAGGTACACAAGATCTCCAAAACCCAGAAAAAGTTTTGCGAGATAAGCTTGTGAAACGCCTTAATTAAATTAATTAGTCATCATTTAAATATTTCCTATATCTAACTTAGGAAAATTGGTTAATTAAAGAGAATTAATAGAGAAGATCGACTTATGCTCTAGAGACTCCCAAATAATGACTTGGATCAAGACTAAGATGATCTTAGCCATTGATCACAATTAGATCTTGGTCATTGATGCTCTAGCGAGAGAATATAAGATCAAGTCGATGGGATGGAGAGAGATATAGTTGCGAGAGAAAGGCAATGTGAATTTCGTAGTGCACAATGATTTAGGGAAGGAATAATACGAGCCAGAGGGCGAGTATCAGAGATCGAGGGAGCAACGGATAATTGGTAAGGAGAATTCCAGAAAGTTTCCCAACAATTTTCTAGTGGTAGAGTAGTAGGAAAAGGGAGGCCAAAATTCATCTGCAGAGAGGCCATGCAACAAGTGCGAGCAACCAGAAACCCCAGTGCGAGTTGTCGGAGAGAGGTCATTTCAGTTGTCGGAGGTTGGAAAGATCATCCGGGAGGCAGAGCGAATTTTTCCGAAGGCAGAGGTAGGCAAGATGGCTCACTTTGGGCCAGCTAACAGGCAGTGCGAGTTATTCCAGGCCAGGCAGTGCGCATTTCCAGAGGGCAGTGCGAACAGGCCAGTGGAGGGCCATTCTATTTGCAAAGGGAGAAAATTCTCTCCTAGATATTTTGCAAGTATATTTTCCGAAGGATAGCCAGTTGGGCATCTGGATTATTGTACTCTCCAAATTGCTACATAATAATCAAATAAACCCTCATCTGCTGTATCGGTTTTCCCTTCAAGTTTTTTTTCCGGGACTATTAATCCAAAAATTGTTGTGTCGATATTTATGTGTGTGCATCTATTTCTCGGTTCCTGAATTTTTATCTTCCGTAGCATATTTTATTTTTGAATAATGCATAAGTGAATTATTTGGTATTTGTCGTATACCAATAAATTGCTAATCAATTAGGAAAATAATATCTAGTTGGTGCTTTAGTGGAAATTTCACAGTTTTCCCTTTCAAACATGGAATAATTCTCCGACATGATGGCTTTATATTTTAGAATGTTGATTCGAAAAAAAATCATCAATTCCACTAGAACCAAAGGTTAAATATGCATGTCCTCAACTAGTCACATGACTCTCTAGAAAGCCTATGTAACTACCTTGGAACACATCCCAATGTTGATATGGTTTTAGGCTACCATGCTTTGTTTTTTGCCATTTAGGTTTATCAATTGCTTCATCAAATGTGCAAGGTCCATTTGAATTTATAACTTGAGACTTGAATCACATGGGCAAGATTTACTTGACTTATTGTTGCATTTGCATTTTGTTGAAGTTTATTTAACCTTTTTCGAAGATTTCCTTCTAACTCATCATGATGCAATTCATCTAGCAACGTATCCTTAACTATCTATCAATTACCATTTAGCTTCTTGGTCAAAGAATCATTCCTCAGTCTACTAAAGAGATCAATGTTGACATTGGTGTTTCCTTTACCTTCTTAGAAGATTTCCTTCTTCCTCATCATGACACAATTAATATAGCTCGATATCCTTGATTGTCTTTCCATTACCATTTTGGCTTCTTTAGTGACACACTAGAGCTTGCCTCTATGTCCTTAACCTTGCCTTCATTTTTATGACTCTCGTCTTCAATAGATCAAGGAATGATGCTTTCATCCACTATGCAACCCTCATTAAAAATAGCATTGCTTCTAATTAGAATGGATTTCTCAACATCATGAAGTCTATAAGTTTTATATTGTTCAAAATAGCTTCCAAGCATTAGCTTTTTTCTCTTTTAATCCAATTTTTTCTTCTTTTCCTTGGGAACATGACCAAACAAAATACATCCAAGGACTAACGAATAACAAAGTCTAGGCCCTCTTCTAGACCATGCCTCTCCAAGGTTAGGATGTTTAACAACTTTAGTCAATTAAGATAGTATTATTATTATCCAATAAGTGACCACTAAAGTAGGTCAAAGGGACTACTCGATACAATGATGTCAAATACATAGCAAGAGTGTTGAAGTGGATCCTATTACCCACCAAAATGGGTAACCCCATTGGATATTTTTTTCTCCTCCATTTGACAACTAGTCGATCAGCCATACAACCAATGACCCCTACCAGACACCATTAGTTGATGCTATGCCATGTACCTCCACCACTTGCATCAGCGATGTGCTTCTCATCCATCTGACATTAGCACTTGGATGAAGGTGGGTTGCCATGCAAAAGGTACTTTGATCATTTTGCAATTGGGTGCTTATACTTGCTTATTTTTGGGCATTTATCATGGATTATGGGGTGATCTGGAAGATTGACAAAATTGCTTATACTTGCTTATTTTTGGGCATTTATCATGGATTATGGGGCGACCTGGAAGATTGACAAACCTTGACCATATACTTGTTATCTCACCTTACCAAGGGGGTTAATCTTTCATCCTAGTCCAGTGGAACTTCCCCTAAGGCCCTTTGGGTTATAAGGGGGACACTACCTGGGAAGCCATGATTGAGATAGTGTGTTCCATCTTCCCTATATCTTACTTACACCTTCCATCCTACATTACAAGCCCTATGTATCACCTCCATTATTTGGGTACAACTTGTTATTGGTTATTGGGGATTTGGCACTCATATGTTCACATACCTTGAGTAGGGCCCTGAAATTTTGCCCTAGGAGGTCAATGCAGCGAAAAGACAAAGAAAGTGTATATCATGGCCACAACAAAACAAAGAAAGAAAATTAGAAATGTAAAAGATGGTCGCGACATAAGAATTAGCACATGGTCAAAAGCTTAACATGAGATCTACCTACCTCTTATGGCCATCACCTGGTTCCCAAGCACATGATGCTCCATTACATCAAGAAGGAACCCTTGCATGTGCCAATCCGATGAGTGATAAACTAACTCATCTCAAAGGGGTAATAAAATTGCTACATCATACAAAGAAAGCTCTAACCCTTGAGGTATATGTGGTAATACAAGGAATAATCAAGAAAAAGGCGCCCAAGAGGGGTGGAAAAACCGAAGCCGAGTTGGTAACTCATGCATCCAAGAATGCCCCCTCCTCACATCTGTACACTCAGGATGTGGACAACCCCGTCAGTTGGTTCCTTTAACCATGGCACTTGTCCATGAAGTCTTCTCCCTTCCATTACCACATTATTATTACTCACTAACACCTATCAACTGAAGGGTGGACAAGGAAATTGTTACTTCCCCTTAGGGGTTGGAAGCAACGTTGCACGAAGCGGGGACGTTTTTTGGAAGCGGGGACACGGAAGCGTCATTTCCTAAAAATCTAGGAAGCGGGGCATCTCGAAAGCGTCTACTATATATATAGAAAATTATAATAAATATATATATATATATATATATATATATATATATATATGCATTTAGATTAAAAAAAACATCCAAAATACCAAATTAGTTGTAGAAGATATGGAAGCATGCATATTTGTACAAAAAATAAAGATAGGTATGGCATCCATTGTACATTAATGATTAATTATTCGAGCATCAACCATCTAGAATCTAGATTCTTCTCCTCTTGTCTAGCCTTTTCCTCTACCTCGATTATCTAGGGATATTAGTCAACATTGCCCAATTTTGATCAAACTACCTAATCCAAACCTTAAAATATGGTAAAAAAGCTTAACATGCTTGATCAATGATTTTGACTTGATTGAAAGGTAAATTTTTGCTAAAGGCATGACAAAGGAGTTCAACAATTAACACCACCAACATTAGGGTACATATCGGGCTTGGTGCTCTTGATTAAATGTTAATCACATACCCTCACACATGATATAATCTAATGAAAAGCCACAATCCCATTGATCCTGAATTCTTGAAAACTGTTAAGTCTGTTGAATTTTGAATAGGATATGAACTTCTATTTTCTCCATAAGAAGTCCCATGAGGCTGGAACCACTCTCAAACATCCTAAGTCATTTCATGGTAATGTTAAAAATTTAAGTAAAAGGATGAAAATGAAAAATAAAAGAGAATGTCACTTTTACTTTAAGAATTTAACATTACCATGAGGGAGCATCTAGGAAGCATCAAGGGAGCATGTTGGGAGTGTTTGAGAAGCCCCAACCCAACTTAAGTCAAAGAAAAAATAAAAATAAAATATTTAGAACCCTAGAAACCCTATGGAACCGCCCGTCTCCCTTCAGATCTGCTTGGGATCCGTACTCGATCTGCCACGGATCTGGGGAGGATTTGTCGTCGGATCTACAGTTTGGAAATCTGGAACCGCAAATCCAGCTGGCATGGTTCTGAATTTCCAGGAACCGTCTTCGCCAACCCGATCTGCGGTTCCAAAATTCTGAACCATGGATCCCCCATGGATCCGTACGAAACGCAGTTCTTGGTTTGGATTCTTGGGGGGGGCATTTCATGCAACACTGATTTTGAGGCAATCAACTTTCCTTCCAATGTTGAATCCTCCCATAAGCCAACAACTTCAACCCTAGCTATCTAGCGGGTTATTCTTGAGTGGTCGAAAAATATATTTAAGGAGAGAAAATGAGGTTTAGATGTAAATTTATGATTGCCCAACAAACTAACAAAGGCAGTGCTTAGTCCTTGGTTGATGGAGTCGATGGGAGTGTAAGAATTGCTAGATCTTGGCAAGGAGTAAGGGAATAATGAAACCCTAGGTCTCAAAACCCTAGCTATCACTTTTGTGAGGGAGCAAAATCAATTAGGAGAGCTAGTTTAAAGATTCACCAATGGGATTGCCATTCACATTCTATGAGTGAGTAATGCATGCAATACTATCATCTAGAATTCATACAATGATTTTCAACAATAACTAGCACAATAAAAACCCTAGATAATTAACCATTCCATACATTAGGCAAAAAATCAAAGATTTATCAAATCCGAGGTACATTACAAAATAGAAGGCATGAACAATCCTTTATTGCTCCAAAATGACATCTCCAATATCATGTTGAAGATTGTAACTAGTGTCGGTCTTCATAATTGTATTTGAGTGATAATGAATATATATTTGTCAAAAGAAAGAAAATGAAATTTTTTTATTAAAGAAATTGACTTATTAAAGCATGGGTTTCATGCTTGGGTCAATTATTTATGTCAAAGCCTCCATCGTAGGCTTATAGGGTTTATGTCAAGTGTCCTTGTCCATGTCATATTGTAACAAACCCTTCTTGGGATTTATTTGTCAATAAAGAAATTTATTTTAAAGTAAAATAGGTCAATTAGGCCTCCTCCACCAAGTCGGCCTCAAACTAGCCAAGTCGACCTAAACTGAGGGGCAAAAATGTCCATATATTGAGCAACTCAACTTCATTTGGAGAGCATTCACTCAACAAGTTCGATCTTCAAAGAAGAGAAGCAGAAAAAGGGCAAAGTAGTTGGAGAAGGGCGAAGTTTGTTGGGAAAACCTAAATCGGAATTTTTGGGCTATCTATCTCTCACACGTGCGAAGTTCTGGGACCAAAAATCTATCTCTATTATAGGTCTGAAACTCTGAAGTTGGGGGTCAAAGTTCTACTGCTGGGAGGCCGAAATTCTGGACTAAAGTTGTTGCTAGGAAGCTGTCACTTAGATATTTTGTCAAGGATAATCTATTGAACGAAGGGTTGACTTGGTGGTGGAAGGAGGTCTTTGTCTAGGTCTAAGAAGTCTGGAAGTGTCTCATCTTGATTTGAATCTTCTGAAGGAAGAGTTCTTGACTTGGTTTTCCCCTAATAGGGGTTTTTCCCTGGCTATGCACCTACATCTTGTGTCTCCTTTTCTTGTGATCTTCATATACATATAATTTGGTAATTGCTTGATGAGAGATAAACTAATTAAGAAGTAAAAGAAGACAACATAATTCACAAGTAATTATCAAGAAAAAGGAATCAAACCCTAATTCCTATAAGCATTGATTTCTCAACATGGTATCAGAGCTAAGGTCAAATAAGGCTGAAGATCACTTTTGTTGGCAATTACTTGAAGAAAGGAAAAGCAGTTTTGGAAGAAAAGGTGACTCCCTCCATGGCAAGTTACTTGAAGATGGGAATCAATATCGTGAGAATTGTAGGAAGATGGATTGGAAAGATCATCTACCATCTACTTAGGAGAGTCAAGGGTGAAGGATTTTTGGCTGCACTTACAAGTACTCTTGATGATGACAACACATGGGTCATTGATAGTGGAGCATTAAGACATATGGTAGGAGAAAGTGGACAACTTCATACTCTATCAAGGGAACCATCATCTCATGTAGTGGAGCTAGGAGACAACAGTTATGTAGTCAAAGGCCTTGGATCTACACCATTGAAGCTAGAAAGTGGAGTAAAGCTACACCCAACAACATTTTCTATGTCCCAAGTTTGAAAAAGAATTTACTTTCCATTTCTTGTTTAGAAGATAAAGGAGACAAGGTTGCCTTTGTAGATGGTAAAGCTTTGGTTTGGGGAAAGGATTCAAGTATTGAAAAGGCAAAGATTATTGAAGTTCGTGAAGGAAGACTATATAGAGTTATAACACCATCTCCTCGAGCCCTAGTTCACATGGAGATCAATCCTATCAAACTTTGGCATATAAGATATGCGCATATTCATTACAAAATAATAACCTGACTTTAGTCAAATGGTAAAGGACATCCCCAACATCAAAGAAGATCATGAAGAAATATGCAAGGGATGTTCTTTGGGAAAGAATACAGGGAAACCTTTTACAAGCAGTAATACAAGGAGATCTTGGATTTCATTCATTCTGATGTGTATGGGCCAATGTCTAACAAATCACTTGGAGGCCATCTTTATTATGTTACCTTCATTAATGATCACTCTAGAAAGACATGGTTATGTTTGAAAAGTTTAAGGAATTTAGATCCAAAGTGGAGACCTTAACCGAAAGAAAGATAAAAACTTTGAGATCTGACAATGGAAGGGAATACACTTCAAAAGAATGGATTGCATATTGTAAAGAAGCAAGTAGTAAGAGGGAGCTCATTGTTCCCTACAACCCTGAGTAGAATGGAATTGCAAAAAGGAAGAATAGAACCATTGAAGAATGCATAAGGACCAGATTAGGAGGGAGCCTCCACCATTTTACCAAAAGATAAGTATCTTGTTCCTTGTTTCCTTTGTTATGTTTGGTTTCCCTCTTATATCAAGATTTGTTTGTATTATATGCTAATAACCTTCTCTTTATATTTTCCTTAGTAGGAAAGATTACATAATACACAAAGCTTATGGAGGAGACTTCAAAGGATAGACTTGAAGCATGGAAAAAGTTTTGTAGCAAAGAAAATCTTTTAAGAATTGATGTCCTACAAGGTTTGTTAAAGAACAACTCAAGGTATGCATTAAACTACAAATTTTGTTACACGGTTCCCTTCATAGAAAAAGTATGTTCATTCTCTTTTGAAATTTGCTTTAAATTACCAACATCGTTATGTCTAGGATTTTGAATCTCAAAGATTCTTGGTAGGGTGATTAATCATTATAGATTGAATCTACCCTATCCTTTTGGTACTTAGGGTGTGTTAACAATAATGTTGAAACCCTAGTCCTCTTAGGGTTGTTGATGAACTCTAGAATCTATGATGAAAACTCTGTTCTTTTGATGTTTAAGGTTTTGATATTGTTTTAGCAAAAATCCTAGTCTTTTAGGGATTTGTTGTTATTGTCCAAGTTATAAACCGAAACCATAAATTTTTAAGGTTTTGATAAGTTAGGGTTTGCTGTTAGATTTTTGTTTATGAGCAAAACCCTTGTAATAGCAAAATGAGATCCTACAAATGAAACTCTAGGTATGTATTCGTCTAGTTAATCGAAACCCTAGCTTGATTAAAATTGTTGTAACTTTGATGTATTGATGTTTGTGTCCTGGGTTTACCTAGTTGGTATGAATGTTGATATGAGATGTTAGTGCATGAAATTCTAGATATGTATATGCGAGTATGATAACCTAATTGTTGAAACTCATGTTTTAGTTTGTAAAAGCTGGAGTCTGTAAAACTCTAGTAGAGATTGATATTCTAGGAGATAATGATGTTGTTTTTAGTTTTCAATATGATTTAGTTTTGATGATAAAATCTAGAGTTTGCAACTAACTCTAGTAGATGTCTGACATGTAAAAGCATAGCGTTGAAACCTTAGATGTATAGTAGAATTGTTATTTGATTGAATTTCTGATATCTAAGGCTCTATGTCTCAAAGATGGAGTCTAGGGTTTATGACAAAACCCTAGCAAGAAGTTGAAATTTAGTATGTAAAAGATGTGTCTCTTATCAATTATGAACCTAACTAGATTTAGGTATTTGGTGTCTAAAGTCAAAATTATTCCATTATAGTAATATGACTCTGATATAGTTAGCTTCATGCTTCTGTATGTTTGTATTTGGTTGTACTTGTCGTTAAATATGTTGCAAGTACATAATCTTCAAGATGTTGAAGATGTTCGTGATTGAAGATGTTTATGGTAATGAGCATGATGAAAGGAAGCTATAAGAATGATGATGATCAAGATGACCTTGATGCCATAAGAAAGATGAAGCCATGAAAGAATGAAGTTTCTTCGATGTTATGAAGTTTCTTCGATCTTATGAAGTTGTTAATCTCCCTAAGTTGAGAGAGAGCTTGGATAGAAGAAAGAGTACATCTCCCCAGTTGAGAGGGAGGGCATATTATGATAGTCATGATGGATACCTTGAAGAAGAAATCAGAGAATGAATGAAAGGGCTACAAAACAAATTTGCAATGTACTAGGAATGTATTTGATGTTGCTGAAGAAGTGAAAGAAAAGAAAGCTTCCAACAATTTGTATATAAATAAGTGGCATCAGGATGATTGAGGACCTCGAAGGCTTGTGTTTACTTGTATGTATTTTTGAAAGTTTATTGTTGATTGGGGTTTGTATTTGTACAGGTAAATCTCTCCACAAGAAGGTTGAATACTTTGGAAGCATGCTTGTACAAATGGATATATCTAGTTTATTAGGGAGAGATGAAGCATCTAATGGTGGATGTTTGGGAGGACATCTGGTCAACCTATGTTGATGTCTAGATCCTGAAGAGGGAGGGTGGCGTTGGTAATGGAGCTCATACACACCTAGATCCTTAGGTTGATAGTTAGCTAGTAAGTCAGATGGTACCTATAGTGGTTAAAAGCTTGAGTCCATCTTAATCCCACCCAGATAGATTAACCTGGTTAGGTATCTAGTCCACAACACTGAGTGTGCTAGAACTCTCCCTAGTTAGGAGGGAGTGTTGAAAAATGTAACTAGTGTTGGTCTTCATAATTGTATTTGAGTCATAATGAAATATATTATTGTCAAAATAAAGAAAAATAAATTTTATTATTAAAGAAATTGACTTATTAAAGCATGGGTTTCATGCTTGGGTCAATTGTTTATAAGTCAAAGTCTCCATTCCATTGTAGGCTTCTAGGGTTTATGTAAAGTGTCCTTGTCCATGTCATATTGTAGCAAACCCTTCTTGAGATTTATTTGTAAAGAAAGAAATTTATTTTAAGGTAAAATAGGTCAATTAGGCCTCCTCCATGAAGTCAGCCTCAAATTGGACAAGTCGACCTAAATTGAGGGGCAAAAACGCCAATATATTGAGCAACTCGACTTCATTTGGAGAGCCTTCACTCAACAAGTTCGATCTTGAAGCAAAAAAAGAGAGAAGTAGTTGGAGAAGGACGAAGTTTTCCAAGAAGACCTAAATTGGAATTTTTGGGCTATATATATCTCTCACATGTGCAAAGTTCTGGGCAATTGGTTAGTACTCTAGGAAACTCTCCTAGGTTGCAGCTCAGAGATGCCTGGTAACATATAATCTTCAATATTGTTATCTGAACTATTGGAATGAATGATGGTTTGGATCAAGCCAGATAACCATTTCAACTCTGTTTTTACTCAAGACATGCATGAACACCCTCAGCTTACAAGGCTTTAGACCACTAATGCTCAATAGTTTGTAGATTCAAAGAATAAATGGAGAATACTAACTATACAGCAGATGCATATATAACCACACATGAATGACTAGCTACAGGCAGTAAAGAAGCTTGCAAATCTAATTTATCAATGTAGAGATAAGATGGCAGTTATCTGGCATTACACACAGAAGAAACATGAACAACTTGTTCAAGTGCAAGCTTAGAACAAAAGAGAAAATGGACATTGAACATATAACAGCAAAAGAAGCTTATATTGCTAATGAATGAAGATGAGAAGCTTGAGTAGCAAAGTCTCAATAGTCTCCAGAAGTTGAACCCTTGTTACATTTAGTTTCCAGCCTTTTATAATGCTCCTGAGCTCTCAAAGGCTCATAGTCTTAATCTATCCTCTCTGTCCCTTAACTATTTGATGCCCTGACTAGGCAAGCATGGGCTCGGAGGTTCCTTTTTCTGACAGAAGAGTAACTGCTTTCTAGTATGTTTGTTGCACTATCTGGGAGTTCCCTCGTGCCAGAGATGCCCCACAATTGGTTCTGTTGTTTTTGGCTGAGCGCTATCTACTCCATGATTGTTTGTTTCGGGCTGCATCGTGTTGTGTTGCGTTGTGATGCTCCATGACTACTTTGTCGGTTTGGGATGAGCTACGCATGTTGTAGCCATTGTTATTCCCTTTCCGGTCTCTGTTTCCCGACAATCTGTCTCCTGGACTCTGCTATGTGGTGGAAAGGGTCTGCATGCCTTTGTTTTCCTTTTAAAAAGTTTAATAATGAGTGTTTTCTGTTTTACACAGAAAACACTGCAATACTGTAAAATCCCGCCAATATCTGTTCCTTTCGGACTTCAAAAGTTCTTAAACATGGCATATATATCTATCAGGTCCGCCCTTTGGGTCGCTATCGCCTATCACAAATGCCCTATTCCATTTGTTCCCTTTGTCTTTTGAAATACTTGAAAAATACGAGAAATACATGAAAAAGGCCTCCCTCCGGACTTCAAATATTATAGATTTCATTCCCAAACCCTTTCGGGTCCAGACTCATCGCAATCGGCACTAGCCAAGGCTCTCTTTGTATTTCGTTATATAACGAAAATACACGAAAATACATTAAAAATGGCCAATCCGCGGACTTCAAATATTATGAAACATCATATATAATGTCGTCGGGTCTGGATCATCGGGTCGCACTGGGGCCATGTTTAGCGCTCCTTAATGTTTCTGCCAATTGCGATCCGTCGATGTAACATGGGCCGTCGATCTTCGTGCTTGATCGACGGTCCACGTTTAATCGTCGATCGCAATCGCAATGCCCATACTATAATCACCGATACCTCCGCCGATAGGATCATTGGCGATCGCTGATCGGCGGTGTCTTGCGTCGATTGTTGCTGCCTGTTTGTGCCGATTGCAATTTGCCGCTTAGACCTAGGCCGTTGATTGGCCAGATCTAACGGTTGTTGTATGTTCTTCAGTTTAAGCCTCCGATACATGGTTTTTTTATGGTTTTCAAGTGGTTTTAGCCTCCCGATAGTGTTTTTTCTCCCTTTTAAAGGCTCTCCTCTTGCGCTTATTTCAATCTTTGGATGATCTTAAGCAATATTTGAAGACTCAAAGAGCAAATATGGATCCATTGGCATGATTTTAAGCAAATTTGGAGACTTTGGGGCATATTTGGATCCATTTTTGGGCCATTTGCCAACAAGGCTAACATATATCTCTCACATGTGCAAAGTTCTGGGCAATTGTTGCGACTAAAAATTTGTCTCTACTGCAGATCCGAAATTCTAAAGTTGAGAGTCGAAGTTTTGCTACTGGGAGGCCGAAATTCTGAAATAAAGATGCTACTAGGAAGCTATCACTTGGAGATTTTGTCAAGGATAATCTATTGAAGGGAATGGTTGACTTGGTGGTGGAAGGAGGTCTTTATCTAGGTCTAAGAAGTTTAGAAGTGTCTCATCTTGATTTGAATCTACTAAAGGAAGAGTTATTTACTGGGTTTTCCCCTTATAGGGGTTTTGCCCTGCCTATGCGCCTACATCTTGTGTCTCTTGTTCTTGTGATCTTCATATACATATAATTTGGTAATTTCTTGATCAAAGATAAACTAATTAAGAAGTAAAAGAAGCCAACATAATTCACAAGTAATTATCAAGAAAGAGGAATCAAACCCTAATCCCTATAAGCATTGATTTCTCAACAGACCAAAGAAATAACTCCAAATAGCAAAATACACCATAAAGTCACATCTCCATAAAATACAAGGCAAAAATTCTCTAAGAGGGCCAAAAACAGTCAGAAGTGATGATGGTCCAATATAATGAGCCTATCATCTATTTATGCGAGGATTAGGACTAATAATTATGCCTATAAAGCCCCTAAAATAAGTTTGATGCTAAAATGTGCTTGAGTTACAAACCAACCCATTAGCTTTATCAAAATAAGCCCTAATTTGCTCGCACTTGTGAGTCATAACCTCTCTCATGCTGATGGCATCCATCATAAATGCTCCAAATGCCATGTCCAAAGGTGATGAGGTGTCGAAGAAGGTGTAGATGCCTATAGGGTCCATGGTTTGAGGGTTGGCCCTCAAATTTGTAGGAATTTACAAGGTAAGTTCCTCAAATAGAACACCAAAGAACACCGCTCACAAACAAATCACAGATCAATACACCAGTATTCTTGACATGGTTCAAACCCTCAAAGAGGGAAACAATCCACGGCCTGAGCCAACGTGGCCACTTCAGGGAATTTATTAATGTAAAAGAAAGAAAATTTACATAAGCTTCTCTCATGAACAGTCACCTCACAAATGACCCTCCGTGCTATTTAATAGAGATCATGGACCAATCGGGTGTTAAGCCACGAATAAAGTGTCAGCAATACCGAGGAGAGAATGAACCATCGGATCACTTCATGTCTAGAACATATCGTGACCGTTGGATTGTAAGTTACAAAAAGTACATACTAAAGGAACACACTTTACCTAACTATACACTAAACCAAGTTATACTTGACTATTTCCTATGTGTCGAAATATCCTAACATCCCCCCTTAAGAACGACTTGGGATAAGATTGAAGGATGTACAAATATGACACAATAGGAGAAGGAAGGAGGCATTAGAGCCTATCCCCCTTAGCAACAACTACCTGAACTCCAACCATAAATCGAAGTTTAGTAAACTTCGCCTCTGTGAGTGCCTTTGTAAAGATCTCTGCAACTTGATCATCGATTGAACAATATTGCACTTCAAGAACATGGTCATGAATGAGATTTCTGATGAAGTGCATGTGTAGTTAAATGTGTTTGTTGTGCTGATGTTGGACTGGATCTTTGAATAGTTGAATGGCACTTTGATTATCACACCAAAGTGTAGTCGGATGATGTCGCTGAAAGCCAAACTCTGACAGGATCTAACAAAACCACAGGGCTTCCTTACTAGCTTCTACGGTACCTGTTGGGCCTCTGTTTTGCCTTGCTTTATATCACCTTTTACTCGAAATCACTCATGCTTTTGTTTAGCTTGAATAGTCTCATTGTCATAGTTTTGTGCATTCTCGAAGATAATAAGTAAGTATTTGCTATTCCTTTGTTTTAATGAGATTTAAACATTAAATGCATATTTAATAATAGTTTGTGTTTACAGGGTTACAAAGTTGGTTATACGCCTATTCTGATAGAGGCAAAGTTCCTGCACCACACATTCTTGCACTAGTACCAGTAGGGTTCCTACAGAACACATTCCTGCACCAGCATTGCAAATTAATAAGTGTGCTCAAAATCCGCATAATTTCTAAATGGCCAAGTTTGACCTCGGTTTTATGCAAATGGAGGTGAATTATGGAAATCCGAGCAAATGGGTTTTTCACAAATATAACCAATTACCCACAACCGAAACTGTTTCCTGAGATTCAAAGTATTCCAAAAGTTACAAACAGGTCTTTGAAGCACTTTTATAAAAAAGACTGTTTTTTCCAGAACTCTAGAAAACACAGTCAACAAGTTTCCAGAATGCCAACTTCCGCCTCGATTTTTGTGAAGATGAAGGTAAATAAAGAAATTCTGCGACATGGGTTTTTTTCCCAGTATAGGAAATTGAGTAAGACACGAGCTGTTTTCCAAAATACGTAATGTTTGAGGAGATACGAAGGGTGCTCTAGAGGCAGTTTGTTAAATTTACCAAATTTTCCAGAATTCTAGAAAAATCCCAGAACTGGAAAATTCGTATTAAATCTCTATTCTTTTAATAGGGGAACGGTTGAACTGTTATATTATGTAATTAGAATTGGTTAGGATTCAATCCCCATATTCCTTACAAAGGAACACCTTGTTTTAATCATTATGAAAGATTATAAAAGGAGGAATGATGCACGTAGAAAGGAGGACGGTGGAGGAGCGACGCTACAGCGGTGTTGTTTTGTTTTGCTGGTATCGCCTAAATCTGGGCTGGACTCTGCAATTCATCATGTATTTGCCTTTAGATTTAATAAGAAAGGGAGCTCTTCCTTATGTTCATAAATAGTGTTTTCCTTATGTTTGACAGCTGATGAATTGATAAAGAGCTGAGCAGCGTTTCCATGTAAAAAGGGAAACGCGCTGGTTGGCTAGGGCCCAGCCAACCCAACACGTTTACCCCATTTCATGTTTCTTGTAATTTATGTTTATACTGCTAAGTGTGATTTAATGTACAACACATGAATTCCATCCGCAGTGTGAAGTAGTTAGAATTTATTTCCCTGCATTTGATTTTGGATTGGTTTTCCCGCCTGGTCCAAGCAAGAGAAATTACCTGCACCAGTGCACGTTGGTGTACTATTCACTTTACCTGCATCTGATTTTGGATTGGTTTTCCCCCCTGGTTCGAGCAGAAGAAATTACCTGCACCAGTGCATGTTGGTGTGCTATTCACTTTCTGCACATTTTGTTTGGTTTTCCCCGCCTGGTTCAAGTAGGAGAAATTACCTGCACCAGTGCATGTTGGTGTGCTATTCACAATCTGCACGTTCTGTTTGGTTTTCCCCGCCTGGTTCGAGTAGAAGAACTTTTCCTACACCAGTGCTAGATGGTGTGATGCAACAAGCCTTTTTAGTTTACTTCTAACAGCTTTCTTGCTTTCATTAATATTTCATAACAGGACAAATTAAAAAGATTGTTTCTTTATTTCTGCACTTTGATAAACTCAGAAACATTCATCTTTTTGGTATGCAATTTGGCTTCATAACACTTGCACTAATTAAGCACTGATTTCAAGAATTAAAAGTTAAAGTGTAAGAAGCTCTGATCAGGTACAAGAACCAGTTTCTTGTTACTAGATCTGAGTGCTCTGGACTTGAGAAAGTTCAAGCCCTTGCACGAAGAAAAGCACTTTTAGTACAGACATCATTTTACACCCTCTGCATAAATCGTTGTTCCTGCACTAGTGCAAGCAGACTGCACTAGTGCAAGATCTATTCTTGCGAGAAGGAAATCTTTACATAAGCAGGTTTGAAGGGCCCATCTGATGAGACTGCTAAGTGTCTCTGCTAAAGAAAAAAACACGTACTCAGTAGTTAATCAATAGTCAGTTGGAGTGATTGCCTTTTTATTTTGATTCCTTTGCAAATGCATTCTTTCTTGTTCCAGCACTAGATTACTTTGATGATTCAGTAATCTTTTACTCTTTTGATTCTGCAAGCTTTTCTTTAAGAAAGTAGGAATTTCTATCAGGAAAATTCATACCATCTCTGGCATTTCCTGTGCTTCGTCTCTAAGTTTACAAATCCCCCGGGTTGACAATTAAGTGTTGAGGAGTTTGCTTAAGTGCAATTCCTGCACCCAACAACGCCACGATACTCTGCTTCTGCTGAGGAAAGAGAAATGGCACTTTGTTTCTTGCAAGCCCATGTAACAGGTCCAGAACCAAGAGTGAAGACATAACTTGCAGTAGACTTCCGATCATCAGGGTCACCAGCCCAATCGGAATCAATGAAACCAACCAATAGTGTAGATGCTTCTACACTGTAATGAATCCCAAAATGAATTGTACCTCAAACATAACGAAGTATTCTTTCAGCTGCTTTTCAATGACTTTCATGCGGGTTTTGCATAAATCGAGCAATAAGGCCAATAGCAAAGGAAAGGTCAGGACGAGTATGGGTCAGATACAAAAGTTTTCCTACACGCTGACGGTATAAGGTAGCATCAACTTCAGGGGAAGTGCAAGTGACTGAAATTTTTGCTCCAGATTGAAAGGGAGAAGGGGTTAGCTTACAATCTCCCATGTGAAAGTGGCGTAGAAGATCACAGGCATACTTGGACTGGGAAAATGAAATACCTTCCTTGGATTGCAAGACTTGGAGACCAAGAAAATAACGCAAGTGTCCTAAGTCTGTCATTTCAAACTTCACTTTAAGGCTGGACTGCACATGGTTTATAAGGTTGGGATCACTACTAGTAAGGATAAGATCATCAACATAAAGAACAAGAATGATAAGAGACTTACCCACTTTCTTGGTGTAGACAATATTGTCAGAATGACACCTAGAAAAGCCAGTATCTAAAAGAAAGCTATCCATTTTGGCATACCAACCCCGACGGGCTTGCTTGAGACCATAAAGGGATTTCTTAAGCCGACATACAAGGCTGGAGTCTGTTTGTATAAAGCCAAGAGGTTGTTCCATATAGATTTTTTCATGCAAGTCCCATGCAAGAAGGCAGATTTAACATCCATCTGATGGACTTCCCATTTGAAAGAAGTAGCAAGGAAAAGAAGAAGGCGGATAGAGTTCATTTTGGCAACAAGGGAGAAGGTTTCAGTATAGTCAATGCCTTCAACTTGTGAAAACCCCTTAGCAACAAGACGAGCTTTATGTTTATCAACTTTTCCATCTGGTCCAAACTTGGTTTTGTAAACCCATTTGCATCTAACAAGTTTTCGTCCCTTTGGAAGACGAACAAGATCCCATGTATCATTTGCCAATAATGAACGATATTCTTCATTCATAGATGCATCCCACTTTGGATGGCCTGAAGGTTCTGCAAAGGTGTCAAGATCATAATTCGTTGAAGCTTGAGCCAGTAAAGAAGAGGCTCTATTGAACTAAGAACGTGTACATCGTTGATTTGTAGGATCACCTGCTGCATCTCGAATAGCACGGACCCATTTTGGAAGCTGAGGAGCTGAAGGAGGATCCTGAGAAGGTGGGGGAGGATTGTCATCCACGTTGTCATCATATGAAGAAGAAATATTTTCAGAAGTAGAAGGGATAGAGAGAGGTGGCACATCCGCTGAACTAGGCTCGTATGCCGATATATTTTCAACAAACTTTACATCTCTTCTAAAGATAACATTTTTGGACTTAGGTGGAAGAAGTCTATATCCTTTGACATCTTTTGAATATCCAACAAAAATACATTTTTCACTCTTAGGTTCTAAGGCTTTATGTTTCTCATCGGGAATATGGGCCCATGCTTCACTTCAAAAAACACAAAATTGACTTACCTCTGGTTTAATTGAGCTCCATGCTTTTTCTGGAGTGATATTCTTTAAAACCTTAGTAGGAGTGTGATTTACTATGTAATTTGCACAGTTAATTGCTTTTGCCCAAAAATTAAGACTAAGCCTTTAAGATTGAAGCATACAATTAGCCATTTCCTTTAAGCTGCGATTCTTCCTTTCAGCTACACCATTTGGTTGTGGAGTATATGGAACAGTATGTTGCAATTGAATTACATGCTCAGTGCAAAAGTTGATGTATTTGTTGTTAACATATTCTCTGCCATTATCAGATATTAGCTTAAGAATTTGATGTCGAGATTGTTTCTCAACAAAGGCCAAGAACATGTTAAAGATTTCACTCTTGAGTTTTAAGAAGTATACCCAAGTCCCTCTGGAGAAATAATCAATGAAAGTTAAGAAATACCTGCAGCCAGAGAATGAAAAAACTGGAAGTGGACCACATAAATCACTATGCACACGCTGTAAAGGGGCTAAGGCGTGCCAAGAGGTACGTTTTTCAAAACTATCCCAATGATGTTTTCTGAGTACACATCCAGAACAAACACCATCTCTGCAAGATACCATAGGAAGACCTGTCACCATATTTTCTTTACAAAGATTTTGAAGGGAGCGATAGTTTAAGTGACCAAATCGCTCATGCCAAAGTTTGTTCACTTCATCATTTTGAGCAACAAATACCAAGCGAAGAGTTGATGACCCAAAGTTGTTAAACTTATACAACCTTGTAGAATCATCAACAATGGCAGTAGCTAAAATCTGTCTAGGATCTCTTAGGTCCTTAATTGCAACACCATGAGGTGAAAATTCAACGATTTTACCTTCACCTAAATGAGTTATCTGATATACAGAGAGAAGGTTGCAGGATAAAGTAGGAACACATAATACATCATTAAATTGACCATTGTCTAGATGAATAGTTCCAGTCCCAACAACACTCAGAGATCTATCATCACCAACATATATACTTTAGGTGTTACAATCATTTAAAGAAGAAAACATGGCTTTGTTTTTTGCCATGTGATAAGAAGCTCAAGAATCAATGAGCCACTCATGAAAATGAGAAGAAGAAGATACATTTAGTGCATAACAAGACCGAGATGCTTGACAAACACATGCAGAAAGTGTTATTCCTGAAGATGAAGTTGAAGTTGAAGTTGAAGAGTGCTCCAAATGGATCTTATGCTTCTTCATTGCTGCTTCCAAGGCTTCCATCTTCTTAAAGCATTTGGATTCTAAGTGGCCATCTCAATTACAAAAGTTGCAATGTCTATCAGTCTTCTTCCCTTTGTTTTTATTTGCCTTATCATTTTGTTGAATTGATTTTTCATTTTGAGACTGAAATTGCTTAGGACCCTTGTTTGGTTTAGGACCATTCTTTTTAGGACACTGCTTCTTAGGATTCTTTGAATTTGGTTGTTGTTGGACTGCTAAAGCTTTCTTAGAAGAGTTTCCAGTATTAATAAGACCAAGATGTAAAAGTTTTTCTTGTTCTCTTATTAAAGAATCACAAAAGGCATCAAAAGAGGGGGGCTTGTAGGCTTGTCCTTGAGAAATAAAGGCTTCTTTAGTAGAATGGAAGGTCAAAACAAACACAGAGTAGGCTAGTCCTAACTTAGTAAGAATGGAATAAATAAGGCTACCATCTTCTTTTTTAACCTTAACACCTTCCAAGAAAAGTCTAAGGGTCTTGAACTTGGACAAAAAATCTTCAATGGAAGAAAAATTATTGGGGTCCAACATAAGCAACTCATTTTCGAGTTGATGGACCTAATTTCGTTTTTAATTCCAAAACTTTATTGAGTTGTTTCATTGCTTCATCACAGGTATCAAGTTCTGCAATATGGAATCTAAGGTCTGGAGAAATAGACATCCCTATCAACCCACATGTTTGATCTTGCTTATTTTCTCATTTGACTCCCTTATCTTCATTTTTAGGTTTAGATTCTTGGCCTGAGGCTATTCTATAAAAACCTTTACTTCTAAGTAAATCCACAATGTAGGACCACCATTGGAAGTAGTTGGTGCTGTCAAGAATAACTTGGCATGGACTTTCCATTTTAACAAAAGTTGAAGCTGTAGATGTTGAAACTAAGTATTCTAATGGAAAGATCTCGAAAAATTAGGCCGATTCAAAAAAAACGGCTCTAAAAACAGCTTCAGGATGAAGAAGTTATGACTTTTTGAAGAAAAGTTGTTGAAAATGCCGACGAAGTACATGAATGTGCGAAAGTGAAAGATAATGTTATATTTAAAAAAAAATCCCCCCCCTCCAAACTTACTCTAATTAGCTCACTTTTAAAAAAAAATTATGTGATCCACTTTTATAAATAAGTGAAAGTCACTTTTACAATGGTACTTTATGACTTGTTGATTTGGGGTAGCATCAAATGTGCTCTAACCACAAAAATTGGTGTAGAGGCTAAAGCACATGAGATCTCCAATACCCAAAAATGGTTTGGACAGAATCTAACCAGTTTGGGAGATATTAAAATAAGTAATATTTTTAATGGAGTCCCTAAGTCTAAACTTAGAGAAAATAAAATATTTATGTGAATTAATATAAAACTAAGTTAGAATGGTCCAAAAGTCATGGATCAAGCCAAATCTATTCTTAGTCGTTGATTAGGAACTTAATCTCGGACGTTGAATTGTCAATGAGAAAAGTATAAGAGGAGGCTTGAGGGTCACTTGGAGAACACACCGAGTTGATCAAGAATTTGATTTTCTAGGGCAAGGCTTGTTGAGGAAATCGAAGGAGTGATCAGAGTTGCCACTGAGGGGGAGTGAATGTAGTAGCAGAGAGGCAGAGATAGTACCGAGAGCATCAGCACAGAAGCCGTGGGAGGGTTGACGCAGAGACAACTAGAGGCCACGCAGAGGCAGCCAGAGGCCACGCAGAGCCTACGGAGGGCCAACATGGAAGATGCAGAGCCTCCAGGGGCTGACGCAGAGCCCCAAGAGGCTGATGTTGGGCAGACCCTGGGCCAGAGAGGCTGACACAGACCCTAGAGGTTGACGCTAGGAGATTTCGTGGGGTAGATTGGGGTTGATATCTATCTCCGACTGAGAGGTACTACTACCGAGGGCATTCTCTGTTGGGTGAGCCATTTCTGGCACCCAGATTGTATTCTAAAACTGCTTAATAATAAAACCCTCAGATCGCTGCACCAGTTTTCCCACATTGGGTTTTTCCAGGGACATTAGTCCAAAAATAACGGTGTCACTTGTGTGCTTGTTTTTCCTTCAGTTGATGATTCGTATGTGTTGACATTGTACTTGTATTTATTTTCAGTATTTGCATGGTAAATAGCTTGTTAATTAACAGAACAAGTAGGAAGAAATAAATGAGAAAGTACAGGAAGGATTTCTAACAGTTAGACCTAGAAATTCCAACATGGTATCAGAGCGTGGTTGCAGATCACAGGATAACTGAGGGCATCAGACGAGCAGAGCAACAGCAGCGGAAACATTTGTCCTGAGTGACAGAAGTTGTTCCAAGCAAAAAAGCAGCAAAGAAGGGGTGACGTAGTGCCTGCATCATCAGTTCGAGCTAGGAAGAGGATTAGCACAGTGGCAGAAAAGAGCAGACCCGACCTACGCAGTGCCCAGTCATCTTTCTTAGTGAGGAAGTATTGACGCCCGTGGCCAGGAGGTGCGGAGTTTGCTGGTGTCGAGATTGCGCAAAGCCTAAAGGCTTTAACCATCAGTTTGTTGGGGCACAGGAGGTTGTAGGTAAGTTGCGGAGTGAAGCTGGTGGGGTACTGTGGTCAGAACAGTGTTGAAGTTTCAAAGTCTACCAGTTAGAAACCCTGCATGCACTTTACTGATTTATTCCTACCTACTTGTTTTGTTACTTAACAAGTTATTTACAATGTAAATACTGAAAATAAACACTAGCGCATGTTCAACATATTACAGATCATCAACTGAAGGAAACAGAAACAATCACACCAAATGACACCGTTATTTTTAGACCAATGTCCCTGAAAAAACCCAATGCGGGAAAACCAATGCAGCGATCTGAGGGTTTTCTTATTAAACAATTTCAGAGTACAATCTGGGTGCCAAATTCGTCTTACACAACAGAGAATGCCCTTGGCAGTAGTACCTCTCAGTCTGAGACAAATGTCCTGGCTAAAACCCCAAATAAACCCTCCGACAGTTCTTCAGCTCCAATCTGCCCCAGAAACCCCAACGTCTGACTTTCTGGACTGCGTCAGCCTCTCTCTGCCCAACGTTGGCCCTATGTCCCCCTGAATGGGTCTACGTCAGCCTTCTGGCCCTCTGCATCATCAACGCTGGCCTCTTTGAAGCACTACGCAGCTCCTGGCTGCCTCTGCGTGGCCTTGCGTGAACCCTGGCTACTACTACGTCACTCTCTCTAGCTCTTGCATTGATCTCCCAGCACTATCTCTGCCTCTCTGTCTCTCTGTACTCAATGCCCCTCAGCTGCAACTCCAATCACTGATTCTATCTCTCTTAGCAAACCCCACTCTAGAGAATAGAATGACTGATCATTTGGTGTACTCTCCAAGTGACCCTCAAGCCTCCTCTTATACTTTTCTCGTTGACATATCAACGGCCAAGATTAAGTCCCTAATCAACGGCTAAGATTAGATCTGGCTTGATCCATGTCTTTTGGACCATTCTAACACAGTTTTATATTAATCCACATTAATATTTTAATTTCCCTAAGTTTAGACTTAGGGACTCCATTAAAAATATTAATTATTTTAATATCTCTTGAACTGTTTAAAATCTGCCCAAACCCTTTCTGGGTATTGGAGATCTCATGTGCCCCAACCTCTCCACCAAATTTCATGGCTAAAGCACATCTGATGCTACCACAGATCAATACTCCCTCTTAGCGAGGACTGTGCTCTAGCAATACTCCCCACTGAGTATTACTCTGATCATCCGGCATCGATCCCTGTGCTGATGCTAGGCCTGTTGCCCACCATCCTATGCATTGTTGCATCCTATAATGCTGCCCATGGTTCTGCCACTGCCACTGCTTCATATGTACAACAGCACCCTCTGCATTTGTGTTGTTGCTGGTCCTTTCTCCCAAAACTGCATCCGCACTGCAACTCCTCTCATCATGTTGCATCGTGTTGCCCACTGCTGCACTGCAACTCAGTTACTGAGAAGTAAGTAACTGATCTCCCAACTCTGACCTCTCTGTTGGGCTAGAGACCCTCCTAACACTGAAGCTCCCTCTGTCGCTGACAAGTGCTCCCTCTCTGATCCATGCGTTGTTGCAACAACTCCCTGCATCTCGCACTATTGCACACCTCTTTGTGCCATCTTGCACTGGTGCAACACTCCTATGCCTCTCGCACTGTTGCAGCCTGCTACCCTCGTGCTGTCCTAGGAATCCTGCACTGTAGCTCTCTCTGTTGCTCCATCCGCATCGATCTCTACCGACATCAGCCAGTCCTGCTACTCCTCTTCAGGGCTCCCGTAGCAAGGTCTAATCCAAGAGGTTGGGTACCTCGAGGATCCTGCCCCTCATCACCTGTAGTCCGCCTGACTACAGCGCGATGTTTCCCCACTTCCGCTCAAGTGGTGCGTGTGCACTCATGGCACAGTCATCGTCTGTCTCCACTTCCTTCTCTACCCTTGCTGGCGCTACCTTAGTCTCCAAAGCCTCTCCCTTACTTTTCTTCCTTGGACACTGGGTCGCATAATGACCCAACTCCCCACAGTGGAAGCACTTGATCTTAGAGAGATCCTTCTTCTTCCGCTTTTCTTGCTTTCCCTCAGGATGTTAGGGCAACATCTTCCTCCTCTTCCTTTTTGACTCTGAATCCCCTTACTGTTGCTTCCCACCTTTGACTGTCGTCTAATCTCTTCTTGGCGAAGAGTCACCCACATCTCATCCCAAGGTGGAAGTGTCCCTCTACCCAATATACTTTGAACAAATACCTCCCAGTCTTCTGAAACTGCATTCAACGCTGTCCTCACCATCAATTCCTGATTCGGCGTGGCTTCTATGGCAGTCAACTGATCTCGGATCTCATTCAATCCTCCGAGAAAGGTGTTAATCGGTTCTCCCTTCTTCATCTGATATGACCTCAACTGATTTTCTAGTAACATTCTTCTCAAAACAGAAGTATGCTGGTACAATTTCTTTAGGGCCTCCCACATCTCATTTGTTGTTTCCTTCTCGGCAATGTGTGGTACTACATGGTCATTGACCCCGTCAAGGATGATGCTCTTAGCCCTCGCCATTGCCTCCTCGTACTTGTTGTTCTCAGCTGGGTCGACTGGGATAGCTATCGTCTTCAAAGCGAAGTGCTTGACACAATTTTTGTCAAAAGATTCTGGCCTTCTAGACTACAAAGTTTGATGCTCCGTCCAGCCTGTCCTGGTCTCTTACTCTGTGTAGTGCCATGATGCTCTTCTACTTCCCTCCTAGAAGTTCTCGATGTGACTCCCTCTGAGTCTCAGTTTCCCTCCTAGAAATCCTTCTGCTGATGTCGAGATGCCCCCTACTCTGATCGTCTGTGCAACCACACCACTGATCTGGATTTTTCGGCTAGAAACCCTTGGTAGCAACTCCCTCCGCTTGGCCTTGCCTTGTCAGGTATTGTTCTGACTACAGTACCTCACCAGCTCCACTCTGCAACTTTCACACAGCCTCTTAAACCCCAACAACCTGAAGGTGAGAGCTCCTAGGCTCTGCGCAATGCCAGCACCAGCAACCCAGTCTCCTCAACCAACTGCATCAGCCCTCCTAGCTTCTGTGTGAGTCTCCCTTTGCCTCCCTTAGCCTCTGCGCTGCCTCTTCCTGGCTCACCCTTGATGATGCAGGCACTGCGTCACCCTTCCCTTGTTGTTGCTCTGCTAAAAACAGCTTCTGTCACTCGGGACAACTGTTTTCTACTGCTATTGCTCCGCTTGGCTAATGTCCTCAGTTCTCCTTTGATCTGCTACCACGCTCTGATACCATGTTGAAGTTTCTAAGTCTACTAGTTAGAAACCCTCCATGCATTTTACTGATTTATTCTTACCTACTTGTTCTGTTACTTAACAAGTTATTTACAATGTAAATACTGAAAATAAAAACTAGTGCATGCTCAACATATTACAGATCATCAACTGAAGGAAACAAAAACAATCAGACCAAATGACACCGTTATTTTTGGACAAATGTCCCCGAAAAAACCCAATGCAAGAAAACCGGTGCAGTTATCTAAAGGTTTTCTTATTAAGCAATTACAGAGTACAATCTGGGTGCCAAATCCAGCTTACCCAACAGAGAATACCCTTGGCAATAGTACCTCTCAGTCTGAGACAACTGTTCCGGCTAAAACCCCAGATAAACCCTCCGGCAGTTCTTCAGCTCCAATCTGCCCCAAAAACCCTAGCGTCTGGCTTTCTGGACTGCGTCAACCTCTCTCTGCCCAGCGCTGGCCCTGTGTCACCCTAAATGGGTTTGTGTCAGCATCAGGAGGGCCTGCATCAGCGTTCTGGCCCTCTGCGTCAGCAAAGCTGGCCTCTCTGAAGCAATGCGCAGCTCCTGGCTGCCTCTGCGTGGCCCTGCGTGAACCCTGGCTACTACTGCGTCACTCTCTCTGGCTTCTATGTTGATCTCCCGACACTATCTCTACCTCTCTGTCTTTCTGTACTCAATGCCCCTCAGCTGCAACTCCGATCACTGATTCTATCTCTCTTAGCAAACCCCACTCTAGAGAATAGAATGACTGATCATCTGGTGTATTCTCCAAGTGACCCTCAAGCCTCCTCTTATACTTTTCTTGTTGACATATCAACAGCTAAAATTAAGTCCCTAATCAACGACTAAGATTAGATCTGGCTTGATCCATGTCTTTTGGACCATTCTAACACAGTTTTGTATTAATCCACATTAATATTTTAATTTCTTAAGGACTCCATTAAAAATATTAATTATTTTAATATCTCCTGAACTGTTTAGAATCTGCCCAAACCCTTTCTAGGTATTGGAGATCTCATGTGTCCCAACCTCTCCACCAAATTTCGTGGCAAGAGCACATCTAATGCTACCATAAATCAACAAACAGTACCTAATAGGGCAAGACCAAGGAGGAGGGAGTTGCTGCCGAGGATTTCTAGCCAAGAAATCTGGATCAGTGGTGCAGCTGCACTAACAATCGGAGTGGGGGCATCTCGATATTGGCAGAGGGGTTTCCAAGAGGGAAATTGAAGCTCAGAGGGAGTCACACCGAGAACTTCCAGGAAGGAAGTAGAGAGACTCAAAAGAGTCAAAAGAGGATCAGCGAAATGGCAGTGAACGGAGTAAGAGATCAGGACAAACTGGACGGAGCCTCAAACTTCGTAGTCTGGAAGGCCAGGATCTTGTTCGTTCTAGACGGGAATCGTCTCAAGCACTTCGCCTTGAACACGATAGCGGTCCCAGTTGACCCGGATGAGAATGAAAAGTACCAAGAGGCAATGGCGAGGGCCAAGAGCATCATCCTTGACGAGGTCAAGGACCATGTAGTAACACATATTGTTGAAAAGGACATGGAAAATGAGATGTGGGAGGCCCTGACGAAATTGCATCGACATACTTCTGTGCAGAGGAAGATGCTACTGGAAAATCAACTACGGTCGTACCAGATGCAGAAGGGAGAACAGATAGACACCTTCCTCGGTCGATTGAAGGAGATCCGAGATCAGTTGACTTCCATAGGGGCCACATCGAATGAGAAGATGATGGTGAGAACTGCATTGAACGCAATCTCAGAGGATTGGGAGGTATTTGTCCAGAGCATACTGGCCAGGTCGACCCTTCCAGATTGGGAGGAACTGTGAGCAGCTCTTCGTGAAGAAGAGATCAGAAGGCTAACCAAGGCTAGAAGCAACGGCAAGGGGGTCAAAATCAAGGAGGAGGAAGAGGAGGATATGGCCCTAACATCTGAGGGAAAGAAAAAAAAAACGTAAGAAGAGGGACCTATCCAAGGTCAAATGCTTCCACTATGGAGAACTGGATCACTATGCGAACCAGTGTCCGAGGAAGAAGAGGCTTCTGAGACCAAGGCTATGCCAGCAAGGGCGGAGAAAGAAGTGGAGATAGATGATGATTGTGCCATGAGTGCTCATGCACCTCAAGAGAGGAAGTGGGGAGACGTCGAGCTGTAGTCAGACAGACTACAAGCGATGAGAGACAGGATCCTCAAGATTAGACCTTGCTACGACAGCCCCGAAGAGGAGTAGCAGGACTCGCAGATGTCAGTAGAGACGGATGCGGATGGAGTGACAGAGGGAGCTTTAGCATCGGGAGTGTTTCTAGCCTAACGGGGATGTCAAAGTTGGGAGATCAATTACTTACTTCTCAGTAACTGAGTCGCAGTGCAGCATTTAGCAGTGGCAGTGTTATAAGCAGCACGATGCAGCATGACGAGGGGTTGCAGTGCAGATGCAACAGTGGCAGTGGCAAGGTCATGGGCAGCAGCACAGATGCAGAGAGAGTTGTCATACAAATGCAACAGTGGCGGTGGCAGGGCCATAGGTAGCAGTACATGATGCAGCAGTGCAAAGGATGTTGGGCAACAAGCCTAGCATCAACACAAGGACCGATGTCGGATGATCAGGGTGATACTCAGTGAGGAGTATTACCAAAACATAGTCCTCGCTAAGAGGGAGTGTTGATTTGGGGTAGCATCAGATGTGCTCTAGCCACGAAAATTGGTGGAGAGGCTAAAGCACATGAGATCTCAAATACCCAGAAATGGTTTGGACAGAATCTAACCAGTTTGGGAGATATTAAAATAATTAATATTTTTAATGGAGTCCCTAAGTCTAAACTTAGGGAAAATAAAATATTAATGTCAATTAATATAAAATTGAGTTAGAATGGTCCAAAAGTCATGGATCAAGCCAAATCTCATCTTAGTCGTTGATTAGGGACTTAATCTTGACCGTTGAATTGTCAATAAGAAAAGTATAAGAGGAGGCTTGAGGGTCAAAGGAGTGATCAAAGTTGCAACTAAGGGGCAGCGAATGCAGTAGCAGAGAGGCATAGATAGTACCGCGAGCATCAGCGCAAAAGCCGTGAGAGGGTTGACGCAGAGCTAGCTAGAGGCCACGCAGAAGCAGCCAGAGGCCACAGAGAGGCAGCGAGGAGCTACGCAGAGCCTGAGGGCGGCCAGCGTGGGAGACGCAGAGCCTCCAGAGGCTGAGGCTGAGCCCTGAGAGGCTGACATTGGGCCAAAGAGGCTGACGCTAGGCAGACGCTGGGCTAGAGAGGTTGAAGCAGACCGTAGAGGTCGACGCTAGGAGATTTCGTGCGGATGAGCCATTTCTGGCACCCAGATTGTATTCTGAAACTGCTTAATAATAAAACCCTCAGATAGCTACACCGATTTTCCCGCATTGGGTTTTTCCGGGGACAGTAGTCCAAAAATAACGTGTCACTTGTGTGCTTGTTTTTCCTTCAGTTGATAATCTGTACGTGTTGAGAGTGTACTTGTATTTATTTTCAGTATTTACATGGTAAATAACTTGTTAATTAACAAAATAGTAGGAAGAAATAAATCAGAAAGTACAGGAAGGATTTCTAACAGTTAGACTTAAAATTCCAACATGAGTTACCCGCTAAATTGTAACTTAAATAAAAGATAAAGAGACTTTAAAATTATAAGTGACTCACTTGTTATAATGGGTGAGAACACTTTTACATAAAGTAACTTTAAAACATAAGTTATATGTGCTTTTTGAAAAAGTAACTCAACAAAAAGAAAGACTTGAACCCAAGACCTCTATTCTCATAAAGTAACTTTGGACCAAGTGAGCCAGTTTAAAAGAGAGTAATTTTTGGAAAAGACGAAGGGGTTTTTTTTTAGTCACTGAAGCTTTGGAGTGCGTGTTTACTTGAGAAAGCCATTTTTGCCTACAAAACAAAAAACCATACAACCCAAAACGGACATGCAAAAAAAACCAAACCTTACAGCTTGAAGTTAGATATCGCCGAAAACTAAATATTTTCCTCAATGTTTCTGATTTTCCAAAATCACATTAAAGCGCAGCGGAAAAGAGCATACACATAAGAAAAATCCTTCCTTTTTGTTTCTGATTTGCCCAAATTGCACAGAGTCGCGGGGCAAAGAGCATACACAAAAATGAAAGGTATGGATCCGGTGATAATAAACAGATAGATAAATAAACCGAAATAAATAGAGAAGTAAATAACTAAAACTGCAAATAAAGACTGTATACTTCCAGATCTTAAAAATGACGTAGCTAGGGCTACCGGAAACCTTTTCGTGTGAAACGAAATGGGTTCCTCACTGGAACAGATGCTCCTAACACAATAGAGTAGTCCTCTCGACCCGAAAGCAGTCAGAAACATTAGATCTAGAAAACAACAGTCGAATGCAGTTGTACAGGCTTCGGATTTGGATCACCAACGGATGCGGCCCTCAAATAGCTCGGATACCATGTAGGAATTTACAGGGTAAGTTCCTCAGATAGAACACCAAAGGACACCGGTCACAAACAGATCACAGATCAATACACCAATATTCTTGACGTGGTTAAAACCCTCAAAGAGGGAAACAATCCACGGCCTAAGCCACCATGGCCACTTTAGGCAATTTATTAATGTAAAAGAAAGAAAATTTACATAAGCTCTCTCATGAACGGTCACCTCACAAATGACCCTCCATGCTCTTTAAATATAGATCATGGACCAATCGGGTGTTAAGCCACAAATCAAGTGTCGGTAATACCGAGGAGAAAATGAATTGTCAGATCACTTCATGTCTAGAACATATCGTGACCATCAAATTGTAAGTTACAAAAAGTACATACTAAAGAAAGACATTTTACCTAACTATACACTAGACCAAGTTATACTTAACTATTCTTGTGTGTAGGAATATCCTAACAAAATTCACCTCAATACCTCCTATTGGGTCCCAAGATGCAACTGGGGTGCCACAAAGTGGTCTCCGTGGGTCTCCCACTGCCAAATGAGGCCTCCTCCTCTCCAACATTGGGGCTTCTTCTAGTGCAACAAGCCCTCTCTAGTCTCTCAGTGTGAGACCATCCTCATCTGGGTCCTGAATCAACTCCTGCCCATTAAGTTGTGTCAAGGCCAAGCCTGGGGGCATGCTAGGTCCAATAGGGTGTCATCAGGAAGAATCCTCAAATTTGGGTCAAAGTCAACCAACTTCCTGCATCTTGGAGGTGCTCTAGAGTCAAAATCAACTATTTTTAGTGGCTAATCCATCCATTTTAAGGTCAAAGTCTTGTGCCCCAGGCAAATTTTGCCCTAAAAAAGCCTCGGTTTGCCCTAGGCTTCAACTTGGGGCTTGTTGAAGGCTTCTTGTTCCAGAACTTGAAGGTATTCATCCATTGGAAGCCTTTTGTTGGCCTTCTAACTCTAGGTTGATCCTTTTGGCTTGTTATTTCTCAAGTCCTAAATCACATTGTGCCCTAACTAGGCACATTGGAGGAGGAAAATTGCACTATTGTGATTGTTAATCCTTTTTCTTAGGAAGAGTTGTCTTCCATAAGCCTATCTTGTCACCTTATCCCTTGTACTTAGCATATATTTCTAGGTGACCTTACTAAAGGGAAGCCTCCCTAGTGGTGAAGATCCACAAAAGAGCAAGAGGTAGTAGCTGAGGTAATGGGGGTGACACCTCATATTATTGTCGCTTGGTCTAGTTCTTGCCTTGTGAGCTCCCCTCACAAGACCTACTAGATTTTGAGGCAACAACTCCAATATATAGATTGCAGAAAGCAAGGATCTAAATCTAATCTAAGGTCATGTGGAAACAATATCTAGATTCCATAAATGAAGGTCACTCCAACATAGAGATGTACAATATAGATAGTTCCAAGATACGGAACAAGGAAATAGGCAATGAGCAATGTGTCTCACAGTCTATTGGATCTAGATCTGTCTCTCCTAGCATCCGAGGTTAAATGGAGGAAGTTCAAGATAAAGGATCTTGAAGAAGCGTCAGAAGAATAGTTGGGTGATGTGTTATGTTGATGTTTGGAGGAGGAGGAATATTGTTGTAGTTGAGACAATCTCCACTAATTGGTGTTGCGAAATCTGAACTCACTAAGCTATTGAGGCCATTGTGAAGTATGCACGCTTTGTTGAGGTCGCACCAATCTATGGTCAAGGTCGGATCTAAGATTTGCCACAAGAGCAAGGAATTTGATAGACATTGTCGTAGAAAAATGGGTCAAATTTGTTTTTTAAGTTTCTAAATAATTGTTGGGGGTTTTGTGAGGCTTAAAGAGAGTTTTAATGTTCTTTTTAACCAAGATTTTGGATAATCAATCCATGATGCCATGAATGTACAGGATACAAATTTAGGATGAAGGGCAACCCAAAAAACTTTGTTGATTTGAGAAAGAGAATAGCCATTTGAGTGTAAAGCTTTAATGAAGTGGGTTGGTTCTTTATTCAGATGTTAGAGGGAAAAGATTCAAATAGCTCTGCATTGAGAAATATAGCTCAGGCAAAAGCTTCTTGCACAAGTTAGGTGTGAACATGCGAATAGTAGTTCAAGACAACTTCTAGTGAACACTGTTAGTTTCTATAAGATCGAATGTGTTATAATCGTGAAATTTGATGGAGAGGCTAAAATACATGAGAGCTCCAAAACCCAGAATCGTTTCTGGAAATTCCACCTAGAAATAACTTAATTAGATTATTAACCGATTTTTTTAATATTTTCTAAGTCTAAACTTAGGGAATATGGTTAATTAATCAGAATTAATTAAGTCAAGGATCGAATCAACTAGAAACTCACACGGATATACTCTCATATGATCTTAACCATTGATTAAGTTTTAATCTTGGTCGTTGGTGCTCCAACAGAGGATTATAAGAAGAAGTCGATGGCCACTTGGAGAAAACACACCAGAGACACTTGGAGAATTCGATTTTCCAGAGTAGCAGTAGTCAATTGCGGAGAGTTCGAGCTTCAGTGAGGAAGCAGAGTCAGTGAGGGGTAGGGATAGTGAGGTTGGAGAAGTTTTCCAGATCCAGCAAGTGCATTTGCAGAGAAGCTGAGATTTCTCCAAGAGGTTGCACAGAGGCAGCACAGAGCCTCAAGAAGGTAATTCGATTTGCTAGAAAGGAAGATGTTTTCAATTCCAGAGGTCAGGCAAAGGTTCCAGAGTGTCGGAGAGGCGTTTTCCTAGTCAGCAGCACAGGCAGGACAGCTAGACTAGCAGTCATTTGGGCAGCAGGCATCATCAAGTTGACGCAGAGCCTGCATAGGCCTAGTTGGACGGCTTGCTTTTCAAAGGCATTCCAGTATCGGAATTGCCCGGAGTGAGGGTAAATTCCCTCTAGATATTTTTGCCAATATTTTCTCTGCAAGATAGCCAGATTTCAGCATCCAGATTATTGTACTCAGAATTTCTCATCGCTGCATAATAATAAAACCCTCAGTTGTTGCACCGGTTTCCCCAAGTTGGGTTTTTCCGAGGACATGTGTCCAAAAATAACGGTGTCATATTTTTATGTGTGCACTAAATTTTCTCAGATTCCAATGTTATTTTTCTTCCGCGGCATTTATTTGTGAAAATCACAGTGTGAATTATTTAGTATTTGCCATAACAAACTTTAAATAAATTGTTAAATAAATTAACAATTAGGAAAATAATTTCCAATTGTTGTGATAGATGAAATTTTCACATGGTATCAGAGCATGAGTGATCAGTGGGGAAGCTTAGAAGCAAAGAAGGGAATTTCGTTTTTCAGTGGGAACAGCAAGCCAAAATTCCTAGAGGTTGTGCAGTTCATTGACAGGCAGGCTGAATTACTGGGGCAGAAAATTCGATTTTTAGTTGTAGGGTTGCAGAAAAGTCGAGTTGCCCAAGTTAATGATTCTAGCAGTCAGAGGGAGCAGTTGCAACTCATATTTTCGGTGAGCAGAGTCCTTGGTTGGACGCAAAGGGTTTTGCAGCCGCAGAACCAGCGTCGGGTGGAAGAGAAAAAAAGCACACACAGAGGGAAAATTTCTCCCAGGAAATCTCGAGATTTAGAGATCTAATTTTTCCAATTGCAGATTGGCAGTAGTTGTGAGCAGATCCTCTCACTCCAAAAGGGAGTGCGAGTAGCAGATCCAGCAGCCGAGCAGTGGGAAAGAGGGAGATTTTCAGGTTTATTTTCTCCAGTTTTTTTTTAGTTTCACAAATTTTGCAGCTTTGCAGGGATGACCGTGCGAGATTTCCAAAGGAGGTTGTGCGAGTTAGCCAAAATGCAAATCTGGGTAGCAAACTGACTTCCTGTTGTCAGAGGCAAAAGCTGGAGGAAGTGTGAGTTGTTCAGTGTGAGTTGCAAAGACAGGAAAGGTCCTAGCCAGGGACTAGGCTTGAAAAGAGACAATGAGGCACCAGATCCAGGAGGAGGAGGAGTATAAGACTCCAATGTGCCATATTGGGCAGGGTCTAACGCATTTGCAACAAGGAGATCAGTCAGATGAATTCTAGATTGTTGCAGCAGGACCATCACCTTTGCTATAGGAGCCCACAGTATCATAGTAGTAGGTTTAGTGTCAACAGACACAATTTGTCATTAGACAGTTGCAAATCTAGTTGCAATCAGTACCTGGGAGATAGTTGCAGAACTAAACGCAGTGACACAAGCAGTGGGAATTGCCCAGTTGCAGTATGCAAGTGCAGTTCCAACCAGAATATTCCTAGTGTAGAACTACACAGTCCAGTTTCCAGTACAGGAGGACAGTGCGAGTTTCCAGGAGGGGGCAGCGAGATTTCCCATAGGGAGATTGAGACTCAAAGGGAGTCTAGTTTCAGAGGGAGCATCCCTATGGAAGCTAGTGCTTCAGGATCTGGGGCGATCAGACTCACTATTGCAGTAGTTGCAGCAGCGGTGCAAAGATAGTAGCAGAACAGCAGCAGTATGAGTAGATCAGAGTTCAGAGTTGCAGAGATTGGGCAAGATCCTTGATGTGTCTTCATGGATCATTACCTAGCTACGGGGGGCCATAGTATTCAGTAGTAGGATGGATTAGTGGCAGTTGATACAGTCAGTTCCAGAGTGATAGTTGCAAACTAGTAGCAGTTAGAAGTTGAGAAGCGTAGTGCAGTGTTGACAGCGGTGCAGAGTGGCAAGTGCAGAGTTAGCAATTGTGCAGATTCTTCAGTGATAATGCAGAAGCTAGTAGCAATCAAGACTCAGGAGACAGATGCATCACACTGAACATGATCGATTCAGTATTTTGGATGCTTCTCAATTGCAATAGTTGAGTTGCAGCTGCAGCAGCAACAAATGAGAGGGAGTTGCAATGCAAATGCAGTGTTGGCAACAGTATGGCAGTGTCAGCAGTAGCACAAATGCAGTGTTGGCAACAGTATGGCAGTGTCAGCAGTAGCGCAGATGCAGCATCCGAGTTGCACAGTGGTTGGTGGGCATTATGGCCAGACATCATCAACATGACAAAGGTGATACAAAAACAGGGTGTTGTGGCAGGATATGCAGCACTAGACAGAAAACACAGTCCTCGCTAAGAGGGAGTGTTAGTTTCTGTAGCAATGGATGTGTTCCAACCATGAAATTTGATGGAGAGGTTAGAATACATGAGATCTCCAAAACCTAGACATCTTTTCTAGAAATTCCACCTAGAAATGACTTAATTACATTATTAATTGATTTTTTAAATATTTCCCAAGTCTAAACTTAGGGAATATGGTTAATTAATCAAAATTAATTAAGTCAAGGTGTGAATCATCTAGAAACTCACACGGATCGACTCTGATATGATCCTATCCATTGATTAAGTTTTAATCTTGGTCATTAGTGCTCCAACAGAGGATTATAAGAAGAAGTCGTTGGGCACTTGGAGAAAACACACCAGAGACACTTGGAAAATTCGATTTTCGAGAGTAGCAGTAGTCAATTGCCGGAGAGTTCGAGCTTCAGTGAGGAAGTAGAGTCAGTGAGGGGCAGGGGCAATGACGCTAGAGGAATTTTTCAAGATCCAGCGAGTGCATTTGCAGAGACGCCGAGATTTCTCCAGGAGGTTGCGCAAAGGCAGAGTAGAGCCTCAAGAAGGTTGTTCGATTTGTTGGAAAGGAAGACGTTTTCAATTCCAAAGGTCGGGCAGAGGTTCCAAAGTGTCGGAGAGACATTTTCCTAGTCAGCAGCAGGCAGAACAGCTAGACTAGCGGTCATTTTGGGCAGCAATTGCAGCATGCAACATCAGGTTGATGCAGACACTGCGCAGGCCTAGTTGGATGGCTTGCTTTTCAAAGGCAGTCCAATGTCAGAATTGCCCGGAGTGAGGATAAATTCCCTCTAGATATCTTTGCCATTATTTCCTCTGCAAAATAGCTAGATTTCGGCATCTAGATTATTGCACTCAGAATTTCTCACTGTTGCATAATAATAAAACCCTCAGCTGCTAAACTGGTTTTCCCAAGTTGGGTTTTTCCGAGGACAATTGTTCAAAAATAACAGTGTCATATTTTTATGTGCGCTAGATTTTCTCAAATTCCAGCGCTATTTTTCCTCTACGGTATTTCTTTGTGAAAATCACAGTGGGAATTATTTGGTATTTTCTGTAGCAAACTGCAAATAAATTGTTAAATAAATTAACAATTAGGAAAATAATTTCGTGATAGATGAAATTTTCACAACCACTTACTAAAAGTGGGAAATATACCATCTTGTAATTTCACTTAAAAAAATAAAAGTGAAAGTCAAATTTCCCATGCTCTCCTAGTCTCAGAAATCTAAATGAAAAAATCTAGAAATTAGTGAGTTAGATTTTTTCTAATCTTAGTCGTACACCTCATTGTGGAGATAAAGTGGTTGCTCGGATTAACAAGATTAGTTGCTATGTTAAATTGGCAACTAGGGCCAAACTCCATGTGGGTCAGCTTATTTATGGCAGCTGATATTTTTATTGGATCCCTCTCATCAAGAGGTGTAGGATTGATCCAAAGATCACCCGATTCCGATAAGTATTTATGGAGATATGAATTTATTTCAATTATGTAATTATTATCAAGCCGACCAGCTCTTACGTAGGCTCAGGAAGCCCAAACGTCATGTCTATTCATCACCTACGTTTTAGCATAAATTGAAGAGGACTTGAGGTCATTTGGACATACACATTCTTCATGTGTTCTCCTCTCCATGTCTTGGGTTTTTGGAGAATGAGAGACACTAATGAAGGATGCCCTAAGATGATGCCCTAATTTACACGCTGGAAATAGAGACACTCAGCCACAAATCAAGGAAGACATTTATACGTTGTCCAGACAAGGAGGTTCTATACACAGTCAAACCTTAAAGTTATTAATCTTTACGCAGTTATGAAGTCAGCGTAATGAAGCAGTCAAAGCATGACATAAATAAAAGGAGCGCAGTCATATCAAAGGAACGCAGTCATATAATATGGAGACAGTGATACGCAGCAAAGAAAACCTACGTGGACAACCCTATCAATATACGCAGATGAGATACGTGGACATTTCATGCTGTAGCATGCTTTCATATAATACGCAATATGGGAATGACAATATAACTTAGCAAGCAGTTCATACAATGCACAACACCTATACGCTGAGAACTTGTACGCTGGAAACCCTACTCTACACGCAGTCATGACAATATAATATACCACGCAGGGTAGCCGCAGTATCCGCAGTGGAAAATCAACGTTGTAATGAACGCAGTTATATTGATGGAATGCAGAGATATATAGGACACAGTTATATTGATGATGAGTGGAACGCAGAGATATATGGGTCATATTCATTATGGACACAGTTATATTGATGATGAGTGGAATGCAGAGATATACGGGTCATATTCATTATGGACGCAGTTATATTTATGATGAATGGAATGCAGAGATATTCAGGACGCAGTTATATTGATGATGAATGGAACACAGAGATATACGGGTCATATTCATTATGAATGCAGTTATATTTATGATGAATGGAACGCTGATATATACAAGTCATATATATTATGGAACACAGTCATCATGGATTATATACGTTGTTCATGCAAATACGCTGTTCATTATGAATCATACGCAGCCCTAATACAGTGAACAGCAATGATATTGTGTAGGTGTATATAAACTTCGGTGGCATAGAGATAAGGACATTGTTATTATGTGTGATCTGGGCACATATATAACACAGTCATGGGCAGCAGTTTATGTGTGATCTGGGCACATATATATAACACAGTGATGGGCAGCAGTATTATGTGTGATTTGGGCACATATATAACACAGTGATGGGCAGCAGTATTATGTGTGATCTGGGCACATATATAGCACAGTCATGGGCAGCAGTATTATGTGTGATTTGGGCACATATATAACACACTGATGGGCAGCAGTTTGTGTGATCTGGGCACATATATATAACACAGTCATGGTCAGCAGCATTATGTGTGATCTAGGCACATATGTATAACACAGTCATGGGCAGCAGCATGATGTATGGGTTGTGTGATATATGAGATCATGAGTAGCATGATGATGCATGATGCGCATGATGGCGCTACACGGTAAGGTGCAGCAAATGGACGAGATGCAGCACGATGATAGGTGAAGGAGTCACCTTGGAGAATCAGTTGAAGCAGAATGTCTTCAACTGATCTCATCGTTATACAAAATGATCTATGCTAGATCTAGACAAGTCAAAGTGTTGACTTTTGTTGTAAATGTACTATCTCTCTCTCCCTCTTTCTCTGCTGAACTTTGAAGATAAAAGAAGATTTGATCAAAGGGTTTCCCCACACATTGTGGGGTTTGTCCCTGGCTTGCGCCACATCCTGTGTCCTCTTGTCTTGGCTTGTCTTCTGCGATTTATATTTATGTTCTATCTGCAGTTTACTTTATGCTAATGTGATTGCTAATATGGAAAAAAAATTAATAAATTGCTCTAGCATAGAACATGCCTAAAATTAACATGCTAAGATATGGAAAATTAGTTGCAAGAATCAAGGAGATTAATAATCTCCCTCAAAGCATAAATAGGACAAGATGGGAGAAGTTGAAACACACATTAGAACACTTGAGCAAGGCGAAGACCAAGATAAGACTTAAGTAGAGTGAATCTGAGAAAAGAAAGTGCAGATCTGTTGTAGCAAACAGTAATAGGGAATCCATACAGCAACAGCACTGTACAGTCGTACAGCAGTAGTTGTTGCCTTCTTTTTTCAGCAGAGCCATACTTCTATTTCAGCAGGTTATACTTCTCTGTTATGTAGTGTTTTGTTTACTATATAGCTGCCAAGTTACAACAGACTGTTGAGGTACCTTCTAAGGTTTAAACAATGGAATGATAAGCTGATTTGAAGGGAAAAATCACTGTACATATGTGTTACTCACTTATTGCTTCCACTGTTCATTTCTCCATCGATATGTGTGAATGTTGAATGTTCAGACATATTCATTTATGTGATTATATTCATTTATGTGATTAAATAAGTTCAGATCTGATTTATTTAATTAATAGAAACATAAGGCAACAGTCATCTAGGACCTTTGGAAGATTTGACACTCTAGAAATGAGAGTTTTAATGACAGCAGATTTTGAATAGGGTTGTGGTGGGAATGGGCATGGAGGTATTTGTCAGTGTGAGTCTTTTTTCAAGAAACCTGAAGGGAAAGGGAACCAGCAGGTTGACAAGTAACTAGAACATCTGAAAAAAGAAGGGAGTTGTCTTGTTCCATTTTCATTCTTAAATATGCAAAAGTTATCTTTGGGAATTCTTATTTATTGTGTGGAGATGGCACACGTTGAAAATATCCAGTTATTGTGTTATAAACAATATAATAAAATAATCTTTTAAAATCATTATTGATTTACGGGAAAATATGCTTGGGTGGCATCCTAGTATTCCATAAAATGTGGGCAAAGTATGCATTGTCTAGCACCACTTCCAGATCAGCTTATAAAATAGATGTCGCAGACAATGTTTGAGCTAGGATTAATTTTCCTGTTTTCATGAAAGCATTTTTTTACCAGATGTACAATTGATGTGCTTCACATGAAAATAAAAGATGTTGGTTATGAAGAAGCCCACCCCAAATAATTTGTCAAAGCTAATGATTTTCCTGTGCCTTGCCGATTTCCTTGGAAGGTTTCTTGCAGGATATTCTAAAGTAAGCCACTGAATAAATTCCACCAAGAACGCAATTGCATTTAATTAGATTACAAGACAACAAGAACATGTAGAAGAGTTGAAGAAAGAATAAGGGTAGGCTCTGCAACTACCATTTCAAATGAAAGCAAATGCATCAATAATGACAGAGCCAGAACAGCTTTGCATAGGATTTATTTTCATTATACATTTGGAATGGAGATACATTGAAATATTTGACCAAGCTGGCAGCTTAAATAGTTAATCATGCGCTGCATAAACCAACTACAATGTGATAATCACACTGCAGCCATTATGGTAAAACCAAAAACAAGTGAACTTCAAAGCTTGCTTCTTCTTTAGCCTTTTATCAAGTTGACATAAAACAGATAATCTTTAGCCCAAACATGAACTCCTTTCAAATCAAATATTTGAAATTATGCCATAAGTATTGCTAAACAGATTATATAGCACCAGAGATAGGTCAGAAGCCATTTACAAACACTTGTAACTTCTTGGAATTCCCCAGCAAACACTCTTTCAATAACTTCATCCTCAGCCTTTTATTCATAAATAAAGCTTCATTTCTACTCTCTTTTCACATTTGTGGAGCTCTATGCAGTCTTCTGAAACTACTACACATACTATGCTATTACGAGTCCTAAATGACTGCCATACTTATGGACAACATCACACTGTGCATCGCTTTGCACCAGATAAAAGATCAACCTTGGATGTTGAGAGAGATACATCTTCCTTGTCAAAAATTACTTAACTTTCTCCTAGCATAGCACAGGATACTTCCGTGATGACAGCCTCTTATTTGGCCAAGTTGTGACAAAATTTATGGTATTTGATGGGGATGGAATATTTTGTAGTTGTTCTTCACTTGATAGGAACTCCATCAATGTAGCTATACGTCACTTCATTAGTATTGTGCCATTTGCATTTTAATATTTTATATTTCTTATTTTTAGTATGAAAATGGCTTAAGCGCATTCTTGGATATTGTACATGTTTTTGTGAATCCTGATCATACCCAAAATTAATTTAGTTTCTTTATTTTTTCCTTTTTTCTTGAATTTTCTTTACATGGCTAATAATGATCTAATGAAATCTAACCCATGAAATCCAGATTTTCAAATCTTAGCATTGCACTGACCCACTATACACAGCTTAGGTGCATTGCTTGCAAAAACACAGCTCTGCATCCACTCCTATTCTAGAAATTGTAAGGGTGAACTGTGAACAACGGTTTCTTTTTGCAGTGTGCCCTAGACAAGTTCTATATTCTTTCTAGGCCCTCTCAGCCCCTGGGACTCCCCTACTGACATTATCAGTCAGAGCATCAGCACCTTCACAATGGTTGGGGTGGAAGAAAATGCTTCTTCGTCTATTTCTATACTGTACCTAACGAGGAGTAGTTCCTCCTCCCTTTGTTATTTATTTTTGTACTTTCTTATTCGTTGGCTTGTTTACTCTTTTTGGTTGAGTTTTTCCTGAGTATCCTTGGCATTCCTACAGTATGTTGTTACTGGGTGTACTTTATTGACCTACCGTTTTAATCATTCATGGACATTAATAATACTAGTATAGATCCATCTTTGACCCTGATCTATTAAGCACCAAGAGGAATCCTGATCATACCCAAAATTAGTTTAGTTTCTTTATTTTTTCCTTTTTTTGAATTCCCTTTACATGGCTAATAATGATCTAATGAAATCTAACCCATGAAATCCAGATTTTCAAATCTTAGCATTGCACTGACCCACAATACACAGCTTAGGTGCATTGCTTGCAAAAACACAGCTTTGTATCCACTCCTATTCTAGAAATTGTAAGGGTGAACTGTGAACAACGGTTTCTTTTTGCAGTGTGCCCTAGACAAGTTCTGTATTCTTTCTAGGCCCTCTCAGCCCCTGGGACTCCCCTACTGACATTATCAGGCAGAGCATCAGCACCTTCACAATGGTTGGGGTGGAAGAAAATGCTTCTTCGTCTATTTATATACTGTACCTAACGAGGAGTAGTTCCTCCTCCCTTTGTTATTTACTTTTGTACTTTCTTATTCGTTGGCGTGTTTACTCTTTTTGGTTTAATTTTTCCTGAGTAGCCTTGGCATTCCTACAGTATGTTGTTACTGGGTGTACTTTATTGACCTACCTTTTTAATCATTCATGGACATTAATAATACTAGTAAAGATCCATCTTTGACCCTGATCTATTAAGCACCAAGAGGAATCAAAAAAATAGCCCAGGCGCAAATCACTTAGTGCTTAAAATATTTCAGAGTTAAGATTATCTATGCAAGTTTCTTTTATTGTTAATATTCTTTTCTCTGTCTATTTATTCCTTCCTTCTTCCTTTCATTGTAACATTTGAGGTCTAACACCATATTTTTTTCCATTTTATTTTATTAGTGTGATGGTTATACACATGCTATTATTGATTTCTATCCATACATTCCTTCTTTCTTTCTTTCTTTTTAAGATTTGACATCAACATCAATTTTTTTCCCATCCAACTAGGATGAAAGAGCACTGAACTTCTCTTGGTGCAATTATATTATCTTATCTGCACCTTATGTAGGTTTATGATAATTTCTTCTATTTTACAAGGCATGATCAGTCTGAATGATCCATATAATAACATCAACCATGTAGCTAACTCCATTGCTGTCATTATGTACCAACTACGTAGGCATTAACATCATGGATGGCCGCTGGCAAGCTTAATTTGCATTAAAAACCTTTAAAATAAGGTTTCTAGCTCTTTATTTTAAAAGGACCCTTTCAAAAAAGGATTCATCAAATCTAACACTCGTTGAATTCCATTTCATTAGCATCAATACTTTCAAGAATCAATAATGACAAGAAAGAGGAGAATGTCTATTGATTATGCAGCTATGAGAAGATAGGAAGGACAATCGCAGCACTTCAACCGCCTCTTCTACTGTAAAACACCCACAATTAATTTCATATTTCTTTTTTTTTCTCCTTATGAATAATGGACTGTGGCTTAACTCCACAACAACTGCCATCGAACGGTAAATAAGCCAAGTCTAAGATAGGTCAACCTTAATCACCGCACTCTCTCTTTTAAAAAACACAATTCACCAAAAACTGTGAAAGAATTTGCTTTTTACCTTACTCTCTCAGTAGTGCGTATTTCCCCTATCTTGCCTGTGCAATTGTTATGACCAACTTACCAGAAATATCCAGAGAAATATGGAACATGAGAAATATAGATGGGAAGAATGGCTTCCAAGTACAATAATAATGATTAGTTGAACAGAACATCGAAGAAATAGGGAAATATCTCCAATGACCTCAAAGGGTAAGAATATCGTTTATATACGTCATAGTGTGTGATTCCTCTATGATTTATCTTGCTAAAGTAGTGCCCTGTGCATTTGTTATAACCAAATTACCAGAAATATCCAGAGAAATACTGACTGTGCAAAATATAAATGGAAAGCATGGCTTCCAAATACAATAATGATGATTAGTTGAGCAGAAACTCCTAAAGCATAGGAGAATATCTCCAACGAACTCAGGAAAGGTATATCATAGATATCCATGTGTATGGGTGATTAATATAATCTCATGTATGTGTGTATCCCTAAGTGTTAGCTCAATCAGTTGAACCATCTGCCCAAAGCATATTGCCCATAGAGAAGCCATAGGTCACAGAATCAAATACTATTGAGTCCTTCAAGGTTATCACCCATTATTGTGACTGGTGGTTGAGCTGTCCTCCATCCAGATATTCTAGGAAGAGGGGGCATCCTGTGAGGTTTTCCTCAGACATATGCCCCTGAAAAGGGAAATATCTCCAATGACCTCAAAAGAAGTAAGAATATCACATACAGCTATACATCTGTTTGTGTGAATGATTAATATAATCTAATATATGCTGTGTATTTCTATGTGTGAGATTGAAAGACAGATCCATGTATTTGCTAAATGATCATATCAGCATAGATTTCTGTGAACCTAACAGGAAATCACTATTGCTGAGGCCTTTTTCCCTTTCTTTTGTGAGCTGGCTAGGCAGCTCAAGGCTTAAACACAACTCCATGTTATTCGGAACCCATGTTCTCTCAGTAGCTTGGGCAAACCCACACAGGTAGAACGTAGAAGTGCCTGTCCTTACCAGTGACACTGATTGCAGGAAATCACACTAACGGACCCAGATGTCAAATGAAGACACATCGAGCTCCAGATGAGAAAAACCCAAATTCCTTCACATAAACACTGTTAATTACCAACACCTGTTTGGTCGGGGTAGCATGTAAAACAACTCAATAGAACGATATCAGTTAACATTACAGCGCAAACTAGCACATTCTCATCAGGTAAATTATACTGATAAAAGTTCACTTCTAGATAGGGCTATCATAGCAAGTTAAAGAGAATGGCCAACTATAATTTGACTATTAGGCGACAGTGACCTCTGCTAATTAATTGGAATGCACCGACCAACATGCAGTAGCCTCAAATTTTCAGACTAAGGATTCTCAGGTTAGAATCAACTGAATTTGACATACAGAGATCCCATTTGCCATGACAGATACATCAGCTATAGGCATACATAACCCAAATCTTGAGAGAACTGGGTATGTGTTTTAAATATGTGAATACATTTATCTTCAGTGTTGATTGATGCAGAGGATAACCGACATACAGAACTGCAAAATTTTCAATGACCCACATTCGAAAATGCAAATTTTTCAATAACCCAAAAACGAAAAGATAAGAACTGTTCCTAGAATATACTAAAATACACTAACAGACCCTGTACTCACACGAAACAAGTGCTAACACAGTTCTCCAAAATACTGACAAAAATATGAAGGAAAAGGACTCCTCAAGAACATAGGCATCATCGATGTGTTAAACAGGGTACCCACCTAGAAAACAAAAGCAGAAAACGCCATCCCCAAGCGCTCCATGAAAGAATCAGAAAAGTGAATCTTGTCTTCAGATATGAAATTGGGTGAACCAAATGCTTAGAATATGCAGCCTGTAACTCTATATGGAGAGCGAAATATGACAGTAAGCCCGATGAGCATGTCTCCCTGCATGAATTGTCTGAAATGTAGTGACCTCCAGCTCCTCACTGAAAACAGAGGCCATTATCAACGCCCATGGTTTGTACTGGCTCAGCTGGCAAAATGATGAAAGCGTAGTAACGATCATTTTATTATTATTAGGACTACGGTCACACCCCTGATATTAAGGAAATTTGCCACGTATAGGGATTTTAGCCCACGGTTTCTCGTTCAGTGAATTGAGGGTTTCCGAGAAAGAATGGACCGTAATTTGCATTCACCCCACATTTGTTTTTCCGAAGGGGCGCCAGTGGTGTGGAATGTCATGATCATCGTGTGAGATTCGAGGATCTATGGAGGATATGATGTTGTTTTTAAAGAATTGATTAAATATCTTGTAAATTTCTTTCAACTTGACAATTTAAGATTCTGTGTCGTGATTGACTTACATTTAGTTTTCAGTGTCTGGAGATTGATAATGTTTTATATTGGATTTTTAATCATGTTTGAAAAAATTGTACTTAAATTTCATAGAATTTGGAATATAGAGGATTTTTAATTATATTTAAAAAATGGTTATTATATTTTATTTTATTATTTAATTTTTAATAATAAATATTAATTGAAAATAAAATATATTGTTAAAATATTTTTTTATATAAAAATTAACTTATTGTAAATTCTTAATTATATTTAAAAATTTATTATTATATTTTATTTTAAATTTTTATTGATGATGATGGTGGTGGTGGTGGTTAACGTCCACTGAGACCAAACATTGGTCTATCGACCTAAAGAAACAAATTATTTATTTTGATTTAAGATTTTATTCCTATGCTCAAAAAGCTTGGAGAGATGTCTCCCAAGCTCACTTTTGACATTGTAAAAGGCTAGGAAGGTCAGTATTGTAACAAAGATTGTGAAACTGAGATCTAATGTGGTTGTATGTGGGGCACTCTAAGAGGAGGAAGTGGTTTTCATTCTCCATGTTCTTATTCTCACATATATAGCAGATCCTTTGCAATGGTGTTTTAGGAACTGCCCAACCACCTGTTTCACTATGAAGCTCATGAGAATTCGTTCTAATCTTTGCTATATTAATATACATCCGTGGAAATAAAATACATTGCTAAAATAATTGTTATTTTAAATTTCATTTTATTTAATTTATATATTTTGTTTCTAAATATACAATGTATGTAAAAATTATAATAATTAAAAAATTAAATTTGGAAAAAAATTACTAAAATAAAGAATTATAATTTGGTAAAATTTCATTCTATATATAAAATAAATAATTTTATATATAAAGAATTATAATTTGGTAAAATTTCATTCTATATATAAAATAATTTATATATTTTATTTTAAAATATACAATGCATCTAAAAATTATAATAATTAAAAAATGGGTTTAGAAAAAATTACAAAAATAAAAAATTATTTTATTATTAAATATAAATTTGATGAATTTATTACTATATTCAACTATATTTTACTACTAAAATAAAGAATCACATCTAATATATTATTTTTTATTATATAAATTAATTTATTCTTTTTCATCACCTAATCAATAAAGGATTACATTTAGTTTATTTTTATTTTACCACCTAATTAACAATATTAACATTAAAATAATAGAAAATTCTTAATATTAGAATAAAAGAACATTCTTCAAAATAATTGTGTTTTTATTTTGTAGTACATTTAGTTTATTCTTGTATTGGAGTAAAGAAATAATAATGTAAGTGAAAGAATGAGTATTAAATAATAAATTATTTACAATGGTTTTATTTTAATAGGAATGAGTATGGGTATACTATTAAATATATATTTTATTATAATAAGCACAGAGGAAATGTATTACATTTTTTATCTTTCTTCATCTTATCTCTTTGATTGGGATTTTGAGGGATTATATGTTTTTTCAAAATCTATTACATTCTTATAAGGATATAATTTATGAAAGCTTTTTAATAAAATACAAAATTTGTAGCAATGCATATATCAGTTATGATCGTCATATACTTTCGTTGATGGCCTATTGAGGTCTAGACACTTTTGCACTTGCTTCCTACTCTTAGAACTGGATTCACCAAGGTTAGTGGATAGAAGTCGAACTTGTTCATGCAAACCAACAATTTGCATACGGAAAGCCTCTGATTCATCCTCTTGCATGGTTGACCTCTTTCAAAGCTTGTACCTCTTCCAACACATTAACATTTGTCTCCAGTTGCTCCTTCATTTTCATATTCATCACCATCAGATCAAGTTGGAGTTCTTCCATTTTCTTCGTTAATTGGTGACCCTTTCCATGCATTTGCAACTCGTGTTCTTATCTCGGCTATCGATGCCAAAGCAGTGTTCATTGCCTCGCCAGATCCTAATCCAATCTTTTCCAAAAAAGGTAGCTACAACCCGTAATTTCCCACAATACATGCACCTCCAGGAGTCGAGTTCACCTACAATTGGGGATGCACATAGTCACGTCTCCTCTCAGGTCTCACTTAAGGTAATCATTGATTTCCCGATTTAGTTTATTGCTCTCAAAGGCTCGCAACCCAAAGGCACAAAATGCCTTCTCCACCCCCAATCCCCACTTGTTATCCCACTTCAAATCAAATGTTCATCCTCTCGGGAGTTTAATGTCTATTATGAAACTCAATTTTATAACCAATAGTTTCAGGCCTAGTTCTGCTACAAGGGAGGTCCTTAAACCATCATATCGCTCAAGTTCATAGAAATAAACTAGCAACAAGTCCTGCCACAAGCCACTCTTTGCTACCCAAGTGTTCTCGAGTTCTGAGACAAGCACTGAGTTCTATATGTCAACCTAACACTCATTCCTTCGACAAATTTTGTTCTAAGGCAACCCTTTAATGGCCAAACCCATTCCCAGATTGCCAAGACTCTCCAGTGGGTTATAGAAATATGATAATCTTGATGTTTATCTCACCCCATCATATCCAGAGGTCAATCCAACTAAAAGCTATGATATCATCACAATTATTTCTACAATTTTGACATAACCCAAAATAGAGGTAGAGACCAACCTATAATCGAGGTGCCATTGTTGAGGAAGAAATCTTACCACGCTGCCAGTTGGGTATGCTCCACAAAACTTGTCAAATTCTCCTATTATTTCCTTTCCTTTTTGTCCCTATATTTTTTCTAGAGTGATAATCCACAGAGATCGATGAGGTTGTTGCATCATTAATTCATACACCATCGCAATATCCCATGTGAATCCAACATAATAATGACATTACTCTTCATAAATGCCTCCCCTTTGAATTCCATCATCACCAAGCGTGGTTGTCCTTTGATGTCTCTGTATTTTGTCCTGCAATATGTGTCATTCCCTGGTAGAAATTGTGAGGGTGTGCCATATGCATGCTTCAAACTTGATTGGGGTGCCACAACATCCATTGGGCCCCTCTACCAAATATTATAGTGAAACCATCCTCAAACCTTCATCCCATTATCATAGTCCTTGCAATAATTTTTTAATAAGGAAAAATAAATCATAGTTCCTTCCTTTAAAAATGCTTGAAATTTTAAGAATAAGGTACCTTCCACCATCCCCAATCTCCATTTACTTCTAATTACCCTACCTGAAGCTGACAAGCTTGATTCACACATTTATTAGCTTCTTCATTTTGGCTTCTTAGTATATGAAAGTACTTTTTTGTGGAATGTCATCTAGAATCCTCCTTATTCGTTTCAATAGGTTCTCCAAGTGTTTGTATAAGTGAATCTCCCAAGATTCTAATGTTGGACGCCTAAGTGGTTTTGGCCAATATCAAACCCTGCAACAGTCCATACATTTATGCTTGAATGTTTGTCATTTATCCCAATCCCCATGCATACTTCTTAGCTTGATTTCCTTCGAGGCTATACAAGACCCCTCCCTCTCCTGCCACGCATAATAGACAATTTATAATGTTAATAAAAGATTGCAATGCTAATATTAAAGTGGAGGAGGATATTATTATTATATTCAATAAAGAAATAATAATGTTAGTGAATGAATTTACAATGTTAATAAAAGATTTAGCAATGTTTCAATTGATTTTCCGGATCCATCGCATTCATGTTGATTTGGAGATCGAGGTTTCAAACTCACAATTGTGGTTCATCTTCACTATATTATTATACTCAACAATTTAGCAATGTTAACATTAAAGTGGAGAAGGATATTATTATACTCAACAATTTTAAAATTAAAGAAATATTTGCATCACAAAATTAATATATGAATTCGCAAAAAAAAAAATATGGGTAATATTTATAAATCATCTTTATTTAATATTTGGTATGTATGTGGGATTATTCACCCAACACACATTTAAGACAAGGTCGCATAGCTAACGTTCCTTGCCACTTAATTTAAATATTGAAGTTTGAAAGGTATGAACCAACTTCCACATTTGAACAAGGGCTACAAACACTATAGATGGTATATATGATCCATTCAATTTATAGAATATATGCTAACAAAGTTTAGCCAGTCGATGGCAACTAATTTTGTCAAATTTAACTAATAAACGAAATGGTCATTTTATGATATATTTTCACACATATTTTGTCAAAAATATTGCAGAAAAATTTAACAATTATAAGTTTAAAATAAAAAATTTAAGATGTTCAAGATTTATCTCCAAATAGTTATGACCTTTTTTCCCTTTTAATTTAATTAATTAGAAAAATGTCATATGAAATGAGTTATAGGTTTCGTAAGCATGTGGTATTGATAAGCCATGGTATTGGTCAATGGTATTGTAAGAAAGTATATCTATAGATAGGTAAAGTGGGCACGAATCTCCATGGTTAAGAATCATGAAGTAAATGTTTTGATGTTTATCATAAATTGACTACTATATGCATTTACCAACCATTTTGTTTATATGGTTAAGGTAGTGACAAGGGCTTCCATAATTTTAATTTAATTATCAATAATTATTAGGTAGATGGTGGATGGCAAATGAAAGAGTGAGTTTTTTTTTAAATTAATTAAGTCCTTTCTTCATTTTTAATTAAATTGATTTATTAAAAAAACATATCTCATATGACCGCAAGTTAAGGATTTTGGAGCATGTGTTATTAGTAAGCCATGGTATTGTCTCATGGTATTATACCAAAGTCTATTTATATGTTAAGAATCTCCATGCAAAGTGGGATTAATCTACATCATTAAATATCTAGTTACATGTATTTTAAAATGTACATATATATGTTTAAATCATATATTAATTATTTTTAGAATCAATAATAATAGTACTAATAATAAGGTCTTGAGGATTTGATCCAACAATTAGGTAGGGAGGTTTGATCCCCACAAATCATGTGGTCCAATCCAACTATGTATGTTGGAGCGTTGCTTCAGTTATGATTTCTTCAATTGAAAATTAAAGTACTAATAATAAAGAAGTTACAATTTAGTTAAGTTTTATGATTTTTATTTAAATTGGGCAATATTAGATATATCATAAGATAAGTATTTTGATGTCTATATGTGTTTGTGAGCTATTTAATTTATATAATTACTCTAATTTTAATAATAATCAAATATAAAAGATTAAGATTTATGTTAAAACTAATTATACCTTTTTAATAAAGCTTTTTTAATTTCAATTTAATTCAAAATAATACCAAATTCACTTATTCTATTTCTATTAATTTTTATTTATATCATTAAATTATTACTTCTTTTATATATATATTATTTGATTAGTTTTTATGATTTTTATTTTTTTTAAGCTTGAATTATACCAGATATATTTGAAAATATATTTTTAAACGTTTACTACTTATTTATTTTTTATAACTAGCTGATATATAAACTATTTTGATGAATTAGACTCATGTTATTAAAATTAAAATTAATATTAATAAAATGTTTTTTTTAATTGATTATTTTTCAAATTCACTATCAATAGAAACATATAGCGATGGTACTTGTTTTTGCTATATATATGTTTTTGTATAAAATCAAACATTTAATATATTAACTTAAAACTATGTGGTTAAATTAAATTAATTAATATAAGATCAAACATGTAATATATAACTTAAACCGATGTTATTAAATTAAATTAATTAATATATTAGATATTAATAGACAAATACAAATATATATACAAATGGATTGAATTAAATTAATGTAAACATATACTTGTAAATAAAAAAATTGATTGATATAATAAATTATTTAACCAAAAATATTTACTATCTAATATTGATACGGTTATGATTTTTTTAAGGGTTTTATGTAAATTTAATGACCGTTAATGGATAAATTATGAACCGTTCCTTCGGTTGGCATTATACTTTTCACTTCTCCATGACCATGAGCATAAATTTGTTTGTATCTAATACGTATATCCCTTTTTAATGACCATAGATTTGTTTGTAGCTAATAAGTATACTCCTTTTTAACTATTTTTCTTTCAATAATAGGCTTCAAAATATTAAGTGAAGATGACGCTCTCAAGAAAGATGAAGGGTGTGCATAATATAAATCGATTTTCAATGGAGATGGAATTGATTTAAAAGTCAGTGAACATTGTTTTTTATGCAAAATTGGTGCCTTGATGGGTCTTGCTTCCCAATTTGGGGTTGAGTCAAAAAGATAGTCTAGATTTCTGCTCGAGACGGGGTAGATTTAAAAGCTAGTGAACATTGATTATTACATAATCCCAACTGATTTAAAAGTCTCTGAATGTTGATCATTGTGTAATCCTGGTGCCTTGAGAAGTCTTGCTTCCTGATTCAGGGAAGATTCAAAATGTTTGTGTGATTAGTGTCGATTTGTAAGATTCTAGTGTTTGTTTTACATAAAATAGATATACATAAACATTTAACCTATACACAATATCTATATCTATACCACCCATCTCATTCGGCAGTCAAAACTTACAGTGAATTTTATGCTTCAAAGATTATGTAACTTCTAAGTTTCTAAAGACGATTTGTCATAGAAAAGTGAAGGATGTTGGCCTCTATTTAAATTTTAATCCCCATGAATTCAAAGCTCTCGAGAGTAGGTGTTATATGAATGTGATAGGTAGCCAAAGACTGAAAACAAAGAAAAGATGAATGGAAACACGGACAATGTGATTATTATGCATGTAGATAGCAAATAATTTTGCTCGACTTCACAAACACAGTTCATTGTGAGGAAGAGGCAATAAAATATTCAGAGTGGAGGGATGTGGTCCACTGTTTAAATTGTTAAAGACATGGAAGGGAATTCCATACTCGCCCTCAAACAAAAGGTTATATGACTGGAAGACAACAAGTTGATTTTTGAAACTGATAATGATAGTGAAAATAATAAGGATGTATGTATGAATTTTCCAAGTTGGTTGTGCAGAGGTGTTCTCCTCTCGAAGGAAATGGAAAGGCTTCAAAAGTGACAAGATAGATGAGCACAACAAACCCATTTTTAACGTCACTTCTTTGCCCGTTAGTTGTTTCCACAGGGACCCCATTAAGGTCTCCCTCACTAGTTCATACAAGAATAAAAGTGGGTGGAACTACAAGATTGTGGGTAGTTTCACTTAACGAGCATGTGCTCTACAACCACACCAGTGCAATTGCTGCAGAGGTAGGCCTATTATTTCTCTCTATTTTTATTTTTCTTTGTTAGCTAAATGACTGAAATATTAAATCGTGTGCCGGTGCTTATGAATAGTATAATAAGGGAGGTAAAGAACATATACAACGTTGCAATGTCAACAAGAGTTGAACAAGCATTAGTTTTTGGGGTAGTTGTTATTCTTGACAAACATAGTGAAGAAGATCATGGCTACTAAGAGTATTAACATATACTTCATGAAACAAATTGTAGATAAGGAATAATTGGTTCTAAAGCTGCTAGCATTCAACAGAACATTTGTAGCCATTCCTGAGTAGGTCATGTTATGATATTAACAATAATGTAAAGTGCTTTGGAATTATCTATTGTAAATGCCAAAGGTGAAAGAAATAGGTGTGGAGAGAAGATTAATGTCGCCAATGAATAAAAAAACAAATGCGTTATAGAAGCAGAGACCATTCAATGCATTGTACCATATCTCATGCAGAATCAATGAACCAACGACGAAAAAACATCATTGTGCAATAAGACATAAGCCTAGTTAACTAATAAGAAGTTCAAAACATAGAATTAAAATAATAATAATAAAATTTTTTTTAATAATGCTAACATTATAAAATGGGGTTTAATTTTTGGGTCGATAGAAAGTAAATGAGGGTCAACACATATATCGATTGTGTTAAGGATAACAAATGATTTTAGAAAAAAAAATTAATAATGAAAATTAGTGATATTTTTTTTATTGAAATTTGATGATACAATTTTGAGTAAGATTATTATTTTTCATTAATTCAAATTCATTTTTGAAAGAATAAATCAATTTATAATCATAGAAAACTTTATACAAAATAAGTTTATACAAATTTAACAACTTAAATTTATAATTTCAATCATTTTTAATTAAACTTTAGATAAAATTCATCCAAAAATATATTTTAAAATAAACATAAAAAAACAAAACATTTAAACTATAATATGAAAAATTATTAATAGAAAATATAAAACACTAATAAAAATGTAATCATAATTTAATTTAAATTAACTTTAATATTTATAAACCAACAATCTTAACATCTAGATATTAAAAAGAAAACGTAAATATGAAAAAATACTTAAAACAATTTAAAAAAAATAGATACATTAAGACTTTGATTTTAAATAATAAAAATATATATAAAAAAATAAAATAATTTTTTAATTTATTATTAAAATTGAAAAAATACTAATAAAACATATATCTATTTATTAAAAAAAATGCTTTAAAATCCAAAATCCATAAAAACTATAAAGCAAAAAAGCCAACTGAAATTGACTTTCAAGGATTGTACTTTTAAAAGTTAGATTATTTTTTTAATAAAAAGATGAACAACTCTTTCTCAATAATAATAGTAAACTATGATAATAAGTGAAGGCAAATTTTCAAAACCATGGGAAAAAAAAGGCATAAAAAAGAGGTTATAAACAAATATAAGGTCAATCCATGTTGAGATGGATGTTTTGGGCTCGTGAAAGTGATATGAAAGACATGTTTGCCATTTCGGTCCTCCAAGTCTTATTGAAACCTTTGAACTATAATATGTGTAGTTATGGATGCATAAAGTTCACCTTTTTAAGTTAAGGAGAAAGAGTTGAAGGTGGACTAATGATATTACCATAACATTAAAATATTTAAAATTACCAAATTAATATAAATTTAATTACAAATAAATTCATATTTATTATAATCATATTTTTGGATTTACTTAGCGCGGAAAAGGATAAAATCTTTTTAAGTGCAATATTTATAATTATTACTTTATGTATTTTTATTTTTATATTTTATTTATTTTTTAATTGTATTTTATTTTTATTGTTATGTAATTCGATCGAGTCAAAATGATTACATAACATTACATCATATAATATAAATTTACAACATCTTTTCTATATTGAGCAGCAGAGTACCTCTCGACACAATTATATTCAAATAAAAATATGATAAATTTTATGAGATAGAATATGGAATTTTGTGATATTTAATTTTGTAATTTGGAGTAGTGATGTTTGAGGTGATATGATATTTCAATGTCATAGTGTTTGTATTGTATTCATTTTATAAATGGGTTTATAATTGTGTGTGGAGGTTCTTTCATTCACTTGACTATGTATGGTTATCCCCATTATATGAATATGGTGTTGTTTGCTAGGGTTTTTTTGCGAGGAAACGATAATCGGGTCAGTGTTGTTCTACTTGGTTTTACCCCTGATAAGCTCACTGCTTTAGGGCATGGTGGATGCGAGTTACCACGTTTACATTTCCAATGCAGAGGGGCATGGGTTTTTAATGATAGTGAGAGACTCGTCCCTATTGAAGCACCCCCTATTCAGGAACGTCCCAAATTTCACCCCGAATTCAACATCGGCCCAAGGAGAAATGCAATCGTGGTAAAGGGAGACCACATTTCAGCAGCATGGATGAAGAAGGAACACTAGAAATGGTTTTATAGATGCCTTCTCCCTTTCCCTCCAACCATGTATTTCTCCTCCTTCGATGGCAAGATCTCCAAGGTCGTCAATTCCTTTATCTTCAAGACCTGCGGTGACATTAAGAGCTTCGACAACAATTACAGGTTTTGACTCACGATTGCATGGGACTTCCCCACTTATGACATCTATGCAAGAGCTGGGAGTAGACATGGCGTGGCCATTAGAGGGAAGGATGCCTGCAAAATGTTTGTTGAAAATCTTGAACGAGACACCTACCAGGGAAATGGACAAGGTGAGAAAGTTTGCAATGTGTTTGACAAAATTCACCAATCATATGGGGAAGGAATTGAGGATAGTTCTCTCCAAAAATCCCCATTTTTTGTTTGATCTCTGTCTGGAAAATCCCTCTGCATCTCGGTCAATGAAGATGATGGTGTATTCATGCTCACAAACAAAATTAAAGAGTTGACAGGAATTTAGGTGGGTTCATTGAGGCTCTTGTATAAAGGAAGGTAGCTTAAGATGAATCAGGTACTCAAAGAATACGGCATTGTGAAGAATGCCTCTATCTCTCTTGTTGGGTTCCTAAATGGAGGTGCCAGGGGCAGTGGGGCATATCCGGCGTTAAAGCCTCTTTCCTTCAAGGATGACCTCAAGTCAAGAATTAGCTTTTGACAGACCCATGAAACACCTAGGTCATTACAGGTGGACAAAACTGAGGATGTTCCCTCAGTTGAAATTTCACATCCAACTCTAGAGGACTACCATCAACTCTACTCTGAGACAAGGCTCATTTGTTGCTTCAATGGCTTATGGCCACATACAATGGACCTTTATAAGTGGATACATGTGGCCTGGACTAAGCAGTGCAACGTTATCTTCTACTCTAAGGGTTTCTTTATAGTGTTGTTCACTGAATCAAAAGATTATCAGAAGGCCCTAACCGGTGGATATTGGTTTTGGGGTAAATTCGGGTTGTTCATAACCCCCTAGTTTCTAGATTTTGATCCCTCCACAGTAGTCATTATCAAGCTTCCAATCTGGATCTGAATTCCTAATTTTCCTACCCATATCTGGCACATTTCAGTTTTTGAGGGTATAGGTAATTCCTTGGGCCATTATCGTACCACATATACCTCCGGAGCGAAATATGTCTGTACACCCACGGAAGAATATGTGTGGAAATTGACATTAGTAAAGGGTTTCCAAATCAAATAAATTTAAAAATTGGTGATTACCATTGGACCCAGTCTCTGGATTACAAGAATACTGCATTTTGGTATTGTGGTTTTCTTCAAACTGGTCATCTACATAATTCCTGCCCTTTGTCAATCTTCATCAAGAAGCAGCACAACAGAACATCTAAATCTAAAAGTTGGAAACCCTACAAACAACCCCCTAAGAAGGGTGAGCCTTTTTCTACTTCTGATCATGAGGATGAGGGCGTCGATGATGATATGATTCTAGGGGATCAAGATCATAATGTCGCTACTCATCAACCTTATGAGGATTCAGTTGGGATCCCAATTCCCCCTGCAAATAGGGAGTTGGTAATTAAATATCTCTCTTTGGGTATGTTGAAGTGTGCTCATGAATTTGCATCTTCTGACTTTGACAAGGAATATCCTTCAACTCTCAACGAAAACTTGCAAATTACCTTGGTTGATCTGCCTCTTGTAGGTTGGACCAAGGTTGTGAGAAAGAGAGGAAAGAAAAGTCACACTGAAGACAATCCCCAAGTCGGGTGATCTTGTTGAGTCTATCAAATCCATTTTTAGTTTCTTCTTTCGAGTCCGTGTCAAAGTCTTTGACATGTGTTATCAATGTAAAACTTATCTGTATTAATAGAAATCTTTTGTACTAACTTACAAAAGAAAATGTGTGTGAAGGTTAATGATCATTGCATGTGAGAAGACTATCACATGGTGGCATGTATAGTATGAAGGCACAGTAGGTTGGGCATAACATCATCCGTGTGCTTAACAATGTCTCTCAATGAATGAGATAGACAAGTCAGATGCTTTTAACTAATTGTTTTATATATTGTTAGTTAGTAAAATGGAAATATTTTTGTTAATTCTTTGAAAGTTATTTTAATTTACAACATGGTATAAAATCCATATCTTTCAATCTTGGGAGACCAAAGAATTAAGGTATCAATCTCATAAGAGTTGAGGATGTTCTTAATATGTTTCTTTACCATGTGAGCAACATAAGGTAGAGGATTAGAAGAAAAGAAAACCCTTTGTTTGTTGTCGAGTTATATATGGTTCTAAATGAACAACATAGAATTGTGGGAGATGTTGCTCTCAACTTTAAAGATGATATAAGTTTACAAGTGTGCATAGGACTTGTGAAAGAATTCGGATAATGATCTTTGACAATCAAGGGAAGATATATTTTAGGAGGGGTTGATGGGTATGCAACATGGTTATTTTGTAGTCGTAGTTGGAAAATATGGAGATTGTCTCACTCAATTTTGCAAGTAAACATATTTGTAAGAGAAGTTGGGACACTAAATTTATACTTAGGAAAGACAAAAAAAAATATGACTCACATTTAATGTATTGAAATTAATTTTTAGATACAACGATATCATTAAATGTGCATTTTATTTGAATGTAGGGATGTATTTTAGGAATGTTTGTAATGATTAGTTTTATGTAATGTAAGTAAGATGCAAAGTTTATTGTAGCCTCTTTCTTTTGGATAAAGGTTTTCATTGCATTATAGTGGTGAGAATTCACCCTTTATTAAAAAGTAGGACACTAGTAGAACTATGGGTGCCCACTCAACTTCATGTAAATGGTCGCACAAACCAAGATGACAACCCTCTTATGGGAGCATGTTGACCACTTTCAAATATTCAAGCCTCGTGGTGTTTTTAACATGTGTTATATTTAAGGAAGATTCAAAAATTATGTAATGGATTTAATGTATTGAGGCGGGAGTGTCACAAATAACAATATCATTAAATTTGTAGTTCAATGAGTAGTTGGGATGTATTTTAGGAATGCTTGTGCCAAATAAATTTATGTAATGGCAGTTAATAAGATGGAAATTTTACTGTAGCAATTTTTTAGATAATGCTTATTTATTACACTACAATGATAAGCATCCAACACATATTAATAGGTGGGAAGTTGCCTACACTATAATTTTTCACCCTACCTTACATAAATGAACATGACATCTCAACCAAACAATGACCCGATTGTGAGTGCACAATGACCACTTTTTTTAAGACTCAAACCCCAAACCCCATTAGCGATGGTAACAATGACCCAATTTCACAAACTTAAGTCATGTCTTGTGATATATTGATGATAATGACGTTCATTGCCCCCCTGTTGGCAAGCCAGCCTACTCCATTTTATTTTTGACAAAATAAAGGGCCCCTCCTAGAAGCTTTACTCATTTTTCCATTTTTTAATTGTTTGGATTGGTATTGGATTGATTTATGCATCTTTTCCTCTAATCATCATTCTAATCTCTATACTGAATTTCAACTTTTTCTCATGATGTGTGTTACATTATGCGACCCATTATTTCAATCATTAGGGATGTAAGGGCTATTTCCTTTGATTGTTATTATTAGTGAATTTATCATTGCTCCTATTAGCAATAAAATGCTCAAGTTTAAGTGACGCTATAGAATCAAATATTTTGTAGCAGCCCTAATTGAGTCTTTAATGTTAATAGGATTACCTTTATAAACTATCATATCGACTTTTATGTTAATCCTTTTATCTTCGCATGATGTGTAATTTTAAATGTTTTAATGTTCAAATCAATGGTCATAACCTAAGGTTCATACCCTATATTGGTGGTGTTGTATGTTTTTAAACAATTCATTTACATCATTTAACAGTTCAACCATATCACGTTCGTCGATTAATGCCCCACTAATTTCAAATTAATTATATGATTCTCGGTGATTTGTTTCACGGATTCACACTTATGGCAAATATTGTTTTCGAGTGATATGTTATGCTATCACACTGCTGATGGTGTTGGACCCGCCAATGTTCAGGGGATCACTCTGGTATGATGTCCCAACTAGACCTCACACTGTTTGGTGTGGGAGTCCCATCCGATATGATGGTCTGGTTTCCATTATCTTAAGGATTTGCCTCAACTCTTGCTTGTCAGCATAGGAGAGTGGTCTGCTTTGTCTGCGGGAAGTGAGGTTCGCATGCCTGGTGAGTGTAAGTGTACTTGTGTCAATGGTTCTTTCACTGTGAGGGGAAGAGAGTGAAGGTGATTTCCAAGTTGAAAGGGATCAGTCCCAACTCGGCTAGGAACACACAACACAAAAGAACATAAACAACTCCCAGCGAAGCAGTCCACTCGGATGCGGAAGTCACAACTTACAAGGTAAGATAACACGTACAACACTCATGGATCAGTTCGAACGAGTGCAACGGTTGTTACAACAAGGTTCATGTGAAAGGTCTATCTGATGTCCAGCAGAGCAGTCGACATGGACGGGACATCGTTAACAACATATACAACACATTTCCATTAATAGATTATGCATTACAACAAATGAATCAGTTCAGATGTAGAACACAGGTTAAAGCAACATGCATTACAAGTGTTAAAGATCAGTCTTACAACAAATACAATACATGTGTGAAAACGTGTTGGCCCGTTAATGGACTTATGAATTAAGCGAAAGTTCCAAGACACATCGATACACCATACATCACTAACCCCATCAGCGGGGTGTTGGAGCCACTACTTACTCCTCAAAGAAAATATCACAGACTCTCTTGGCTATGTGGGAGGAGCTGAGGTGAAAAGCCCTTTCATGTGCAAATGAGGGGGTATTTATATCCAAGGGTGAAACTGACCCTTGTGGTTGTTCGACTACCCTCATGACCGTTCGACTTCCATGACTTTTCGTTTACATGAATCTATGTTCAACAAGTGGGTATCTTGGACTTCCACGTTATATCACATTGATTGACAACATAGCCCATATTAGAGAAGTGGGTGACATGACTCATGACATGACTCGACATGAATTGACATGATAGTGCTGGTACACTTGTGTTGCTACTGGAGTGCATGTCGAGCTACAATGTTGTTGAGATATGGATGTCTTCATGGTGTATCATAGCTTCACCTCTGCATGGTGAAGTCCATAGAGTCTTCGATGGTCCTTGGTTCACTTGATGAATCTTTAGCATGTTGTTCCTTGCTTTCATGCTGAAAGGCTTGACAGGCTCAACTATTCGCGAAGGGACATGTTAGTCGCATTCTTCTGCTTCGCATGCTTCGTTCATTCGTCCGTTGGTGAACCTGTCCATCTGCATGTGCTCCCTTCGTTCATCTCATTCGTCATCTTGACATGTTTGTTGGTGTACCTGTACCTGTAGTCACTCATGACGAGACGACATCAAATCCAAAACCTCCTAGTCTACCATGACACATGATCATTTCGAATGCAGGTGACCGGGAGAGGAAGCAAGGTTGTAATGCGGGATGATGGCTCTGGGCACTACTGATGAAAACTACGCAAGAGTCACTGAGTGATGGAGATGGGCAATCTGAGTCGATAGTGACTGTTTGCGAGGTCTGCCTAGACTGAGAGGAAAAATTGCGCAAATTTTGGGAGGGACAATTTGGGCTGCAGGGGGAAAGGCACGCATGCTTTGTGCATTTTCCAGAATGAACAGACAGGGGGGCTGGACTGCCAAATTTGTGCAATTTTCCAGAGGAACGGGCTGGGATGCATGAAGGGTCAGCAGATAGGGATTGCACAGTTTTTTGGGGGAACTACCCAAGAGACTGGCAACCAGAACTACGCAATTCCAGAACTACGCAATTCCCAAAGGGAACTACCAGTTGGCTGCTAGGGTCACTGGCAGCCGAAACTACACAATTCTCAGAGGGAACTGGCAGTTGGCTGCTCAGTCACTGGCAGCAGAAACTGTGCAATTCCCAGAGGGAATTAGCAGTCTACTGCTAGGAGTTGCTCGCGAGGAAATGCACTGAGGCCAGGAGGCTAGCCTGCTAATCATCTCTGTGTAATTTCAAAGCTGAGCTAACTAATGGGCAGCAGAAGGCCTGCTCATGAAAACTGCGCAATTTCCTGGATGAGCAGCCGGACAATCGTCTAGATCACTGACTAGGAAAACTGCGCAACTTTCTGAAGGAGAAAGGGATGGGCACTTGGTGTCTGTCCAGCCTATCGGTGCAATTTCCTCAGTCAGTTGAGCGGTGAGGTCAATGGCCTCTGCGCAATTTTTGAGGGGAGTCAGTGCCGGGGTGACTGTCGGGTCTGACTATTCAGGTGGCCAACATGGGTGTTGATTGAGTTGCTTGCAGGCAACACAACTTGAAAGGACTAGCTTGGTGCTTCTGCACTGTTATGGTTGATAGTTGATAGAGTCGAAAGTAGGGCGATGGTTTGGTTGTCAGTGGGGATTCTGGTTGTCAGAACTTCGGTAAGAATGACTAAGTGTGTGAACAATTGATAGATGCATAGGTGATCATACAAACACACACTCGCATGACTTGACGATGAAACAACTAAACCATCCAGACACACATGTTCAACATGATTGACCGACGATGCAAGCGACAAGCATGACACTCGTGACTTACCGTTCATTGATCGAGATGGCGCTTGTGCGACAGTGAATGTGACCCTGTGTGTGAGTGTGACAGATGATTTCATAGTGAACACAACAAGTACACACCAAGCGAAGACTTTGGGCACAACCAGAGCATGGTTGCAAGCATGACTTAGACACCAACATGCAGAAACTTGAATGAAATGAACAAGCAAGGCAGATGTGAGGACTCACACGAGCTCACGGAGTGAACCCGAGTGTGTGTAGTCATCAAGTGAAACTCTCAAGGAAGGCTCCAAAATTGGGTGCAGGCCAAAATTTGGAGGGTGGTTGTAGCGCTACAACACTTGGTGACACACTGGTAGAACTCCAGCTTCTCTGTTTCGGTTCATTGCTAGCACAGGGCCTTGGTCTTTTGGGGAGTATTGAATTGATGTACAGATTACTTCAACTTCCTCACTTACCCCATGGACATACATGGTTTACCCTTTTGCCAACTCAGTCAAACACAATCAAAAGTTCAGCTTGATCACATTACTTTGAATCCGGGAAGGGTAGTTTAACTTGCGAGTTGAAAATTTTCAGAGTATAAGTTTTCATATCTGGTGTTGCTCCACTGCCAACAGGCTTGGACAGTACCCCGGCGGAGTCAAGCAGGAACACACAAATTTCTCCACTACCAGCGAGCCTGATCAATACCTCGGTGGAGTTGTATGCTTCACCTCTCCACACAGGAAGGCTTTCTCTTCTTTCACCTTTGTATTTTTCAAGAGAACAATGCATAGGAAATTATTTATTTTTGGGGTGGAAGAGGGATCCCGACTTATTGAGAGCAGAAGAGGCTGTTCCTTCAGAGAAGCATGTAAGACCTCTGACATAGGTTTTCTTGTTTAGATTTTCCCCTTCTCCGTTTCTACTAGTTGGATGAGCTTAAACACACAGAGCAGAAAACTGACTACAGGCATGGGGCTTCCCAGTGTGGAGATAGATTCATGGTTGGGCCAAAACTTCCCTTGTAGACAGTTTGTATTTTCCGTCAAGACTTCATTGGACGAAGGTTGTAACAAAGCATAGAGAAGACAGACACAAGATTGGCCAAGTGCTTCAGTGTCACAAGTCTCTTCCTATCTCAGCCACATACTCTATTCAAAATCCAGAACGTAGTAGTTGGCATCATATATTTTCGGAAACAAAAATAGTAATATATCAAGCAAACAAAACAAACATAAACAATAATAGCAAGCAAAACAAAGAAAGAAAAGCAGAAGCAGAAGCAAAAGTGAAAGAAAAGCGAGTAAGCAAACATACAAGTAAACAAACAAACAAACATTCAAAGCAAGAAAGCAAAAAGCATGCAAGCAAACTGAAAGCAAACACTACTCCTACTCCTAAGATAATGGTGCGTGGGCCTGGTCACGTGAAGTGATATTTCCAATTGCATCCACTGACGCATTGGTTGACCCATGTTGGTGAAGGCTTGGTCCGTGAGCAACCCAGTTGTGCAAACCAACAAATGTGAAAGATACAACAATGAAAACAGACACACTCCAAGCTTACAAGCACCCACAGAACAAAAATGAGTGAAAGCACATGTTATGCACTCTTTGGACTTGTCATGGTGTTGTGCTACACTACGTGCATATGTTGAATGTATACATTCCCTTGACCATGATATGCAAGAAAACATGAGAAAGGTAGACCACTTACATTGCACAAGTGTGCTTGCTGTGTAAGATTCCTCCAATGCATGAGCGATGGGATTGTGTAGTTCGAGTGGAGGAAGTAAAATCTAAGTGTTAGATTGATCTTGAGTGCATACAGATGAGTGATGAGGAGCCTTAAGTGTGTGAACAATTTCCTGATCATAAGTGAAACCAACCTCAGGACAACGAGGGCCTGACATAACCATCAACTCAGGCTGAAGTGCCTCGACAGTCTATGGGGTTTTGACTTCGTTGACAGATGGATCTTCATAGACCAATGGCTTAGATGGATTAACAACAAGTGAATCAACATTGTGATCAAATGATGAGGTGAAAAGATCACAACAACCAAGATCAGAACATTGAGGATGTTGGTCGGCATCCTCATGGTTTGATGAATCACACAGAGGGGTAGATGAGAAGGAAGGATGTTCACCCTCTGCGTTTCTGGAAAGAGCAGATGAAAGATCAAGTGGATTTTCAATGAATGATTGGTCCTCTCCGTTGTTGGATGATGGACTGACATGCAGTGTGTACTGCAAAAGATCAACAATGGGTGTATCAGTGTACTGAGATACACATGAAAAATCTGGGATGACAAGATCAACAAGGATTCCAGGAAGAAACGGAGGAAGTACAGACAGACATGGATGGTCCCTTGCTGCCGGTGGATGTTCAAGCTCCTCGTCATGCTCTTCATGAATGCTTGTGCATGTTGGTTGTGCAACACCAATGCCGTTGATAGATCGACCCTCGTTCAAAACAAGTGTAGAGTCTAGAATGGAAGAACACAAGGCAGTGTCATCCAAAGGATGATCAAAATACGAAGACGAAGGTTGAGGCACAAAATACATGTGACGAGGTATGGGACTCATAGCCAAATTTGCGTGAAAATCGGAAGGAGCGATGTCGAGAGGTTGTGATGGTTCAACAAATGTGTGTTCATGCTCTCCGGCATCACTCTACAGTGGTGGAGTTGTTTGATGAGGGGACAGCAGATAGTCACTTGTGACAACAACCGCGCCCATCTATGATTGCATAGCTCCATCATTGAATAATGTTGAGCGGGGTTTCAGCTTGAACTTCTTCTTGGGACGAGCATATTTCTTAAGGTAGTACTCAGACCAGTCCCAAAGATAGACAAATTTCTTCTGGCTCCTTGGAGCTTGAAACTGCAAGTCACGGAAGCACTGCCAAAAATCAATAACCGATTCATGCAGAGACTTCTGTTGCTATAACAGTTTTTGGTCAAGATGGTCTGGATCAAAATGATAGAAAATGTCTTCAACAAGATCACATAAGTGTTCAAATGAGAGCATGCTGTTTGCCGGTAGGTTGAGCAGCCAATGAAATGGATATTTGTGAAGTGTGTATGCAAGCAACAAACTAACTTGTTCATCAGAAAACTCATCTTCCTCATGAAACATGGAAAGAAAGTCATGTAAGTACTCAGGCCAGGCCACTTCGCCTTCACCATCATACGTGAAAGTGGACAAGAGATCGAAAAACTCCCTCGCGATGGAGGCATCTTCACGATTCGACAAACACCACGAGGGAAGAAGAGTGCAAGAATCCATGAAAGGTATGCAAAGGTTCAAAACTGGATGAGAGGGCACATCTTGTCATCAGACCCTCCTTCTAGCGCCAGAAATGTTGACGGTGCTGGACTCGCCAACATTCAAGGGATCACCCTGCTATGAAGTCCCAACTAGACCTCACATCGTTTGGTGTGGGAGTCCCATCCGATATGATGGCCCAGTTGCCATTATCTTAAGGATTTTCCTCAACTCTTGCTTGTTAGTTTAAGAGAGTGGTATGCTTTGTCTTTGGGAAGTGAGGTTCACGTGCCTGGTGAGTGTAAGTGTACTTGTGTAAATGGTTCTTTCAATGTGAGGGGAAGAGAGTGAAGGTGAGTTCCAGGTTGAAAGGGATCGATCCCAACTCGGCTCGAAACACACAACACAAAAGGACATACACATCTCCTCGCGGAGAATTCCACTTGGATGCGACAGTCACAATGTACAAGGTAAGATAACACGTACAACACTCATGGATCATTCTGAATGAGTGCAACGGTTTTTACAACAAAATTCATGTGAAAGGTCTATCTGATGTCTGGCAGGGCAGTCGACACGGACGAGACAACATTAACAACATATACGACACATTTCCATTAATAGATTATGCATTACAGCAAATGAATCTGTTCATATGTAGAACACAGGTTAAAGCAACATGCATTACAAGTGTTAGAGATTAGTCTTACAACAAATACAATACATGTATGAAAACATGATCGCCCGTTAACAGGCTTATGAATTAAGCGAAAGTTCCAAGAAACATCGTTACACCATACATCACTAACCTCGTTAGTGGGGCGTTGGAGCCACTACTTACTCCTTAAAGAAAAGATTACAAACTCTCTTGGCTATGTGGGAGGAGCTAAGGTGAAAAGCCCTTTCACGTACAAATGAGGGGGTATTTATATCCAAGGTTGAAACTGACCCTTATGGTTGTTCGACTACCCTCATGACTGTTCGACTTCCATGACTTTTCATTTACATGACTCGATGTTCAACAAGTGGGTCTCTTGGACTTCCACGTTAAATCACATTGATTGACAGCATAGCCCATAGTGGAGAAGTGGGTGACATGACTCATGACATGACTCGACATGACAGTGCTGGTACACTCGTGTTACTGTTGGAGTGCATGTCGAGCTACAGTGCTGCTGAATGATGGATGTCTTCATGGTGTATCATAGCTTCACCTCCACATGGTGAAGTGCTTGGAGTTTTCAATGGTCCTTGGTTCGCTTGATAAAGCTTTATCATGTTGTTCCTTGCTTTCATGCTGGAAGGCTTGATAGGCTCAACTGTTCACGAAGGGGCATGTTAATCTTGTTCATCTGCTTTACACGCTTCATTCGTTCATCCGTAGGTGAACCTGTCCATCTGCATGTGCTCTCTTAGTTCATCTTGTTCGTCATCTTGACATGTTTGTTGGTGTACCTGTACCTGCAGTCACTCATGACGAGATGACATCAAATCCAAAACCTCCTAGTCTACCATGACACATGATCATTTCAGATGTAGGTGACCAGGATAGGTAGCAAGGTTGCAAAGCGGGATGATGGCTTCGGTTACTGCTGATGAAAACTACACAAGGGTCATTGAGTGATGGAGACAAGCAATCTGAGTCGACAGTGACTGTTTGTGAGGTCTACCTCGATTGAGAGGTAAAATTGCGCAAATTTTGGGAGGGACAGTCCGGGCTGTAGGGGGGCAAGACAGGAATGCTCCACAGATTTTCCGGAACGAACAGTCAGTGAGGGAAAGATAGCTAGATTTGCGCGATTTTCCAGAGGAATGGGCCAAGATGCATGAAGGGTCAGCAGGCAGGGATTGCGCCGTTTTCTGGGGGAATTGCCTGGGAGACTGGCGGCCACAACTACGCAATTCCTAGAGGGAATTTCCAGTTGGCTGCTAGGGTCACTGGCAGCTGAAACTGCACAATTCCTAGAGGGAACTGGCAGTTGGCTGCTTAGTCACTGGCAGCAGAAACTGCACAATTCCTAGAGGGAACTGGCAGTCTGCAACTAGCGGGGAAATGTACTAATGCTGGGAGGCTGACCTATTGATCATCTCTACGCAATTTCTAAGCTGAGATGATTGATGGGTAGCGGAAGGCCTACTCATGAAAACTACGCAATTTCCTGGATGAGCAGTCGGTCGACCGTCCGGATGACTGACTGAAGGAGACAAGAATGGGCACTTGGTGTTTGTTCGGCCTATCTTTGCAATTTCCTTAGTCAATTGAGCGGGTGAGGTCAATGGCCTCTACATTATTTTTTAGGGGAGTCAGTCCCTGGGTGACTATCGGGTCTCACTGTTTGGGTGGCCAGCATGGGTGCTGATTGAGTTGCTTATAGGCAACGCAACTTGAAAGGACTAGCTTGGTGCTTCTGCATTTTTCTAGTTGAGAGTCGATCTAGTTGAAAGCAAGGTGATGGTCCGGTTTTTAGTGGGAAGTCTGGTCGTCAGAACTTCAAAAAAAATGCCTAAGTGCGTGAACAGTCAAAAGATGCATAGTTGATCATACAAACACACACTCGCATGACTTGACGATGAAACGACCAAACCATCCAGACACACATGTTCAACATGATTGACCGACGGTGCAAGCGATAAGCATGACACTCGTGACTGACCGTTCATTGATCGAGATGGCACTTGCGCGACAGTGAATATGACTCTGTGTGTCAGTGCGACAGATGCTTTCATAGCGAACACAACAAGTACACACGAAGCGAAGACTTTGGGCACAGCTAGAACATGGTCGCAAGCATGACTTAGACACTATTATACTCTTAATCCTGCAAGACGATACCAGAATACCAAATATGTGAAAAAAAATATACCCAGAACATAGAACAGGAGCAATAACAACAAGTATTTTATTATTCAGAAAGCAAAGTTCACTTGCCTCTTCGAGGGGGAAACCTCCCATAGAGCTGAGCTCGATTACAAAATAAGACATGATGCTGCTCGCAGGGAGTCTCTATTCTTTATATAGGATTCATACATGCAATAACATGGGGCAATACCATGGTTCTTATTAATACCATCTATCTAATACCATGGCCCATTTGCAACTAACAGTGGTCCCGTCATTAAATGCGGGTTAACCACTTACAATTATTAATATGGGCTTTATTGACTCTTTACTTAACTATAACTATGACTCGATCCTATTACATAAATAAGGGGGTTAGGGTGGGACCCTAACATGCCCTCCCCCATAAGAATATCCTTGTCCTCAAGGCTGAAGCTATGGAAACTGCTGAAGAATAGTGGCTGGTTCCCAGGTTGCATCTTCCAAAGAGGTGTCTTTCCACTTGACGAGGACTTCCTTGATCGTACGGCCACACAGGTGCCATTCTCGTGTGTCCAGGACCTGTTCAGGTTGGAGCCAGATTGACCCTTCTTCATCCATTTCAAGTAGACTGGTTTGAATTCCGCAATTTTTCCCAATCACTTTCTTGAGGCATGAGACATGGAAAACTGGATGGATTTTTGCAGTGGGTGGCAAAGCTAGCTTGTAGGCCACTTCTCCAATGCGCTGAAGTACTTGATATGGTCCGTAGAATTTTGGAGATAGTTTCTGACAACCCTTGTCTTTGAGTGATGTTTGCTTATATGGTTGCAGCCTAAAAAATACCTGATCCCCTTCTTGAAATTGGCGTTCTGAGCGATGCCGATCTACCTGTTGCTTCATGCGGTTTTGAGCTTGATGAAGATTATCACTAAGATGGGTGAGCATGGTTGTGCGGTTCTGTAGGAGTTGATCCACTGCATGTACCTTCGAGCATCCCTTGATATAAGAAGTAGGAGAAGGAGGGAGTTGACCATAAATTGCTTCATATGGAGTCATTTTGGTGGTGGCATGATAGTTGGTGTTATACCACCATTCAGCTAGAGGTAACCACTGTACCCAGAGATGTTGCTTTTCTGAAGTGAAACACCTAAGGTAGGTTTCCAGACATTTGTTGACTGCTTCAGTTTGACCATCAGTTTGTGGATGATAGGAAGTACTGAGTTTTAGTTGGGTACCTTGTAGCCGGAAGAGTTCCTGCCAAAAATTACTGGTGAAGACCGAGTCACGATCAGACACAATGGAAGTGGGCATGCCATGCAATTTGAAGATCTGATCCATGAAAGATTGAGCAACCAAAGTCGGTGTAAAAGAGTGGGGTAGGGCGCAAAAATGAGCATACTTAGAAAGTCTGTCCACAACCACCATGATGACTGACTTGTTTCCTGACTTTGGAAGACCTGTAATGAAATCCATAGAAACCTCTGTCCATATTGATGCCAGGATGGGCAATGGTTGTAATGTGCTTGGTGCTTTGACTGTCTCTCCTTTGTTGCACTGACAGATGTCGCATTCAGCTACAAAAGTAAGAATGTCCTTTTTCATGCCTGTCCAAAAAAATGATCTTCGAGTGCGAGCATACGTCTTCTGAAAGCTTGAATGTCCTGCAGTGGGAGAAGAGTGCAACTCCGCCAAAATGCGGATTTTGAGGGTGGATGTTGGTGATATTACGACTCTATCCTTGTAGCGAAGAATCTCATCTTGCCACGAGTAGCCCTCGGTTGAATTTGGATCCACCCGCAATTGAGTAATGAGTTGGGAGAGCCAGGGATGTGAAAACCATTCCTTGCAAGCCTCTTCAATCCATTCTGGAATGGGAAGGGAAATTGCGAGCATGGTACTTTCCTCCTCAAATTGGCAAGATAATGCATTTGCTACAATATTTTCGCGCCCTTTCTTGTAAATTATCTCATAATCATATCCCAGCATTTTGGCGAGCCATTTATTTTGTTGTGGTGAGGATAGGCGTTGCTCCAAAAAATATTTAAGGCTTTGATGGTTTGTGCGGATTTGGAAGCGTCGCCCCAATAAGTAAGGTCGCCAGGTATCTACGGCATGTAAGATGGCCATCATCTCCTTCTCATAGGTAGACTGTCCCAGATTCTTCCCACTTAGTTGCTAGCTTGTGAAGGCCAAGGGTCAAGCTTCCTGCATTAAGACTGCCCCAATACCCGTACCCGAAGCATCATATTCAATGACAAAAGATTTGGTGAAGTTGGGTAGTGCTAAGACTGGAGTGGAACACATGGCATTTTTGAGAGCTGTAAAGGCCTATTGTGCTTCATCATTCCAGAGGAATGAATTTTTCTTGAGGAGTTGAGTAAGGGGCCTCACAATGCAACCATAATTGTGGACAAATTTGCGATAGTAGCCCATGAGACCCAAAAATCCTCTCAGGCTCTTCAAGGTCTTAGTTTGAGGTCAATCCTGCATTGCCTGGATCTTTTTGGGGTCCACCCTGACGCCTTCAGGCCCCACAATGTGGCCCAAATACTCAACTTCTTCCATGCCAAAAGAACACTTGGACATCTTAACAAATAATTTATGCTCTCGGAGCAGTTGCAAGAGCAGATCTACATGCTAAAGATGTGCGGCCCAAGTGCGATTGTAGATGAGGATGTCATCAAAGAAAACAAGGACAAATTTTCTGAGATATGGTTTGAGTAGGTGGCTCATAAGGCTCTGAAAAGTGGATGGGGCATTACAAAGACCGAATGGCATGACTAGGAACTCATAATGGCCTTCATGAGTTCTGAAAGCAGTCTTTGGAATGTCGACTTCTTTCATGCGAATTTGGTGGTAGCCTGAGCGAAGATCAAGCTTAGTGAAGAATTGAGCTCCATTTAGTTCATCCAGCAAATCATCAACAACCAGGATGGGAAATTTATCTTTGACTGTCAACTTATTGAGGGCCCTGAAGTTTGGACACATACGCCATTCCCCATCTTTCTTGAGCACCATGACCACTGGTGATGAATAAGGACTAATGCTAGGATGAATGACGCCTGCTTCCAAAAATTCCTTGATTATTTTTTCTTTTTCATTCTTTTGGGCGAATGGATATCTATATGGGCGCACATTTGGTGGTTGTGCCCCTAGGACCAAAGTGATGCTATGATCATGTTCCCCTCTCGAGGGTGGAAGCTCATGAGGCTTGTCAAAGACTGGCTGATGGTTATTTAAGATCTGTTGCATCTCAGGATGAATCAGAAGAGAATTGGGTTCGAAGGCCTGGATGGCATTAAATTGAGCTATAACTCCATGATGGCCCTTTTTTAACAATTTTTCCATTCGATTTGAGCTGATGATAGAGGGAGCTCCCGCCTGGAGTCCACGGAGGGTACGTGTGTGGTTGTTCTGCGTAAAGCTCATATATAACTCCTGGAAATCCATTGTGATTGGGCCAAGTGTGCGAAGCCATTTAGCACCTAGGACAATGTCGCACCCTCCCATGTGTATGGCAAACATGTGGGTCTTTAACTGATAATCCACCATTTGAAGTTTGACATTTTCACAACGGCCTTCACATTTCATTGTGCCCCCATCAGCAATTTGGACTTGGAAGTTAGAAACTTCTCGTATAAAACAATGCAATGCTTCCGTGACTCTTTGATGGATAAAATTATGTGTACTTCCACTATCAATCAAGACTACTACTGGGCGATGCTTAATAGAACCTATGATTTTGAGAGTTTGAGGCGAAGAAGTCCCTGACAAAGCATGCAGCGAAATAACTGGTTCTTCAGGTACATTGTCCTTCTAGTTATCCTCTTCTTCCTCCTCTGGTTCCTCAAGTGGTGGGGCTTCCTTCGATGAGCTATGATCAGTAGCATCAATTTGAAAAAATTTGGGCTCCTTGCATTTATGCCCGGGGGAGTATTTTTCATCACAGTAGTAACATAATCCTTGCTTTCTTCTTTCCGCCATTTCTGCAGGTGACACCTTTTGAACCTTGAGTGTTTGGGTAGTGCTGTGAGCCTGTGGGGGGTGACCCTTGGCGGTGAAATTTGGGCGATTGGACTGGGCCACTAATGCACGTTCTACTTCACGAGCTATCTTGCAAGCCTCCAGCCATGAGGGAGGGTGGTGCAGTCGGACGTGGGCTTGTATGGCCTCTTTAAGACCACTGATAAAACATTTCGTGTAGAACTCATCTTGTAGACCTAAAGTGTGGAAAGCTAAGGCTTCAAAGGCTGTAATATATTCATCCACTGTTCCAGTCTGTCGGAGCTTAGTGAGATGACCCAAAAAAGCAGAGTCATGGTCAAAGCGATCCATAAGAGCTTTTTTGAATGTGTCCCAAGTCAAGGGCCTTCCATAGCAACGTTGATGCCATTTCCACCATTGCCATCTTTCATTGTCCAAGTACATGATCCCCACACTAAGCTGAGTGGCATTATCCAGGATGTAATTTAGATTGAAATATTGCTCCATTTGTGCTATCCATGTTGCTGGGTGAGAGCTGTCAAATTTATGCATGTCCAGCTTGGGTGGTCATGGACGGGATTGTTGGTGGGTGCCCTAGAGGTGAAGAGAGTGGCTAGACTCACCCTCACTGTGTTCATTGCCAATATATGCCTCCTCGCGGGCTTCTGCCTTGCCCATAGAGAGTGTTGTAGTTAATTTCGTCAGCTGATCTTGGATGTCTTTCAAGGATGCTTCAAGTTTTTCCATCCTTTCATTCACCATAGCTTGATGTCTAGTTTGTACCATGCACCAAGCTGATTTACTTGAAATTTGGGACCGCCAGAATTTTTTTGGCACTAATAATTGAATGGTACCATCTTGCTCAGCTCGTCGTCCTGATTGTTATGGGCTAAGTCACCAATAAGCGCCCCGGGGGGTCTCAAACTCCCTTTTTTTTTACTCCTTGCTTAGGAATATTGCAGTCGCTGGTGGGCTCTAGTATTGCAGCAATAATGCTGCAACTCTTGGGACTCCCTTCTTTACTTTTATCAACCCGGTAGTTCGTAACAAACTTGGAAGCAACAGTGCTATATGCACAAGTACTAGCTCTTGCCGCAGACTATCACTGGATCAGCTGGCATAAGTCTGCTAGGAGCTTAAGCCAACTTCTATGAGCTCTTAGAAGAAGCTTTTAACTGTGATGGACGAAAGCTAACTCAAAGGAAGCTAGTCTACTTGCAGAAAGAAGCTGAAAGTGGAAAAGGAATGCAAACCCTAGTTTTACAGACTAACCCTACCGATGCAAGAAAAGAGATGGAAGCAGTGGAAATGGATGCCATAGACTTCTAGAAATGTAGAATGCATGTGACTAAGCTAGTCTTGTAGTGAAATCTGAGAAGGAATGTCTTTTTGTATTTTTGAGTAATCTTGTAGAAATATTATGCATGTGCTTAACTGTTTTGACTATGCAGAGGTTGATTGATGGAAGGAAATGGTGAGGGCACTTGCAGGAGGTTGGGAAGGTGAGAAGAGGGCCTAAGGAGTACCTAACACCCTTCCAGAGAGTTTCATTGTGATTGGATCTTGAAAAACCGCTCTCGTGATCTTCTACAGGAAGTCTGCAGGGGTTCTACAGGATGTTCCGGAAGGAGATTTTGGAGGGTTGAAGGTGGAAGAAAGGTGGAGAAGTGGAGATGGAGGTTAGATGAGGGTGTGAAGAGGTTTATAACCTAGCAAATGAAGCTGAGAAGTGATGAGGATGGTTGGATTTGTTCAAGGATGGATAGAGCAATGATGCACAAAAATATGGAAATTAGGTCAAAATGAGAAAGTGTGGCAAACGAAAGGCAAGAATCTGAGTTAGGGGATGGAATAGGTTGCACTGATGGCAAAAGGGTAGGCAGGGAGGTATCACAGGTGTTCTGCACACTACTTCTTGAAACTGACCAAACAAAGACCATGCAAACCAAATATCTAGCTATTCTAACCTAATTTGACCTAGGAACCAGCACCCATGATGAACATAAATTAATTGGTAGAAAATTATGTAAAATAACTTATGAAAACCAAGCAAGAATGGATCGAAGCATGTAATCACATCTGGTATCAACTTTTGCAACTGAGAAACTGACACTAGCAATTGCAGAAGAAGCAAAAATAGTTTTTTTGTGGTAGCAAGGACACTTGGGTCTCAGCTCATGGTCCTGAGGAGGGAGAGGTGAGATCCAAGGTTGCTTGATAGCCTTTTTCGAAGATCTTTTCTGTTGTCAACCTATCAAATCACTATGAACCATCAAAAGCTCTTTCAATCATAAAAAATGACCTAGATAACCAAGCAAGATTCTAATCTACTAGCAGAAATTATTTTATGAAGACAGTAAAAAAACATATAACAGTACACGGAGGAGGTCTTGGCGCTTGGGTTGGGCCCAACCCCAAGAGCCACAGGCTCCTAAAAAGAAGCTCAGAACTGATGCAACATGAAACTGGTTTCCATTACTCAAAAAACAACCATGTCCAAAATGTGTTACCACAGAAGCTCCAAAATGGGTTGAGAAACAAAGCAGCACTATAGTGTGAAATACAAATGTTCAACAAATCCTATGAAGGCTGGAAGCCTTCCTATTTATGCACTACGAGGACCTCCAGTAGTCCTCCTTAATTCAAGGGGCTTGGCTGCTCAAAACTGCAAGTACTCAGCCACTTCACAAAAGCTGCTCGGCTGCCCTTGGAAATCAACTTTGGTGGGCTGCTGAACTCCGAGCTGATGGTGGAGAACTCGAGGAAGGGGTCATTTAGTGCAGGAGACACCCTTCCTACGAATCCTCAGCCTTGTCCCCTCGTATTTGGCTGTCAAATGGCCCATAAATGCTTGACCTTGGTCCAAAAGTTGTCCAAAAATCTGCAACAAACACGTATTAGCCTTCATGGTCAAGTGACTATTCTCATTCATTCAATTAACATAAACATACTTCAAAAGCATACATAAACTATGAAGAATGGTGGATTAATGGAGAACAATAGGCAAAATGAGCCCAATAAGTTACCCATTTTTGGGGCTCATCAGTCGCCGAACCCTAAAATGTCAATGCTACCAAAAGTCCTGCGAAAATCACGCCCAAGTATAGGAACCCACACAACTACTCAGATCTGGATGGTGGATCTGAACAACGAAACTGATTGCTGCTTTGGATCTGATGGATCTAAGAGATCTAGATGGCTGATTTGATAGATCTGAACTATGAAACTGATTGCTGCTGCGGCGGCAAAAACCCCACTTGCGAGATCTGATCTGGCAAAGATTATGTATGATCCAGAGAGAGATCAGGGAACTATGGTCTCCAGGAGTGTCAGGTGCTACAGATTGCAATATACATAAGGGTCTGACAGTATTACTCAGCCCAAGTTTTCAGGGCACTAACCAAGGAGGATCAACCGTACCCTTAGCCGTACAACCCGACTACCTTATCGTATGGGCGAGTAATCTCTCCGAGTGCTGTTCTTGGTGTACTGTAGCAGCAAGACGGCCGGCGGCTTATCTATGGCAAGGTTTCGAGGGAGCTAGGGGGCTTCTGATATACCCAGAAGGTACTTGGAAGACAGTCTGTGCGCGATTCTATCTAATGCAATACTACTCAAAGGGGTGCCCACCGGGGTTACAAGGGAGTCTAACAAGTGTGACCACCTCTTGTATTTCCTGCGTGCATGCCTCCCCAATTCCTCAGGTTTTGTGCGCTCAACGACAAATCCCGTGGTTTAAAGATGCCAGAACACGTCTCTAGCCAAAATTTTTTTGGAGATCCCACCGGCCCTAGAAAGCACTCTGATACCACTTGTTATGCTCTTAATCCTGCAAGACGATACCAGAATACCAAATATGCGAAAAAATATACCCAGAACATGGAACAGGAGCAATAAAAACAAGTATGTTATTATTCAGAAAGCAAAGTTCACTTGCCTGTTCGAGGGGGCAACATCCCATAGAGCTGAACTCGATTACAAAATAAGACATGATGCTCATTGCATGGAGTCTCTATCCTTTATATAGGATTCATACATTCAATACCATGGGGCAATACCATGGTTCTTATTAATACCATCTATCTAATACCATGGACCATTTGCAACTAACTGTGGTCCCGTCATTAAATGTGGGTTAACCACTTACAATTATTAATATGGGCTTTATTGACTCTTTACTTAACTATAACTATGACTCGATCCTATTACATAAATAAGGGGGTTAGGGTGGGACCCTAACAGACACCAACATGCAGAAACTTGAATGAAATGAACAAGCAAGGCGGATGTGAGGACTCACACGAGCTCATTGAGTGAACCCCAGTGTGTGCAGTCATCAAGTGAAACTCTCAAGGGAGGCTCTGAAATCGGGTGCATGCCAAAATTTTGGAGGGTGGTTGTAACTGCTACAACACACGCTATTCATTGACTGATATGGAATCCTAAGGTCTGAGTGTCAATATGTGGTGATTCCAATAGTCATATGGCTTGTTATTCCATGACTACCTCTCATTTCTCATATCCCCAGGTCATCATGGCCCTGACTCAAGCTAGTACCTGACAGTTGTTGAATTCATTACTCAGGTTTTTCAAGATGGTTCTCCAAAAAAACCACATTTCGTCTCTTCTTGTTTTGGTCCCAAGGGCTCAATAACTTATGGTTTAATGGTTTCTTTTTGTGTTTTCCCGAACCCTATTTCACTTTGTTTCTAGTCTTTATCCCCAACATTCAATCCATAGTGCGAACTGAGCTCATTAGGGCAGAACTTGTTGAAGCAAATTATGAATTCTTGGCTCTATTTTGTAAAGTCGCCTAGTGGAAATTTTTATAGTTGTTCTAGGGACATAGTAATGAGGTCGTCATAGCTTTTTCTGCCTCTTTTAATGGGAGGAGAGCCCATGTGGGTGATGTTAAGAAATTGACTGTAGAACATAAATAATTACTGAAAGGAATATATATAAAAATAACGAACAACAACCATAAACAGACATGTTTATCTGGGAAAACCCCAAATCCGGGGAAAAATCCAACCTAATGAGATATCATTAGCATTGGCCAAAACCCTCGCCAATCCGACCAAGTGAGTCTTCACTGCTCACCTCCAGGCGTACATTACAATGAAGTCCTTCCAGCCTTTTATAGGCTCCATTACATATAATACCATGGGTGCATAATACCTGTGCCCCAAAAGCATCACTTTTTAAATGGTCAACTTTGACTCTATCCCTAGTCAAGTTTACCTAACAATTCCCCCTTTAAACTTGACTTGGGGTTCCTTGACTAAATCCAATCAAACCTGCTAAGTGAGACAACCTCGCTCACTCTATCCCTTACCCCCTTAAAGTTTTTTACCTGGGATATTGTTAACTTTACATCCCCCCTATCACCTAGGTCTAACCCAAACTTTACCAGAGATTACCCAGGGGTACGCATGCCTTGCCAGGTCTTACAGCAGTATGCCCATTTATATGCAATAATTTTGACTTCATTAATTTTTTTTGTTTATTGATGCTACTATTCTGACCCATCCTCTCTCAATTTGATTTCCTCAAAAAACTTGCTCAAAAACTTCTATCAAACCACTTGAATTCCCATCCAACATCACAGTAGAATTATCATCTACCATGAATTCCTTCATTCTTGTGTCGATTTTGATTCTCATATTTTGTGCCTAGCCCAACATCACTGCTCGTTGAACCACGATTAATGCATATGCTGGTATCTAACCATGGTTGCCTATTGGGCTCAAAAACACTATCAACACAATCACAAATTCTAGCTCGACTGCCATTTTTGAGCTGTCACTCCTCAACTTCCATTTTCCATGTATATATATCATGAAATCCTCCTTGAAAAACGCTTGCTGGTAGTGTCTTTCATTAGGGCATCACCGCCTCTCTCCATTGCATGCTAGACTGTTGAGTGTTGAGCTAATTTGTTTACCGAAATTAACACAAATATTTCTTATCAATCCAGGTTGTTTATACTTTGAGGCAAGTTCACTATGTGTGAATATCAGATGTAATCAAACCTTGAAAGATAAGTTATTCAAAAACTTAAAGCAATACATACTACAACTCCAATTCAATTAGTTTGAAAAGAGGAAAAATATTGAAATGGTTCTTAACTCAAGAAGTCCACTTCTGCCTCAATTACTACTTAATGAATCAGAGATTGAAACTAAGAACTTAAGATGGATAAATTATTAATGAAATAATGCTCCTAACTTAAGAGACACATAATGTGTTTCATCATAATTCATTCACCTTAATGCCAAAATCACATAAAGAAACTACTTGCATGCAATCAAAGGAAACTAGTTACAATTCACCATATTAGTAGAAGGGGTGCTCAACTTGAACACTTTATTTTTCCAACTCAATAAAATGATGAATAAGCTAAGATCTAATGAAATCAATCACCATACATTAACCATAAATAAATCTGAAATAAAACATGAAAAACCAGTTCTACAATAACCAGATTACAAGAAATAAAACTAGCTAACAAGGAAGTGTACTTAGCTTGGAATGGGGGCCCTCCACCCTTGCTTTGCACACTTGAAGAGTGATATCAGAAGCTCAAATTCAGTCACGCATCCATAGCATTTAACAACAAAATAATAGCACAACTCTTCAAATTAACTCTCCAATCCAAAAGTGTCTCAACAAAAAAGTATAATAAGTCAATACATAAACCATCAAAGTCTTGGCTTTTAAATAGAAGTCTCATGAAACAAACTGATCTATATTCACTCAAACAAACCCATCTACTCTTATCCATCTATCTAAGTCGAATTCATCACTCCCATCCCAAGAGATATGATCAATCCCATAGAATCTCAAAACTACCCTATTTCTATGGGATTTCTGAATGACTAGTCATGATTGACTAGCACTAAATGGGCCTAATAAAGCTTGTTCTGTTCGAGCTAAGCATAGCTGGCTTAGTCCTAGTTCCCAAGCTGTCCATCCATGCATTCAATTCGTGCCCAAGTGTCCTGCAACCATATCAACCATAGAGCTATTACGGGAATTTCTGAATCTGCCAATTTTTGCACTTAAAACCAAACTTTCATAAAAACTTTAGAAATTGAAAAATTAAAATTAAATACCTGAATGGATATAAAATATATCAAAATGGGATGAATAAAGGGGAAAATGGATGGCAAATAAATGGATTAGTAAGTTTCTTAGAGCAAAAACAAGACCAAAACTAAGGCCCAACATTGAGCTTGTTGCTGACCTTCCACCTACCATGCTGATGTACAACGACACCTCTCTTTTCTTTCAGATCTATTTTCATGGGTCATGCACTCCCATCAACCTCCATTAACTCCATGCAAGATCTTCACAATGTGATTCTCGACAATAAATCCAACGAAGATGGCTGAGTATACTATCTATAACCATATATGTTTCACATGCACCCCGTTCATAGAAGTGTCCAAACTCGCAATTCCGGAGACGGACACGGGAGAGAAATCCATGTATTTTTATTTGCAGATAAATTGATCGTTGTGTAAGCCCATGAAACTTGGCCTGGGCGTGGCCACGAGAGTGCCTGAGATTTTGATGAGTTTCCCATTGCCGTGAGGGAGGAGCCTCTTAGCGGCTTCCTTGCATGTGATCAAGGGGGCTCTGCAATTGGTGCTAAAAGAAGTGTCCTATGCCTCCAGGTTGGTCTCTGCCTTGTCGAATAGCCGGGCCACATCCCCTGAGCTTCAAACATAAACTCTAATGGAAATGGCAACCATGTGACCACAAGATGTGTTTATAACAAAGGTGATATGTTCTGCGTTTTTTAGGTGATTGACCACAACGTTGGTTCCGTCAACACTCGGGTGAAGGGAACTCTCAACTCCCAGGCCACGAGAGGCATCGGCCATGACAACCACTCGACCCTCGAGCTGTTTATTCATCTCCATAGTAGTCCTCTCCCCTTCTCTCCTCCTCCCGTTGACATTCAAAAGCTGCTCACAATGTTCTTTGCAATATTTGCATCAATCTCCACCATCGATGGCGGCTGCAACGACATCCGACAACCTGAGTAATTTACCCGCATCTTGAGCACATGAGGAGACGTGTAGATATAGGAAAACCAAAAAAAATAGCCATGGCACCAGCAACCCTTTTCTGGATCAGATCTGACCAAATCCACATGCTTCAGATATATATTGATACAGTTCCTTCATACACAAATCTTGTATCATTATTTTCTAGACTCAGATCTGTAAAAGGATGCATTAATCTCATCAGGCCCTATAAACCCTTGGCATCAAAGAATCCCTTTGAAGCCAATATCTCGCTCTGATACCAATTGTTAAGAAATTAACTATAGAACATAAATAATTACCGAAAGGAATAAATATAAAAATAACCAACAACAACCATAAACACATAAACACACATGTTTATCTGGGAAAACCCCAAATCAGGGGAAAAACCCAACCTAATGAGACCTCATTAGCATTGGCCAAAACCCTGGCCAATCCGGCCAAGTGAGTCTTCACCGCTCACCTCCAAGCATACATTACAATGAAGTCCTTCCAACCTTTTATAGGCCCCATTACATATAATACCACAGGCAGAAAACCATGGGTGCACAATACCATGTGCCCCAAAACCATCACTTTTATCTGGTCAACTTTGACTCTATCCTGAGTCAAGTTTACCTAACAGGTGACCTAAAAATTACAATCAATTTGGAATTCGTAGCAGCATCCATGCACCTTCCTCTTAAAGGCAAACACTAGCCTAAGAATGTCGCAGTTCTAAATGTCCCATGGAGGAAGCTCTACGCTAGCAAGGATTGTGAGTATTGTGTCAAAGGTATTCCCGTATCGTCTTTGCAACTGAAATGGTATGACTTGTTGCATTTGATATGTCACTGTATAACCTGTGATGGGTGATATACCATAGTTTTATGTATCATGTCAAGCTTTTAATGGTTTTCTTAGGCCGAAAACTTAACTTGCCCTATTATTTGTTAAAGAGTTTAACGAAAATGTCACGGGCCTATCAAGATGACCATAAGAACCCAAAAATGTCCTTGTTCCACCATAGTTTGATCTACATGTTAGTTAAACATCATTTGGCTCAAATGGGTGATAATTGGGATTCTTTTCTTGCTCGAAATGGATATGATAAGCCTCTTTCATTTACTCGTGCTCAATCTTATGCTATAATGGGTTTTGACCCCTCTCCTATCGGTTCAACTCAATCATTGACTGATGAATGTTGACATGACGAGTGTGAGGCATCTATCCAAGCACTAGGGTCACCTCTTTTAGAGGATAGTCATGTTGCAACTTAAAAAAATTTAAACTCTACTCTCCATATAGTGTCCTTGGCTTGAACCAGAGTCTTCCCAGCCTACATAAGAACAAACAATTGGTCAAATTAAATAGGATATGGTTAAAACAAAGCAACTTCAAAGAAGAATTGCTCGTGCCAGTAGGACAAGGCATAAAAATACCCCTATAGAATCCTTTTAGTTCTTACTGTGGATTCCAGTGGTCTTCATATCAGGCCGGGTGGCGGTTGTTTCCGCGTGAACTTGCTTCCTACGAAGCGTTGGTTTTTGGAGGAGATTTCTTCCTTGTGGTAGCTCGCTTTGTTTATCAGCGAGTGGCCTTATCAGTCGGCTGAGACTTTCCTACCTTGCTGGTGGATACAGTCTCGGTGTTTTGCTTACATATAATATGTAATCCCTTTTTTTAATAGAAGGATGGTTTTTTTCTGTGGAAAAAAGGCATAAAAATACCCCTATGGATGTTCCCTTGGTTGATTTGGAAACTAATCCTGAGCCATCGTTTAAAAACAACAAACCCTAATCTGAGGGAGCTCACAACAACATGGCCAATTGTGATGATTCTTCCTTGGCTACCTCTCATTCAAATGAATTAATTGCCAATATGTATTGACAACAACAATACATGGCTATGGTCCCTCGTTTGGAACATCAGATCAACCAACTAATTTATGAGAATAACTAGTTGAGAGCGTTGTTCCAGGAAAAGGATAAATCTAATGAACAAATTTAGTGTCAAGGGTAAAGCCAAGTTAAATGACACTCACATCATGATTAAATCTCTTATTCTCAAAGTCACCGTTTCCTCATAATTATGGGAACCTTATGCAAATAAATAGTGAATTTATTTTTATCTATGTATGTGCAGTGTTTCTGGTAATGCTTTGTTTCAATCTATTTTTTCTATTTTTAAATAAAAGGTTGCTATAGAATAAGAGATTCTGTAGCAACCTCATTTTATTATTATTATCAATTTGTTTAATTTTAGTTTGCTTTTGTGGTAGGTCTTCCACGTGTGCAAGACAGTCGTCTTGGACTTCACGACCCATGATCGATCACTGTCTCCTTTCTCTAAGCTCCATATGGGAACTTTTTGCCACCTATTTCATTTTAATTTGGTCATTCAGCCGAAAGGCGTAAAATTGCAACAATTTTTCTTTTATTTTTATAATCGACTGTTGAAAAGACAATTTTTAGTTTTACTTGATCTCAAAAGGCTATAAGCCTATGTGTATATATACCCCTCATTTTGATGAAAAGGGGGATCCGAAAGGGAAAAGTTTTGGACAAGGAAATGTTGGTTAAACTTTGATTGTGGAATAATTTTAATACAAGTTCATTGATTTGATTACATTCAATCTGGTTCTTTTGTCATTATGTTCCATGGTCATATGAATATCTTCTTTATTCTCCTATAATTTATTTTCGAGATCTAGAAGATGATGTTATTTGCTTGATGATTTTATTCTTAAAGCAAACAATTGTTCTTATCACATTTCTTTGTTGATAAAACATTATTTCAATTTGTAATCGTTTCATCTGATTGATATTCTTCTTCAGTGACCTGTGTCCTAAGAAGTAATATTGATCTTGGCATTAGTTTAATTTGAAATTTTGTGAGTATTTTCCAGATACTCAAATTGATAAAAAATGTCATTTCTTGTTTAGAAATTGATAGTAATGTTGTTACTGTATACGATTGTCTCATTCATATCATTGCTTTAGCTAGCAGGATTTATTGATTGTTTTCATAAAGCCAATGATTAAAGTATATGAATTTAAAAGAGATCATTTACAATTTTCCCTTTTATTTGTCTTGGCCAAGCAATAATTAGAATTATATATTAGTTAGCCTTTGCATTTATTCTTAATGTAAAATCTAAAAGTAAACATAGTTGATTTGTGTTTGTCTTCCAGGATAAGGAACCTGTAAATTTACAGTTACTTGTTATGTTATTATTTACATTAAGAAATAGTTATGGTTTGTAGTTGCATTTAGGAACATAATTAATTCCATTTCATAAATATTGTTTTCAAAGTTTATCGACAACGTATCTCTCTTTTAAGTCAGTTATGTTATGTTCTGACCTACATTGTTTGTTGTAACATATTTTTGTACATTTTTGCATCATATCTTGATTCTGTAACAATAGTTATTATATTATATTTCTTAATTCTAAATGAAATGTATAAATTAGAATGACTAAGTATATCATAGTCCATTAACATTGAAACATTAAACCTTTTGTTTTCATACTTATATTAGGTTCAGGCTGTTTGATTCCCATCATTTCATTTTTACAACTAGCTTAATTTAATCGTAGTTTATTTTAACCATAATTTAGTGTAGGATTAATTTAGATTAGTGTAGGATAATTGTAGTTTATATTAGGATTAGTTTTTTCTTGGATTCACCCCTTTGTAAGAAGAAAGGATCCAAGGCCAACGAAGCCTCTAAACCCGTTGGGGGTGACTACTCCATATAGATTGGGCTATTAAAGAGCCTTGGTCTGGGTCACTTCTTGTTGACTTAGGTGTACAACACCCGCGTTAACACCCACTAAGACCAATACATGCTATCAAACAAATTAACATATTCATACTAATTAGATTGTCATTTCTACATTTAAACATGGTGGCAATGAAAGTATCAAAATCATTATGTCTTCCCCAAGTGAGGAATTCCTAAAGAGTAGTTAAGTTATGAAATTGGGTAAAGTTTTGCCTTATATTATTAAAGGTAAGCCAAGTTAAACAAAAATATTGCTAATCCTCAACCTTTTTTTTTTTGTTTATGGATTTTCCCAATTCATTAACTTAGTACCAACCAAAAGTAGAAGGGCGGCCCCTAGCAAAGCATAGAATGGAAACCAACCACTAGCTAATTATTCGATGCATTAGACATGAAAGAAATGAAGTGTTGTATTATATTCTAATTATAGAAGGAGCAACTCATAGGTAGGAAGGAAGAGGGCATAACATAACTATATATGTATACATTATAAGGTACTTGCATATCATTTATTCCTTACCTGACATATTAAATATATTTTTTATTACTTCTTTAGGCCCTCGCCTACCCACATTCCCAAAATAAGGAAAATAAGGAAAGCTAGCATGAATTTTTGCTTTACTCGTGGAGATATGGAACCCAAAGTTATTGAAGGATCTTGGAAATGAGGTAGGTATATTCATCAATCTAGAGGCTAACTTCTATATAAAAGTGGAGAGAAGAGTTATTAAAATTATTTATGGAAGGCTTACTTGAAGATATGGAGATAATTTTGGGAAGATAAAAATTTAATCATATTTCAGACTACTAAAAGATGTTGTTTAGGTGTTCAAAATGGTAAGAAATTAGTCATATATGGAAATATGCCAGAACACATGTAAAAAATGGGTATGGAAAGAAAAGGTGAATCATCCAATGCATGATTAAAAACTAAGGGAGGAAGTGGATAGTTGTAAAGAAATAGAGGTTCTTCCAGTCAAAAGAGGTGGGAAATTCTTGGAGCAATCAACCAATTCAATAATAGAATAAGGATAAAAGGTGAATGAGGGGATTTTGAACATCTCCAATAAATGACATGTCAAATAAAATAGATTTTTGATATGAATTATAAATATCCCTATCTTGTAGTTTAATTCAAAAAACAACGTCTTAAATCATAGTAAGATGTAAGATCCAAGGGACAAGAATCCTGACTTAGAATTTGATTTTGTGGATAGGCGATGGATGAGGGATCATAAAAATCCTTAGCACCAAAAACTTCCAGCAAGAGTCTTATGCAGATCTAATATTGTCATTGCTCAAAATAATACTCTATAGTGAGAAATCCCTATATAGATTTCAAGGAAATAAACCCTAAAAGGAATGGCTGAAATAAAAGCAAATACACCCTTAGAAATAGGAAGGAGTATGCCTAGAAATAGGTAGTATAGACTAAGGGTTCCCTGGCCTATGATTTGGACATTCATCTCTACTACGGTGGGAATCATTTTTTACTTTAGCAAAGAGGAAAGCTAGATAAGAAGTTAAAAAATGTAATTAAATCATAATTAAGGGAGGCTTTTGAGTAGGGAGATCCTTAAACATGCATATTCGATGATATTTATATCTTTGAATGTGAGAGGGGTGGGGGTGCCCATAAAAAAATAGCTATGAAAGGATTGGTCACCAACTATAAACTAGATTTAATAATGATCTATGAAACAAAGTGTGAATGGTCTAAAGTAAAGGCCAATTAACCTCTTACCTAAAAGATTGGTCCTCTATTCTTTAGATGTAGAAGGGAGACCAAGAGGAGTTGTTATATGATGGAAAGGTTTAATGGAATTGATCAACTTTCGATTCATCATAGTTAGTATCAAAATTGTATTGAAGTCAAAATAATTTGGGAAAGTCTTCTCAATTTATTACTTGTGTGGACTTTGTGGAAAAAAAAAAGCTTCTTACGACAATTTTGAAACTTTAGGTATAATGAGGGATGATACTGTTTTTATGGGAGGTGATTTAATCTTGGTAGTTAAGGTGGGTGAAGTCTAGTAAGAAGGAGAAAATCAAGACCCTTGGAAGATTAGTTCTCATTGATGTTTGATGATGAGCTAGGACTTTGTGATGTGTAACTAATAATGGTGGTTCCATCTTGGAGGAAGTGGAGGACTAGCAAAGAGGGGTTCTATGAGAATCTGAATAAATTTATGGTTTTATAAAAGATTATGGAGGGAGAAATAATATTAAATTCATGGGTAGGAGAAGGAGCGGCTCCAGACCATATGCCTATTATCCTTGAAAAGGAAATAGAAGACCGAAAGCCTTTGGGGCCATTTAAATTCAATCATACATGGCTAAAAGAATATTTTATTAGAGATATAATTATGAAATACTAGAAATTGTCAATGAATATAATGAAGAGTCACAAAGGCACTTAAAGACACAATAAATAATCTTAAAGGGGAATAGTAAATGAGTAGATGAAGTGCATATTTAATATAGGCGATAGTTCTCTTGGATAAATAGAGGTAGTTAAGGAGATAGTTATATATAGTTCTTTCTTTAAGGTAAATGATCTAGGTGGATATTGGTGGCCACTCGCCTATTCCACCTAGACCTCTAGTCAGTTTTGTCTGTTTCCTTGATTATAGCAGGATTGACTATTTTTCGCAGTTTTCTGGGTCCTAAACTTCCAGAGGTATACTACAACATACCAATCCCTTGTATTAACCAGAACAAAGCTCACATTCTTCGTGTTTGTTCACATTACAGGTCGCTTCCATTCAAAGACATGCAATATATCAGGCATACAAACAGTAAAATCAACCAAACAGCGCAAAACAAAATCGGCTATACAAACACATCCAAAAAAATTCACATCTTCGGCGCTAGCAACTATGACTCTGCCTCCTTTGTTTTATAAACTCTGTTTTGACTTGCAAAAATGCGCATGCGAGCCCATGCTAATGACGTGTTATGCATGCAACAAGATAGAATTAGATTGCTGCGCTGTTTCCATAGTGTTTATGCCGTGATACATGCGACTATATCTATGAATCTTATCGCCAAGCCGCATATTTATTAGACTGCTGTCATCTAACCCTTAGAGTTATTAATTCTGGAGTTTTTCGGTGTTTTTACCTGGCTATTGACGAGCGCTGAGGAGTGTTAAATGGCGCTCCGAATCCCTGTAGCTGCGTTTGGCTGACTGGTGGCAAGAGCAGGTGCGTTAGTCATTAAATAACAGGCAGTGTTTCAACACGACTCATGGTTTGTGAGCTAAGCAAATCACGCCATTACCTGAGTTATCCCGAGATTTCAGTGATCACTTTGCATTGCACTCGGGACGTTTTACCTTCTTATATCTCCACAGACCTGCTTCAGTTTCCTCTTTGCTTGCGACTATGCAGCTCTCAACACAACGCTCTGAGCTATTCGGCGATGATGAAGTTGTTTTAACAGGCGCAGGAGACCGTCGGTCAATTTATGACCGTTTACGTGTTTTGGCCATGCGTTTGGCTGAGCTGAGCCATAGGATTTCTTATTGGCTGTCATGGGCACGTAGGCATGCCGTGCAAGTCATGGTAGTCCTGTTGACCAGTCGCCTGACTGCGTCATTAGGATGGCCTGCCTATTCTCATGATTCAAATTTGAGCCTACCATCCATGCAGGTCGTGGCTGTCCTCCTATGCAGCTTACGGTATCATGCAAACATTTGACGGTTTACATGTACCTCCATGCCACGTTGCTCAAGCCACATCCGCGCTTGAAGGTCTGTGCAATTCATGCATTGGGTTGGTGCGTGGGTGGACTGTCGTTGCACTCATAACCTTCTCTGCACTCACCGTATATGCAATAATATTTGATCGTGCAATAACCTTTGGCCGCATATAAACTTGACTTTGTGTTGCATGCGGTCATGTCTCCTTATTCATATGCATATTGCCTTGTGCCTTATCATATATGTCCCATGTTTATCGCATATGCATATTACATATTCATTCGTCCATATTGCGCATTATGCAAATGGCTTTTCATATTGCATATATTCAAATATATTTACATATAGCGCATTACTTCCAAAGTTATATGCACACCCTTATTATAATTTTAAAATGACCATCTTGGGTCATATTTAAAATTATCACCATTTCTAATCATTGAATTGTATGTGCAGGTTGAAATGTTGTCCTCGTTTGGTCCCTTTATGCTTCTAAAGAAAAATACTTAGGGGTTAATGAACATGAAATGGGATAGGATGTTTATGGACATGAAATGGAATAGAATGTGTAAGGGTTATAGGGTATGTACAAGGAATATAGGGTATGGAATGATAATTAATATCTTCAGGTACTAATTTCAACTTAACAAAGACTAAAAATTTCTAAGAAAAATTTGAATTTTCAAGCACAAAATGACTATACATATACTCCCCTGGATGATGTCTGTACAAGTGGGATGAAATCAGTTGATCAAATGTTGTAGATGGATTGAAAAGTAGAATTTATTGCTGCTCCTTGTTCTGCATGCTCTGGTTCTTGAATTGCTGACTGTTGTTCAGGTCCCTCTGTAATGATTTCTTGATTCAGGTCCCTCTGTTATGCACATGCTTATGAAATATGTACATGTTGCTCTGATATTTTCAGGTCCCTCTGATATTTTTTTGTTCAGGTCCCAGCTGTTGACAATACAAGTTCCATCTGTACTTCAGTTGCACAGTTAAAGTTCTTGTGCAATTCTCCCCCTTGCTTAAGATTTGACTTGTCCTCAAGTCAGATGTGTGTGGAGGATTTCCTGCAATGAATTTTTGTGAGAACAGTAGAACAAGAATAAGGAATTCATAGAGTCCAAGTTGCCTTGGTTTTCCCCTATGAATTCGTGTTTGCTTGGTGCCAGTTTCCTGGTTTTCACTAGCAAACAATTTATTTATTTATTATTTATTTTTTTTTATTTTTTATTTATTTATTTATTTATTTTTTATTCTGCTACAAGACTGGAAGATGGCTGAGCCTGTTGTGCCATGATTTCCAGTTCTGTATCTTCTACCAGTTGTTTCATAAATGCTTCCTTGCTGATAGGCCTGTTATAAACTTTGAGCCTATGTCCATTTACTAAAAATGATGTGGAGTCCTGGTCGATTGTCCTGATCTTGACTGCTCCATTGTCAAAGATTTCTTCGATTTCATATGGGCCTAGCCAGTGTGTTGTGAACTTTGCTTTGAAATCTTTGAATTTGGAGTCAAACAGTAATGCCCAGTCTCCCTTGTGAAATGTCTTGCTTTTGATAAATCTGTCGTGCCACTTCATTCTTTGTTGTTGCACCAATGTGGTATGTTCTATGGCTTGCTGACGATGCTCATCTAGTCGATTCAATTCCATGATCCGCTGCTGTTGTGCTTCAGACAGGTCTAGTCCTAGTTCAGCTGCCAGTTTGTATGTGTGTATCTGAAACTCTATAGGCAATAAGGCCTCTTTCCCATATACCAACTGGTATGGGCTAAAGCCAGTTGTATTCTTCCATGTGATTCTGTAGGCCCATAGTGCATCCTTTAATTTTTCAGACCAATCTTTTCTGTTCAGCTGTACTGTTTTAGTCATGATATTTTCTAGGACTTTATTTGTTGATTCAACCTGCCCATTTGCTTGAGGGTGATATGGTGTAGACTTCCTGTGTTTGATCTTGTATTTCTCTGTTAGATCTCGTACCAGCTTTGAAGTAAACTGTGCTCCCTGATCTATTACAATTTGTCTGGGTACTCCGTATCTTACAAAGATTTCTTCAAAGAGAAAGGTGACCACTGTATCTTCTGTTGCTCTGGTGACTGCCTTGGCCTCCACCCACTTGGTGACATAATCTGTACATACTAGGATGTACCTTTTTCCATTTGATGGTGGATTAATAGGTCCAACAAAATCAAGCGCCCATTGCTCAAATGGTTCTATGAGGACTTGTGGCTTGAGCGGCATCTCATCTAATACGATTGGTCTCCCTGTTCTTTGGCAATTGTCACATTGCTTGACATATGCCTTGGAGTCTTTGAAGATGGGTTGCCAGTAGTAGCCCAATTGCAACACCTTGTAGGCTGTTCGTTTGTCTGCAAAATGACCACCACATGGTTCATCATGACATGCTTTCAGGATGTCTAATATTTCATCTTCTCGCACACATTTTCTGATTATCAAATCTGAACCAGTATAAAATAAATCACCATTTACCCAACTATATCTAGAGCTTTCTCTAACATTTTTTCGTTTTTGCTTCTTAGAGAATTGTGTTGGAAACTTCCTAGAAGATAAATAATTTGCAATGTCTGCAAACCATGGTGTTTTTACTGTTATTGCAAACAGGTGTTCATCTGGAAAGTTGTCTACAACTGGATTTGGATCGTTGGGTGAATGTATGCGGGATAGAAAGTTAGCCACTTGATTTTCTTTGCCTGGCCGGTCTTGTATTGTAATGTTAAACTCTTGCAATAACAGTAACCATCTTGTTATTCTCCCATTGGTGATGGGTTTATTCATCAAGTATTTTATTGCTGAATGATCTGTATGAATAAAAACTTGGTAACCTGTTATATAGTGCCTGAATTTGTTTACTGCATGTATTACGGCTAACATTTCTTTTTCTGTGACTGTATAGTTCAATTCTGCAGGTGTTAAATTCTTGCTTATAAAGTATATTGCATAATTGAACAGGTTCTCTTTCTGCCCAAGTGAGGCACCTATTGCGGTATCAGATGCATCAGTTGAAATATGAAATGGAAAAGACCAGTTTGGCCCACGGAGAATGGGTGCAACTGATAATTTTTCTTTTAGTATTTGAAATGCATTTTGACAACTATTTGTCCAGTGAAATTCAATATCTTTTGCTAATAGTTTGAACAGAGGTTGGGCTATTTTACTAAAGTTTTCAATGAATCGTCTATAGTAGCCTGCATAACCCAAGAAACTCCTTACCTCTTTTTGTGTTGTAGGTGGCGTTAAGTTAACTAGGACTTGGATTTTTGCTGGATCCACCTTAATTCCTAAAGCGGAGATATGGTGTCCCAAAACTATACCTTCTATCAACATCATATAGCATTTCTCATTGCTCAATGACAAATTTGTTTCAATGCATCGTTTCAAGACTTTCTCAAGGTTGTTGAGGCAATCATTATATGTGTTTCCATAAACTGTGAAGTCATCCATATAAACCTCTACACATACGTGGATTAGATCAGCAAATATTGCAAGCACTGCTCTTTGGAAGGTTACAGGTGCATTGCATAAACCAAATGGCAAAACATTATATGCATAGGTTCCCCATGGGCAAGTGAATGTTGTCTTGTCTTGGTCTTCTGTTGCTATTCTGATCTGATTATACTCGCTAAACCCATCTAGGAAGGAGAAAAATTTCTTTCCAGCTAATGAGTCTAACACCTGGTCAATGAATGGTAGGGGAAAATGATCTTTTAATGTGGCTTTGTTTAATTCCTGATAGTCCACACATACCCTCCACTTTCCATTTTTCTTTGGTACTATTACCAATGGAGAAACCCATTGACTATCTGAAATAGGATAGATGAATCCAACATTTAACAATTTTTGCAGTTCCTCTTTCACTATTTCTTTCATCATGGGATTCATTCGTCTTTGAGGTTGCCTTACAGGTTTGAGTTGATCATCTGTATAGATGTGGTGGATACATGTGCTGGGATGGATTCCTTGCATGCCAGTATAATCCCAGGCAAAAGCTTTTGAATATTTCTGTAATAATGCAATTGCCTCTTGTTCTTGTGCTGATTGCAACTGGTTTCCAATGTTCAAATGTTTTCCAGGATATACCTCAATTGTTTTTGTTGTTGGATTGGAGATTGTGTTTACAGGAAAGATGTCTATAAAAGAATTCTGCAAAGTTTGAACAGTACAAGTTTCCTGAAAACATTGATTCAAAAGATTACTTGCAGCTTCATATTGAACCTCTCTAAGCTGCTCTGAAATATTTGGTTCTGAAATGAAAAGATCCATTAAGTCTTCATTCTCTTCTTCTTCTCTAAAGTCAAAGAATTGATTTATACTTAAAACTGATTTAGTTTGTTGTTTTTCTTGAGTTTCAAGTACTGATTCTAAAGAAGATGATTGTGCAGGTGAATAAAGAGCAATGTGTTTCCTTTCATCTCCATGTGAAATAATCATGCTTCCTGATCTGCATCCTATGAAGGCATCAGCGGTAGCTAACCATGGTCTGCCTAAGATTAGAGGATGTCCTCCCAAATTTGTTTTTGGTTGCAAGATAAGGAAGTCAACAGGATACTCCCATGAATCCAAAGAGACTATGATATCTTCTAATATTCCTTCTGGAACAACTTTAGATCTGTCTGCTAATTCTAGAATTGTAGAAGTTGATCTAATGTTGTTTAAATGCAGATTTTTCATTGTCTCCATAGTCATTACATTTATAGCTGCTCCCAAGTCTATTAATGTGTTTGGTACTGAGAAATTATTTATTGATATAGTAACCATAGGGATACCAGGATCAATATATTTCTCTACAATGGTTTGTGTAGACATGAGGCTTGCTAATTTACCAATGACTTGGATTGTAGTAGGATCCTTCTTCTTTTTACCTGTTTTCTTAATGCACAATTCCTTTATTGTTTTAGCATATATTGGTATTTCTTTAATTGCCTTCAACAAAGGAATTTTTACATAAGCATTTTTTAATTCATCTAAAATATCAAATTCAGGAAGGGTCATTTCTTTTTGTTGTTCCACTAACCTTTCAGGATAAGGTGGTGTTTGAGTTGTAATGGTTTTTCCTTTCTGAATTTGTGTTTCAGTTTGTGATGTTTCAGGTGATTCTCCTTGTTCAATTGGCTCTTCTATGATTGGAGGAGAATCCTTTTTAAGCACCTTTCCAGACCTTAGATGGACATCATTTAGAGGAAGAATAGAATATGTGGGAAAACATGCTGCTTCCTCTACAGTGTATGCAGATTTGTCCACTTTATTATTCAGATTTGCCATTGGTTGGGCTGGTAATTGAGTTGGTCTGGGTTGGTTTGAGGGTAGCTGTAACTGTTGTGGTTGGGTCAACAATGGTGGTGGATTCTGCTGTGGAAATGGCATGGATTGTGGATATGCAGAATTTTGTTGCGGAAATGGCATGGACTGTGGATATTGTGGATATGAAAATGGCTGTTGGTATTGTTGCTGGTATTGTTGTTGATACTGTTGAGGTGGCTGGTTTCCATAACCATATCCTCTCCATCCTTGTGCAGGTTGTTGTGGATATTGTTGTGGAGGCCAAGCTTGCCATGGCATTGGAGGGTTCCAAAGATTTTGAGGTGGATAGAGGTAATTTTGTTGAGGGAATTGTTGCGGATTTTGTTGAGGCATCCTAGGTTGCCATGGTCTTCATGGTGCTACATAATAAAAACCTTCTATTCCTGGCACCTCTTCCATTGAGTTCATTTGTAATTCTTTCAATCTTAGACAATTTTCTGTGGAATGATTTTCTGTACAAAGACCACATACCTGAATACTATCCAAAGGACATTCTCTTAATGGATGTTTCTTTCTACATTTGGAACAAAAGATTGCTAGAGCTTGTTCTTGTTCTTCCTTCTTCTTATTTGCCTTTAGAACATCTACTTGTGTTCCCAATGTACTTAAGAGGTCAGTTTTGAAGTTTTCCAATAAGCTTCCTATTTCCGCTCTTGTTATCCCTCCTGCAGCTGACTTTGCTGCTTTTGAACTTGCTTCTCTCTTTCCGGTTTTTGATCTTCCTCTAGAATATTTTTGACATAACTCAACAATTTCTTCGAATGGTAGGTTTGAAATGTCTCCTTTACCCATCACATTCAAAATGTCAAGGTATTCATCCCTTACACCCTTGAGAAAGATTGTTCGAATGGTTTCTTGATTTAGAGAGTGTTGTTTAGATTTTTGTAGATTATATGCAAATCTTTCCAAATATTCTTCTAAACTTTCATCTTCTTGTTGTGTCATTCTGAAAACATCCTCCTTTGAATCTCTAGATCTACAATAAGCTTGATATTTTTTAAGGAAGACTGATCTCATATCATCCCAAGAAGCTATTGTTTGCTCTCTTAAACCCATGAACCATTTTAAAGCTGCTGCTTTTAATGTAGCAGGGAAAAGACGAAGTTTGTGAATGTCATCAGTGTATCCATATGTTCTGCATAGAATATCAAATTCAAACATAAAAGCATCAGGATCTTCCGTTGACATTCCATAAAAATTTGGCAATACAGAAGGTGGAATATTTTTCATTTTCACCTCTTCTCCTAATATTGCACTTGTGTCTACTATTGGAAAGCCAAATGTAGCTTCTTGATCATGACCATCTTCTTGTCTTTTCCGATCATTTTCTATCTTCCTATCATTTTCTTGTTTTGCCTCCTCTCTTTTTCTTCTCCATTCTCTTTGTTGTCTTTCATACTCAATTCGTTGTTCAGGAGTGAAAATAACAGATCCATGTCCCTCTTCTGACATTGGTTTAGTTGTTTCAATTTTGTGTGGAGATTCAGGTTGTTGAAAGACAGGTTGATTTATAAATGGAAAGACAGGTTGTTTTTCTTTGATAATTTATTTTTGTTTTCCTGAAGTTGAGGGTTGTTTTTGTTTTGCTTCCCAAGCTAACAAAGTTTGCCTCTCAATCAAAGTTAACCTTTGTCCAGTTCTTTGTTTTTCTGCCAATTCCTCAATTATTGGATTACCAGTAACTGGGGTTTTTGATGATCCTATCTCTACTTGTGGGGGGTTTTTAACAAATCTACCTTGAGGATCTCTATATCTAGGCATAAAGAAACATAACTAAAAGGAGTGTAACTAATGTTTTTGTTTTTTTAGAAAAGTTTGAAATTTATCTTCCTATTGACTATGCCGATATTTGCCTCCCCGGCAACGGCGCCAAAATGTTGAGCTAATTTGTTTACCGAAATTAACACAAATATTTCTTATCAATCCGGGTTGTTTATACTTTGAGGCAAGTTCACTATGTGTGAATATCAGATGTAATCAAACCTTGAAAGATAAGTTATTAAAAAACTTAAAGCAATACATATTACAACTCCAATTCAATTAGTTTGAAAAGAGGAAAAATATTGAAATGGTTCTTAACTCAAGAAGTCCACTTCTGCCTCAATTACTACTTAATGAATCAGAGATTGAAACTAAGAACTTAAGATGGATAAATTATTAATGAAATAATGCTCCTAACTTAAGAGACACATAATGTGTTTCATCATAATTCATTCACCTTAATGCAAAAATCACATAAAGAAACTACTTGCATGCAATCAAAGGAAACTAGTTACAATTCACCATATTAGTAGAAGGGGTGCTCAACTTGAACACTTTATTTTTCCAACTCAATAAAATGATGAATAAGATAAGATCTAATGAAATCAATCACCATACATTAACCATAAATCAATCTGAAATAAAGCATGAAAAACTAGTTCTACAATAACCAGATTACAAGAAATAAAACTAGTTAACAAGGAAGTGTACTTAGCTTGGAATGGGGGCCCTCCACTCTTGCTTTGCACACTTGAAGAGTGATATCAGAAGCTCAAATTCAGTCACACATCCATAGAATTGAACAACAAAATAATAATAGCACAAGTCTTCAAATTAACTCTCCAATCCAAAAGTGTCTCAGCATAAAAATATAATAAGCCAATACATAAGCCATCAAAGTCTTGGCTTTTAAATAGAAGTCTCATGAAACAAACTGATCTATATTCACTCAAACAAACCCATCTACACTTATCCATCTATCTAAGTCGAATTCATCACTCCCATCCCAAGAGATATGATCAATCCCATAGAATCTCAAAACTACCCTATTTCTATGGGATTTCTGAATGACTAGTCATGATTGATTAGCACCAAATGGGCCTAATAAAGCTTGTTCTGTTCGAGCCAAGCATAGTTGGCTTAGTCCTAGTTCCCAAGCTGTCCATCCATGCATTCAATTCATGCCCAAGTGTCCTGCAACCATATCAACCATAGAGCTATTACGGGAATTTCCGAATCTGCCAATTTTTGCACTTAAAACCAAACTTTCATAAAAACTTTAGAAATTGAAAAATTAAAATTAAATACCTGAATGGATATAAAATATATCAAAATGGGATGAACAAAGGGGAAAATGGATGGCAAATAAATGGATTAGTAAGTTTCTTAGAGCAAAAATAAGACCAAAACTAAGGCCCAACATTGAGCTTGTTGCTGACCTTCCACCTAGCATGCTGATGTACAACGACACCTCTCTTTTCTTTCAGATCTATTTTCATGGGTCATGCACTCCCATCAACCTCCATTAACTCCATGCAAGATCTTCACAATGTGATTCTCGATAATAAATCCAACGAAGATGGCTGAGTATACTATCTATAACCATATATGTTTCACATGCACCCCGTTCATAGAAGTGTCCAAACTTGCAATTCCGGAGACGGCCACGGGAGAGAAATCCATGTATTTTTATTTGCAGATAAATTGATCGTTGTGTAAGCCCATGAAACTTGGCCTGGGCGTGGCCACCAGAGTGCCTGAGATTTTGATGAGTTGCCCACTGCCGTGAGGGAGGAGCCTCTTAGTGGCTTCCTTGCATGTGATCAAGGGGGCTCTGCAATTGGTGCTAAATGAAGTGTCCTATGCCTCCAGGCTCATCTCCGCCTTGTCGAATAGCCGGGCCACATCCCCTGAGCTTCAAACATCAACTCTAATAGAAATGGCAACCATGTGACCACAAGATGCATTTATAACAAAGGTGATATGTTCTGCGTTGTTTAGGTGATTGACCACAACGTTGGTTCCGTCAACACTCGGGTGAAGGGAACTCTCAACTCTCGGGCCACGAGAGGCATCAGCCACGACAACCACTCGACCCTCGAGCTCTTTATTCATCTCCATAGTAGTCCTCTCCCCTTCTCTCCTCCTCCCATTGACATTCAAAAGCTGCTCACAATGTTCTTTGCAATATTTGCATCGATCTCCACCATCGATGGCGGCTGCAACGACATCCGACAGCCTGAGTAATTTACCCGCATCTTGAGCACATGAGGAGACATGTAGATATAGGAAAACCAAAAAAAATAGCCACGACACCAGCAACCCTTTTCTGGATCAGATCTGACCAAATCCACCTGCTTCAGATATATATTGATACAGTTCCTTCATACACAAATCTTGTACCATTATTTTCTAGACCCAGATCTGTAAAAGGATGCATTGATCTCATCAGGCCCTATAAACCCTTGGCATCAAAGAATCCCTTTGAAGCCAATATCTCACTCTGATACCAATTGTTAAGAAATTAACTATAGAACATAAATAATTACCGAAAGGAATGAATATAAAAATAACCAACAACAACCATAAACACATAAACACACATGTTTATCTAGGAAAACCCCAAATCCGGGGAAAAACCCAACCTAATGAGATCTCATTAGCATTGGCCAAAACCCTGGCCAATCCGGCCAAGTGAGTCTTCACCGGTCACCTCCAAGCATACATTACAATGAAGTCCTTCCAACCTTTTATAGGCTCCATTACATATAATACCACAGGCAGAAAACCATGGGTGCACAATACCATGTGCCCCAAAACCATCACTTTTATCTGGTCAACTTTGACTCTATCCTGAGTCAAGTTTACCTAACAGGTGACCTGAAAATTACAATCAATTTGGAATTCGTAGCAGCATCCATGCACCTTCCTCTTAAAGGCGAACACTAGCCTAAGAATGTCGCAGCTCTAAATGTCCCATGGAGGAAGCTCTATGCTAGCAAGGATTGTGAGTACTGTGTCAAAGGTATTCCCATATCGTCTTTGCAACTGAAATGGTATGACTTGTTGCATTTGATATGTCACTGTATAACCTGTGATGGGCGATATACCATAGTTTTATGTATCATGTCAAGCTTTTAATGGTTTTCTTAGGCCGAAAACTTAACTTGCCCTATTATTTGTTAAAGAGTTTAACGAAAATGTCACGGGCCTATCAAGATGACCATAAGAACCCAAAAATGTCCTTGTTCCACCATAGTTTGATCTACATGTTAGTTAAACATCATTTGGCTCAAATGGGTGATAATTGGGATTCTTTTCTTGCTCGAAATGGATATGATAAGCCTCTTTCATTTACTCGTGCTCAATCTTATGCTATAATGGATTTTGACCCCTCTCCTATTGGTTCAACTCAATCACTGACTGATGAATGTTGACATGACGAGTGCGAGGCATCTATCCAAGCACTAGGGTCACCTCTTTTAGAGGATAGTCATGTTGCAACTTAAAAATTTTTAAACTCTACTCTCCATATAGTGTCCTTGGCTTGAACCAGAGTCTTCCCAGCCTACATAAGAACAAACAATTGGTCAAATTAAATAGGATATGTTAAAACAAAGCAACTTCAAAGAAGAATTGCTTGAGCCAGTAGGACAAGGCATAAAAGTACCCCTATGGATGTTCCCTTGGTTGATTTGAAAACTAATCCTGAGCCATCGTTGAAAAAGAACAAACCCTAATCTGAGGGAGCTCACAACAACATGGCCAATTGTGATGATTCTTCCTTGGCTACCTCTCATTCAAATGAAATAATTGCCAATATGTATTGACAACAACAATACATGGCTATGGTCCCTCGTTTGGAACATCAGATCAACCAACTAATTTATGAGAATAACTAGTTGAGAGCGTTGTTCCAGGAAAAGGATAAATCTAATGAACAAATTCAGTGTCAAGGGTAAAGCCAAGTTAAATGACACTCACATCATGATTAAATCTCTTATTCTCAAAGTCACTGTTTCCTCATAATTATGGGAACCTTATGCAAATAAATAGTGAATTTATTTTTATCTATGTATGTGCAGTGTTTCTGGTATGCTTTGTTTCAATCTGTTTTTCTATTTTTAAATAAAAGGTTGCTATAGAATAAGAGATTCTGTAGCAACCTCATTTTATTATTATTATCAGTTTGTTTAATTTTAGTTTGCTTTTGTGGTAGGTTTTCCATGTGTGCAAGACAGTCGTCTTGGACTTCACGACCCATGATCGATCACTGTCTCCTTTCTCTAAGCTCCATATGGGAACTTTGTTGCCAACTATTTCATTTTAATTTGGTCATTCAGCCGAAAGGCCTAAAATTGCAACAATTTTTCTTTTATTTCTATAATCGACTGTTGAAAAGACAATTTTTAGTTTTACTTGATCTCAAAAGGCTATAAGCCTATGTGTATATATACCCCTCATTTTGATGAAAAGGGGGATCCGAAAGGGAAAAATTTTGGACAAGGAAATGTTGGTTAAACTGTGATTGTGGAATAATTTTAATACAAGTTCACTGATTTGATTACATTCAATGTGGTTCTTTTGTCATTATGTTCCATGGTCAAATGAATATCTTATTTATTATCCTATAATTTATTTTCGATATCTAGAAGATGATGTTATTTGCTTGATGATTTTATTCTTAAAGCAAACAACTATCCTTATCGTGTTCCTTTGTTGATAAAACATTATTTGGATTTGTAATAGTTTTATCTGATTGATATTCTTCTTCAGTGACCTGTGTCCTAAGAAGTAGTATTGATCTTGGCATTAGTTTAATTTGAAATTTTGTGAGTATTTTCCAGATATTCAAATTGACAAAAAATGTCATTTCTTGTTTACAAATTGATAGTAATGTTGTTACTGTATATGATTGTCTTATTCATATCATTGCTTTAGCTAGCAGGATCTATTGATTGTTTTCATAAAGCCAATGATTAAAGTACTAGAATTTAAAATAGATCATTTACAATTTTCCCTTTTATTTGTCTTGGCCAAGCAATAATTAGAATTATATATTAGTTAGTCTTTGCATTTATTTTTAATGTAAAATCTAAAAGTAAACATAGTTGATTTGTGTATGTTTTCCAGGATATGGAGCCTGTAAATTTACAGTTACTTATTATGTTATTATTCACATTAAGAAATAGTTATGGTTTGTAGTTGCGTTTAGGAACATAATTAATTCCATTTCATAAATATTGTTTTCAAAGTTTATCGACAACGTATCTCTCTTTTAAGTCAGTTATGTTATGTTCTCACCTACATTATTTGTTGTATCATATTTTTGTACATTTTTGCATCATATCTTGATTCTGTAACAATAGTTATTATATTATATTTCTTAATTCTAAATGAAATGTATAAATTAGAATTACTAAGTATATCATAGTCCATTAACATTGAAACATTAAACCTTTTGTTTTCATACTTATATTAGGTTCAGGCTGTTTGATTCCCATCATTTCATTTTTACAACTAGCTTAAATTAATCGTAGTTTATTTTAACCATAATTTAGTGTAGGATTAATTTAGATTAGTGTAGGATAATTGTAGTTTATATTAGGATTAGTTTTTTCTTGGATTCACCCCTTTGTAAGAAGAAAGGATCCAAGGCCAACGAAGCCTCTAAACCCGTTGGGGGTGACTACTCCATATAGATTGGGCTATTAAAGAGCCTTGATCTGGGTCACTTCTTGTTGACTTAGGTGTACAACACCCGCGTTAACACCCACTAAGACCAATACATGCTATCAAACAAATTAACATATTCATACTAATTAGATTGTCATTTCTACATTTAAACATGGTGGCAATGAAAGTATCAAAATCATTATGTCTTCCCCAAGTGAGGAATTCCTAAAGAGTAGTTAAGTTATGAAATTGGGTAAAGTTTTGCCTTATATTATTAAAGGTAAGCCAAGTTAAACAAAAATATTGCTAATCCTCAACCTTTTTTTTTTGTTTATGGATTTTCCCAATTCATTAACTTAGTACCAACCAAAAATAGAAGGGTGGCCCCTAGCAAAGCATAGAATGGAAACCAACCACTAGCTAATTATTCGATGCATTAGACATGAAAGAAATGAAGTGTTGTATTATATTCTAATTATAGAAGGAGCAACTCCTAGGTAGGAAGGAAGAGGGCATAACATAACTATATATGTATACATTATAAGGTACTTGCATATCATTTATTCCTTACTTGACATATTAAATATATTTTTTATTACTTCTTTAGGCCCTCGCCTACCCACATTCCCAAAATAAGGAAAATAAGGAAAGCTAGCATGAATTTTTGCTTTACCCGTGGAGATATGGAACCCAAAGGTATTGAAGGATCTTGGAAATGAGGTAGGTATATTCATCAATCTAGAGGCTAACTTCTATATAAAAGTGGAGAGAAGAGTTATTAAAATTATTTATGGAAGGCTTACTTGAAGATATGGAGATAATTTTGGGAAGATAAAAATTTAATCATATTTCAGACTACTAAAAGATGTTGTTTAGGTGTTCAAAATGGTAATAAATTAGTCATATATGGAAATATGCCAAAACACATGTAAAAAATGGGTATGGAAAGAAAAGGTGAATCATCCAATGCATGATTAAAAACTAAGGGAGGAAGTGGATAGTTGTAAAGAAATAGAGGTTCTTCCAGTCAAAAGAGGTGGGAAATTCTTGGAGCAATCAACCAATTCAATAATAGAATAAGGATAAAAGGTGAATGAGGGGATTTTGAACATCTCCAATAAATGACATGTCAAATAAAATAGATTTTTGATATGAATTATAAATATTTATCCATATCTTGTAGTTTAATTCAAAAAACAACGTCTTAAATCATAGTAAGATGTAAGATCTAAGGGACAGGAATCCCGACTTAGAATTTGATTTTGTGGATAGGTGATGGATGAGGGATCCTAAAAATCCTTAGCACCAAAAACTTCCACCAAGAGTCTTATGTAGATTTAATATTGTCATTGCTCAAAATAATACTCTATAGTGAGAAATCCCTATAGAGATTTCAAGGAAATAAACCCTAAAAGGAATGGCTGAAATAAAAGCAAATACACCCTTAGAAATAGGAAGGAGTATGCCTAGAAATAGGTAGTATAGACTAAGGGTTCCATGGCCTATGATTTGGACATTCATCTCTAGTACGGTGGGAATCCTTTTTTACTTTAGCAAAGAGGAAAGCTAAATAAGAAGTTAAAAAATGTAATTAAATCATAATTAAGGGAGGCTTTTGAGTAGGGAGATCCTTAAACATGCATATTCGATGATATTTATATCTTTGAATGTGAGATGGGTGCGGGTGCCCATAAAAAAATAGCTATGAAAGGATTGGTCACCAACTATAAACTAGATTTAATAATGATCTATGAAACGAAGTGTGAATGGTCTAAAGTAAAGGCCAATTAACCTCTTACCTAAAAGATTGGTCCTCTATTCTTTAGATGTAGAAGGGAGACCAAGAGGAGTTGTTATATGATGGAAAGGTTTGATGGAATTGATCAACTTTCCATTCATCATAGTTAGTATCAAAATGGTATTAAAGTCAAAGTAATTTGGGAAAGTCTTCTCAATTTATTACTTGTGTGGACTTTGTGGAAAAAAAAAAAACGCTTCTTACGACAATTTTGAAACTTTAGGTATAATGAGGGATGATACTATTTTTATGGGAGGTGATTTAATCTTGGTAGTTAAGGTGGTGAAGTCTAGTAAGAAGGAGAAAATCAAGACCCTTGGAAGATTAGTTCTCATTGATGTTTGATGATGAGCTAGGACTTTGTGATGTGTAACTAATAATGATGGTTCCATCTTGGAGGAAGTGGAGGACTAGCAAAGAGGGGTTCTATGAGAATATGAATAAATTTATGGTTTTATAAAATATTATGGAGGGAGAAATAATATTAAATTCATGGGTAGGAGAAGGAGCGGCTCCAGACCATATGCCTATTATCCTTCAAAAGGAAATGGAAGATCGAAAGCCTTTGGGGCCATTTAAATTCAATCATACATGGCTAAAAGAAGATTTTATTAGAGATCTAATTATGAAATACTAGAAATTGTCAATGAATATAATGAAGAGTCACAAAGGCACTTAAAGACACAATAAATAATCTTAAAGGGGAATAGTAAATGAGTAGATGAATTGCATATATAATATAGGCGATAGTTCTCTTGGATAACTAGAGGTAGTTAAGGAGATAGTTATATATAGTTCTTTCTTTAAGGTAAATGATCTAGGTGGATATTGGTGGCCACCCGCCTATTCCACCTAGACCTCTAGTCAGTTTTGTCTGTTTCCTTGATTATAGCAGGATTGACTATTTTTCGCAGTTTTCTGGGTCCTAAACTTCCAGAGTTTTTTTGACCCCCTAAATGATGTTTTTGTTTTTAGGTCCGCAACAAGCCCATAGTCATAGGTAGGGGCTTGTGGAAAACCCTGTAGTACTCAAAGAGATCTTTCCAACAAGGTATCGTACACACCAAATAGAGATCATATGACCAAATTACAACCCCGGGAAGTTGGCTACCCAACTAACCCCAACAGAGCCCACAAACTCTTGATGTTTCATCTCAGGGGTTAGGGTTTTGGTTGTTTATGGTTTTCCTTTGTTGTTCAATAATAAAAATTCCCTTGAGCCTCATTGCAACATAGTTCAGAGGCATGTAGTTGCCACATCTCTTCTCAGAGATAAGCTACCATCGCTCGAGCTAGTTTATTTCCATTCTGTATGTAAGCATGTTTCAGTTCCTTGATATTAATGAAATGACGTTTTAATTCTGTTGCATCTCTATGTTTATATTTATATCTTTATTTTGTTGTGTTCCTGCCTAAGTTTGGATCAGAGGTATCAGAGCAGTCTTCTCTTTTTATATTTTTCTTTGCATATCCTCAATGAGGTCAGGGTATAAGGAGTTAGGGCTCGATTTGGTTGAACCTCTGCAAGACCAGCTTCACAAACCCCTATGACCTCCCATGGTGGAAGAAAAGAAAGATGAGGGAGTAGGAGATCCTTTCAAAATATTACTTGAGGAAGCCCTCGAGCAACAGAGGAACACGATGATGTATAAATTTTCCTAGATCCTTTAGTGGCTACCCATAGGCGACGCATATTCATCCAACAGCCACTTTGGATGCACCACTTATTTTAAGGTACAAGTTAACTTTGACATTGCCATATTTGAAGGCCAAATAGATGCATACACCATAGATAGATGGTTAAATATCTTGGAAGGATATTTTTTGGTTCATGACTTTTCCAATCGGGAAAAGATTAATTTTGCACTTCTCAAAGTGCCCCCCATGTCAAGGACAAATGGGAAACCTATTGTGAACACAAGGACGAGAGGAAACCTCACTGTTTTCAGTCGCACCCACTTAGAATTCTTTCCAAGATGCCATCAAGGAACAATATTACCCCGTCGGGAGCTATGAAGATAAATACATAAAGTGGACCACACTACAACAGGGAAGGGACCAAGATGTGTAGGAGCTCACAAATATTTTTCATACCCTTTGCACGAAGCTGGGTATGAAGGATTCTGAGATGAATTTGGTACTCAAGTACTACGCCTATCTACACAAGTACATCCAAGATGAGATGGAGTTCTTAGACATCTCCTCACTTAGCACTGCCTATCGATACTCTATCAAGGTCAAGAAGAAATTTAAACATAAGAAGTAAGACTTTTGATTTGCGAATCTGAAGTAAGGGAAAGGTGCCCACAAACCGCAGAAAAAAGGACAAAGCCAAGGTGGGTTGACCCATGACAACCCACCGAATCCGCAAGTAAAGAAAAACACCATGAAGACAAAGAAGAACATAGGGAAATGGTTTGAGTACCATAAGATCCCCACTCACAACACAAGTGAAAGTCAAGCCAAGTAGTCACTGGTGGCCGAGCTGAAGGCTTCCGAATTGGATGAATGTTCTGAATCTGACTCGAAAACCAACAAGGGGAATGTCAAAGGGAAGATGATTCTTGATGCGGAGCCTAGTGCCACTATTTCCACCTCCAAGATTCAGAAGATTGAGCTCAAAGATACAGAGGAGGGGCAGCGACTCTTCCACTCATAGATGTGGGTGAAGGGCTCTCCACTGCAGTTCATTTTTGACAGCAGAAGCCAAAATAACTTCATTTCAATAGAGGTCATGAAGCGGTTGGGTCTACTAACCACACCACACCGCAGTCGTACACCATCAAGTGGCTTCACCAAGGGCGAGATCTTCGCATCATCCAACAGTGTCGCCTTCCCTACAACATCAAGCCCTTCACATATGAGGTACTGTGTGATGTTGCTCCTCTTGAAGTTTGTGATGTATTATTAGGCCAACCATACTTGTGGACACATCATGCTGTGTATGAGTCTAAGACTCACATTATCATTATTTCTTTGGGAAATAAGTTATATAGGATACTAGAGGTAGCACTGCATACCTCCATTTCTTTGAACTCTGCAAAGCAATGCAGTAAGATCATTTCCCAGACTGGGAAATTTCTTTTCCTTATTATTCACCCTCAGGGCAAGAAGAAGACAATGGCCACATCCACAGCCTCCAGAAAGGGCTCCTCCACACAACAATAACAGATGGACAAGGTCATGGAAGAGTACAGGGTCATATTCACCTCACCCATAGGGGTACCCCTACACTGTTAGATCAAGCACTCCATTGATATGATCCTGGGCACGTCGCTACCCAATGGACCGATCTACGATGCTTTGTTATGGAGAACGATGAAATGAAGAAGCATATTCAGGGGTTGTTACAGAAAGGGCACATCAAGCAAAGTTCATCACCCTATGGGAGCCTGATCATTTTGGTATAGAAGAAAGACAACACCTTGAGACTTTGTATTGACTATCAAACACTAAATAAGGTCACTGTTCGAAATAGGTATCCAATCTCACAGATTGATGACCTTCTAGATCAGCGCAAGGGGGCCAAATATTTCAGAAATATTGACTTGAAGTCTGAGTATCACCAGGTACCAATTGAACCCTCCAATGTGTGGAAGTTTGACTTTAAATCCAAGGAGGGCCTTTTCAAATGGCTAGTCATACTTTTCGGGTTGACGAATGCCCCTGCAACCTTCATGCAGATGATGGATGACATCTTGCAGCCCTTTACCAACTCATTTGTGGTAGCGTACTTGGATGAAATCATGATCTTCAACCGGAGTTGGGAAGAGCACATACACCATATTCGACAGGTCCTCCAAGCCCTGTGACAACACAAATTGTGTACAAATTTGGAGAAATGCACTTTTGGTATGACCTAGGTTCAATATATGGTGTACATCATTAATGAGCAGGGTGTGCATGTGGACCCAACCAAGATACAAGTTATTTGAGATTGGCCAGCTCCAACCACTCTAACATCTCTCCACAACTTTCTAGGTCTTTCCAATTTCTAGCACTGGTTCGTATTGGGATTATCTCATATCAGTTGGCCTTTGAGTCACGTCACTGAGGGCGGAGCGAAAGCAAAGTTATTTTGGTCTGAATCCCAACAAAAGGTGTTTGTCGAGTTGAAGCATCGCCTTTGATCTACACAAGTGCTCACATTACTAGACCCGCAACAACTATTTGAAATTAAGACATATGCCTCTGACTATGCTATTGGTGTAGTTCTTACCCAGCAAGGGCATCTAGTGGCATATCATAGTGAGACTTTCAGATACAGCCTGAAAGTATCCCACTTATGAAAAAGAGATGTATTCCATTATGTAGGTCTACCGACAATGGAAGCATTACATTTTGGGGAAGGAAATTGTCATCCACACAGACCATCGACCCCTGTAGTTCATACAAATACAAGGGAAGTTACAGAATGATCACCATCAGAAATGGTCCACATATTGCAACAGTTCCATTTGAACATCAACTACAAGAAGGGCAACACCAATAATGCTGCAGATTGTCTCAACCGACCATCGGTTATGGCGCTGACCACTATGCTCGACTCTTGTGGACACTAGACTTCAGGGTGGCCACATATTTACAAGAACAATCTAGAATTCGGTACCAAATGTTGTTGGAAGGCAAACAAGTTCCAGATTTTCACCTTCAGGGCATATTTCTATGCCACCTGGGACACCTCTATGTTTCTTCAAGTGAGCGTTCCAAGATTATTTGGGAGGTGTACTACAGTTGGGTCGTTGGACATTTCAAAGTAGAGAAAATAGTGGCAGTGCTGCAGAAGTATTTTTATTGGTCGAAACTTTGATAGGACATTGGGAAGTACATCATATCCTACACTCCCTGCACCTTTACCAATCCAACAATCAAGAAGCAAGGCCTATATACTCCTCTTCCTACTCATAGTCAACCTTCAGAATTAATCTCCATGGATTACATGTCGGGCCTTTCTTCTACTAAGCATGGCGACGACTGTGTGTTCGTGGTTGTTAATAGATTCTATAAGATGGCCATTCTAGTGGCCTGCAAAAAGAGTATTATAATAGAATCCATTGCTAAGCTCTTCTTTGAACAAGTGTGGGTACATTTTGGAATCCCACAGTCCATTATATCAGATTGGGACAATAGGTTCCTCAGTATATTTTGGTCAAGACTCTAGTCGATGCTAGATACCAGGCTCATTAATTCCATGACCTTCTACCCCCAAACTGATGGCCAATCATAGGTCGTCAATAGGATGATCGTGCATATTTTTCTCATGTACAACTCGAAGCATCCACATACATGGGATGAAATTCTCCGATATGTCCAACATAGCTATAATAGAGCTCTCCATATCTCAACTATCCACAACCTCTTTCAGGTGGGGTTGGGATTCTAGTCACTATGCCCCATTAATGTGGCCATACCATTTGTAGCTACTCAAGAAGATTCAACTCATGTCCAATGCGAAGTTGATCGGGCTAACAAATTCATTGAGCGCATTCAACACATCCGCCAGCAGGTCCATAACATATTGGACATAACCAATGCTAAGTACAAGCAGTGTCATGATCAAGATCGAGTGCCACACAAGTTCCATGTGGGCGACAAAGTTTGGTTACATTTGCAGAAGGAGCGCCTCGTTGGCCCCCACCGCAAGCTTTGTCTGCTCTAATATGGGTCATACACCATCACAAAGGTTATAGAGGACAATGCCTTCAATCTCAGCATTCCACCATTCCTTGGTCTGCACCCAGTATTCAATGTAGACCAATTACGAGCATACTTTCCTCCATTGTTGGACACATCCAACGTTGCTGAGCAACTAACACCAATAGAGCTCAACCCAAGATGCATCGAGTAAGACACAATTGACAGGATCATGTACACACAGATCAAGAACACTCTCCAACAGAGGATCCAACCATATTGAGTTGTCAAAGTAGGCTAACTCCTTCACCAGCGCAAGTTGTTCACTAGGGACCATGTTCAACAAAAATTTCATTAGCTCATGGAGGCTCTGCACGCAATAGGGACCATTGCTTCCTAAGGAGGGAGGACTTATCTAGGTGGATATTGGTGGCCACGTGCCTATTTCACCTAGACTTCTAGTCAGTTTCATCTATTTCCTTGATTACAGCAACATTTACTATTTTTAGCAATTTTTCAGGTCTTGAACATTCATAGCTGTTTTGACCCCTTAAACGACATTTTTTTAGGTTCACAGCAGGTTTATTGCCATAAGAAGGGGCATGTGGAAAATCTTGTAGTACTCAAAGAGATCTTTCCAACAAGGTATTTTACGTGCCAAACAGAGATCATATGACCAAGTTACGACCCTGGGAAGTTGGCTGCCCAACTAACCCCAACACGGCCCACAAACTCTTGACGTTTCATCTCCTAGGGTTAGGGTCTTGGTTGTTAGGTTTTTATTTTGTTGTTCAATAATAAAAGGGCCCTTGAGCCTCATTGTAACACAGTTCAGAGGCATGTAGCCGCCACATCTCTTCTCAGAGATAAGCTACCATCACCCAAGCTAGTTTATTTCCATTTTGTATGTAAGCGTATTTTAGTTCTTTGATATTAATGAAATGAAGTTTTATTTCTACTGCATCTCTGTGTTTATGTTTGTATCTATATTTGTTTGCGTTCTTGCATAAGTCTGGATCAGTAAAGGTATAAGGTAGAGAAAACAATGTTAGAAGGTAGCATTAATTTTCTTAAAAGACTAAGAAAGTTGGTTGTGACTTTGGTACCTAGTGTCAACAAGGTGAAGATAGAGTTATCTATGACTGCAACAACTAGAGCTCACTATGACTACAATAACTAGAGTTAGTAAAATTCTAACGATACAAATATGTTTAATTTGTAGATAACTTGAAAAAAAAAACTTTGGTTGTAGTGTTAGCAAGGTGAAAATAAAGTTAGTTGTGACTATGATAACTAGAGTTAGCTATGACTACGATAACTAGATTTCATAGAATTCTAAAAGGACAACTATGTCTAATTTATAAAGAACTTGAAAAAAGTTTAAAAATTGGTGGTAGATTGGGCAAAGAGAAAAATTCCAAAATGATTGAAAATTGAACTGATAGAGACTGAGGAATAGATACAAGAATTGTTTGATATGATTAATTAAGGTGTTTTCACAAAGGAAGAAAAGGCAAAGTTAAAATTTTTGGAAGGAACAATAGAGAAGTTGTTGGAACAAGAAGAAGCTAATTGGATGTTAAAAAACAAGGCTATTTCGCTAGGATTTGGGGATGAAAATACCAAAATATTTCATAATTGTGCTAAACACATAAACAACCATAAACACCCTTTGGGATATAAAGGAGATGGATGGCAAAGGTTAGAGCTTTCAATGAAATAACTAAAGAAGAAAATAATCATTTTAAAGGTACAACTCAAGGCCTCTTAGGTCTAATATTAGAGAGATCTTGAAAGTAACATTTTGCTTTACTAAACTAAAATATGGTCCACATAACAAGGATTTACAAGTTGAGTAATGGGAAATGAACTTAAATAAGTCCCACAATCCTTTAGAAAAGGCAAGATTTCAGACCCAAATGGGTGGATAACAAAATTCTACGTAAGATTCTATGACTTTCTGGAAGAATAAATGTTGGGTAATTCAAGAAGAAAAAGTCCTAGGGAAAGCGGTGGGAGCTCTAAACCCAACATTCTTAGTTTTGATCACAAAGAAAATTGACCCATAATCTTTTGATAACTATAGGCCCGTCTCTTTGCCCAATTTACTGTGTAAGATAATAACCAATATTTTGAAAAATAAGATGACAGACACGTTATCTAATTTCATATCATAAGAACATTAAGGGTTTCTACAAAACAAATAAATTCATGAGGAATGGGATAAACACAAGAGGTTTTATATACAATTAAGGTGAAAAAACTTATTGAGGTAGTGATGAAATTAGACATGGAAAAGTAAATTGGCTTTATCTTATATCATTATTGATGTAAATTGAGATAGGTATTAAGGTTGTTAATTGGATAATGTGTTGTTTAGCTCCGACTTCATTTATAGCTTTGATAAATGGCCTATCATGCCACTAGGGGATTTAAGAAAGGTTACCTAAGGTCCTCATTTCCTTTTCAACTAGTTGTTGAAAGGTTGAGTAAGATAGTAGAAACCAACAAAAGTGAAGGGTATATCAAGGGCATAAAAATGGGCTGGCTATTCCAAATTGAAAAATATTCTTCATAAAACAACCCCTTAATTATGGCATGTCTTTATTTCAATTTTTATTTGTAAGCAATGCCATCTTATTTGGAGTAGAAACTAAAAGAAAAGATGAAAAGTGTGATGAAATCCTAAATCCTCTAGTTTATTTATTATACTCGGGGAAGAACTAGAAAATTAATGCTTCCATGTAATACCCTCTACTTTGGTGTCTTCTAATAATGGATGAAGATATCCCATATTCTCTTTAAAACTAAATGATTATAGATTCAAGGATTGAATTATATTTATGAAAAAAATTAAAAAGATGATTAATTGGTGTTGTAGGTGGTTATCTAGAGAAGGTAGAATGACAATGATTTTTTTTTTGGAGAGGATTATGATATTTTGAATCCTGATCCCAAATATCTAAAATAATTTGGGAAAATATGGTTATGGGAAATTCTCTCCTATTCCTACATCCTCTAGTCAAAGGCTCCCCCCCAGAGGAGAAATCTATAGAAAACATCATGAAAAGAACCAAAACAATTGTGGAAGATATCCCATCCAAAGCATATTTCCACGTCCTAAGACATTTCAATAGAGAAGCATATAAGTGTGCTAATGAGTGGTGTAAATTGAAGATTAAATATTAATGGGAAAATCAAGCTTGTTATAATTCCTTAAGGTGGATGAAGTCTATTAAAATAAAATTATTTAAATTGCTTGATATTGGAAAATATAAAAAAAGGCAAAATTGGGGGCCCAAGTGACTTCATGGAAACCTTAAGGAAAAACATGCATGAAAACAAGCCAACACTTAAATTCCACAATATTTCACAAACCATGGAAGTCAAGGTGATGGACATTCGAAGTACATCATACCTAGCCTTATATATACATCCAAATCTTCTTGTTATTATGATTCATAAGGGAGAAATTAAGAAGTGTTATGGTGTACAATACCTCATTGAATATGGGACTTCATTGTTGGGTTGGCCTGTGGTTATCACGTCATCACCCTTCCTTGAGCCTTGCATTTCAATCCTCCTTATTTGGCAATGTAGAAATTATGGTGTATATTTGCAACTGCTCATGAAGTTTTAATCAAAATCATAAGACACAAACCTACTCTGTTGCTCTGCGGAATTCAATTCAAAATTTGGAACATCAATCACAAACATGCAATGAGAAATAACACACATGCACACAGTATTTTTTCTAGGGGAAAGAAATCTGCTAAAAACCCTTATGCCTGCTTGCATTAATATGATGAGTAGAGATGTATTACAATTGCTTTGTTCAACTAAGAACGACTTGCAAGTGAATAACCTATCTCTCTACTCACTGAGAAGCTCTGACCTAAACTTAGTCAATTTCTACCTCTGCTTGAGCCCCTATTTCCTTACGCAATTCCTTGAGAAATTAGGCCCCTATTATTTAGGAAATTCTTCAAATGGATTGTGTAATTCCCAAGGTTGATCATCTGACTACATCCAACACCTGTACACTCAAGGCTAGTCTACGATTGATGTTACACTACCTTGGAATCTCCACCACAACTACAGAAGTCAAATTCTCTGCGTGCACTAACTATTTTGGCTTGATTGATTAATTAACTAGATGATCACTAAGTTAGACTAAAGTCTCACTGCATAACTGACCTTCCAATAGCTCCTCCAACAGTTAGAACTAGTTTAACTCAAAACAACTTGAAATAACTAACCTTGATTGCTAGAAATTAGAAATCACACATGCTTAACTGAACTCCAAGTCCTCTAACTCAAATTTACTAAGTAAACTGGGTGACACAAGCCATGTCACACAAGTTAACTACATCCAAGTTATTTGCTGATGTGGAAATTCAAATTTTCTCAATTTGACCAAGGAAAAATCAAATTGAGACTTTCTTGCTGCATTTTTCAACACTCCCTCTAAGAAAGAAAGGTATTATCAACCACCCCTATCCTGCATCTGTGGAACTCGACCTTCCCTCTTGATAAAGCCTTTGTCAAAATATCAATGTCTTGTTCCTCTATCGGAATGTATTCTAGCAACATTATCTTTGCACATAGTCCCGTAAATGGTGATACCATAATTCTATATACTTGGATCAATCATGAAATACATGATTCTTAGATATATTGATGCAATTTTGACTATCATAGTTGGAACCGTCATTTGACCAAACAGTCCTATAAGTATATTTCTCATCCAGATCACCTCACATGTTTCTTGACTTGCATCCATGTATTCTGCTTCTACCGAGCTGTGCGCCACAGATATCTGCTTCCTGTTGTACCAGGAAATCACTACGGACCCAAAATTGAAAATTCCACCCGATTTAATCTTTTGGTCTAATGGACTTCCTACCCAATCTGCATCTGTGAAGCCACACAACTTCACTCCCTCTGCCTATCTGTACCATAGTCCAAATTGGGTAGTGCCTCTGAGGTGTTGTAAAACATGCTTAGCTACCTTCCAAAGTAATTTGGTTGGCCTAACCATAGCTTGGCTCTGTTGGTTGACTGCATAGCACATATATGGTCGTGTATTCACAAGATACATCAGTGAACCCACTAACTACCGATAAATGGTAGCATCCACTTCTTCACCTAAAGTGGCATCCTCCTTCCTCCAGTTGGTCGCTAGAGTTGTCTCCATGGGTTTACAACTCTCCATGCAGAATCTTTGTAGTATCTCATTTGCATACTTGCCTTGAGACACAAATAATTCCCCATCACCTTGCCTTGAGACACACATTTCTTCCATTTTTCCTTCTTTCCCTTTCCAACCAATGCAAATTTTTCCTCATCCTCGCCCTTGGATGAAGTCCCAACTGTGGTAATCCACCTTATTTCCTCTTGTACCAAATCAGACCATAAGTGTTCCCAATTTGGTAATTTTTCCCTCTTTTTCACTGAATCTTGGTAGCTATGCCATCTCTTGGGAAGACCTAGAAGGGCTAGGCTTACCAAGTCATTGTCTGAAATAGTAACAACAACTCCTGCAAGCTCATCATGAACTTGTGTGAACCTACGCAGATACTACTTAATAGTTTCATTCTTCTGCATCTTGATATTTCAAAGTTTATCCTTGAGCGCCAATTTCGTATGGTCCTTGCTATTCTGGAACAGTTATGTCAGTGCTCGCTACATTGTGTAAGGAGTTTTTTTCCCATGGACATTTATGACAATGAGGTCTCACACTCCCTTCAATATTATTCTCCTCACCTTGGTTACATCTTTCTTCCTTTGAGTAAGGTTCTGGGCATCAGATTCCTATGGTTTTGCAACATCTGTCTTGATGTATTCTAGCAACTGTTGTCATCCAATACTGCCTCCATGCAATCCTTCCATTCAATTAAATTAGAATTGCCTTCCAAGGCATACTCTAGTCTTAGCTCATTGAAGGTCATATTCCCAACTCTGAAGAGATCCTACTACACTGAACTGCAAATTATATCCTCCTGAGAAACAACTTTGAAATTCATGTTCTAATGCGAATCTTGCTCTGATACCATGTAGAAATTATGGTGTAGATTTGAAACTACTCATGAAGTTTTAATAAAAATCATATGACACAAACCTACTCTACTGCTCTGCGAAATTCAATTCACAATTTAGAACATCAATCACAAACATGCAATGAGAAATAACACACAGGAACACAATATTTTTTCCAGGGGAAAGCAATCTACTAAAAACTCCTATGCCTGCTTGCATTAATTTGATGAATATAGATGTATTACAATTGATTTTCTCAACTGAGCACAAATTGAAAGTGAATAACCTATCTCTCTGCACACTGGGAAGCTTGACCTAAACTTAGTCAATTTCTGCTTCTTCTTGAGCCCCTATCTCCTTGTGCAATTCCTTGAGAAATTAGGTCCCTATTATTTAGGAAATTCCTCAAATTGATTGTCCAATTCCCAAGGTTGATCATCTGACTGCATGCGACACTTGTATGCTCAAGACTAGTCTACAATTGATGTTACACTGCCTTGGAATCTCCACCACAGTTGTGGAACTCAAATTCTCTATATGCACTAGTTGTTTTGGGTTGATTGACCAGTTAACTAGATAATCATTGAGCTAGACTGAAGTCTCACTACACAACTGACCTTCCACTAGTTCCTCCAACAATTAGAACTAGTTTAACTTAAAACAACTTGAAATAACTGACCTTGATTGCTACAAATTAGCAATCACACATGCTTATCTGAACTCCAAGCCCTCTAACTCAAATTTACTTAGTAAATTGGGTGACACAAGCCATGTCACACATGTTAACTACATCCAAGTTGTCTGCTGATGTGGAAATTCATTTTTTTTCAATTTGACCAAGGCAAGATCAAATTGAGACTTTCTTGCTACATTTTTCAATAGGAAATTGAGTTGTGGAAGTTGTGCATCTTCGACAGATTGGAAAGTTTCTGATGACAATAGTGTTTTTTGGTCTTAGGAGAGGACTCCTTTGCGACCTTATCCTTGCAATAAACATTGTTTAAAGGGATAGTTTTAGTGAGAATTTAGAAGGGGAATCACCTTATGAGAACATTGTTCTGAGGAGGAACATAGGTGAAGTTCTTAAATTACATGTTATTAGTGTGCTATGGGAATTTTTCAGATGGTGGAATGTTTTTTAATTCTTCCTACAAGTTTGTGAAAGATTTTCTCTACTATTGTGACCTCCAATTTTGGGGTTTCCATCTATAATTTAGTTTGTGTGGTTGGAAGGGGAATTTTTTCAAATGGTGGAATGTCTTTGATTCTTCCTACAAGATTGTGAAAGGATCTCTTTGCTACTATGACCTCTAGTTTTGGGATTGCCATCGGCAATGTAGTTTGTGTGGTTGGAAGGGGCAAATTTTGTCCCAGTGAATTATCTATCATGGGGGGAAGCAAAGCTTGGATAAGACTTGCAATTTTTCTATGAGTGATCTTGGCAGTGTTGAGGAGGTGTGAGGATGTGTTTCCCCTATGACCCTTAGCCTACAAAATCATAATTTCTTTGGTCTCAAAATGGACTATATTATGTCTGTTCAATGACCGCATAAAGCATAAAAATATTGCAAATGAAAAGTCCTTTTAACTCATCTTGTTCAACAAGTGGATGTTATTCAGTTGGGCCTCTTGACAATTAGATTGACACAAAATGATCATTGGGCCAAAATTCCCAGTGAGTTAGATGATATTCCAGGATTCAATTCAAGAGCACACCAGCATGAAGATGAAATGGGTACTCTAAGAAGGTAGATTGAAGAGTTTAAATACCATAACAAGAACCTGACTCTTAGCTTAAGTGACTTAGCCAACTAAAGCACTCCAACAATTGTTAATTGCCTAGACTTAAATGAACCTCTCCAAGACAACAATAGGTTCATAGTCATGAAATATTTCATAGTAATTTAGTAGCGTTATGTGTTGTAGATTTGTGTTTTGTTGGGGAAGTTTTGTAAGGTATTCACCAACATTTTTTTTTTTTTTTTGGTAGTTATGGCCAAAGTTTTGTAAGGTATTCACCTACAAGACCTTTTTTTTTTTTTTTTGTAGTTATGGCCAATCTTCATAATTTATATTCTAGCCCTTGAAATATATAATGAAATGTAATACATGTTCTTCATGTCATTTTTATTGTTTGGCCCTTGAAATATTTAATATAAGACATTTTCTTCATGTCGATATAAAAATATAAAATTTTGAATTTTGGCTCCAAACTTGTCAAGTTGTCCCTCCTATAAGTTAAGTTGGCCCCCATGAAGAGACACCCATTAAGACAAGCAGAACACTATATATAGAGCACTTGACCTCCTCTACAAGACACCATTTGATCTCACACACAAGAAGGCATATTTTTGGCATCCTAGCGAAGAAGAAGAAGGACGAATAAGGACAAGAAGGTTGAATTCATCTCAATCATATATATATCTCTCTCTCTAATTCACACATGTGACTTTTTGGGCATATTTTGGGCAACAAGTCGAACTTCTGGGCAATAAGGCGAAATTCTAGGCAACTTATTTAGGTAGTAGGGCTGAGTTTTTGGCATATTTTGGGAGGCTGAAATTTAGTCTAGGCAGATCAAAGAGGGATAAATTTGTTGGGAAGAATATTGATTTGAAAAATGTGTTGTTTGACCAGGTTTGACCATAACATTGCTGGTCAGTTTGACCATCAAAGTTGACTAGCAAAATTTGATGTATCTCTTGTTGAATTGAAGAATTTCTCTAAGGAAAAGGTTGTTGGGTTAAATTCCCCCAAGTGGGTTTTCCTAGGGTAAATATGGTGTTGTCTTTGTGCATTGTGATCTCTATTGCCCTTATGCATTTATGGTTGAATTTCTAAAGTGTAATTGGTTAATGATAAACTGGAAGTGTTAACAAAATATCTACATGATTAGAAGTAATTATTAGTATTTTAGAAATTTGTGCTTGTATCTATTGCACTTGAAAAATCAACATTTTTGTCACTGAAATATATTCTCCTCAAGAAAATTATGTATTCCTATTGTAAAGGAAAAACAATTGGAACATTTTTATGAATTAGCTCTGTAATGCCTAATGTATTTGTTGCGAACTAGGCACACAATTATATAATACAAATACTCTTTCCAATTAAAAAAAAATGGGAAAAGATAAGAAAAATATACTTTAACTTTCTATGGAAAGGTAAGATAGAAGGAAGGTATCCCTTTGTTTAAGTGGAAAAGATTGGCAAAGACAAAAGATATTGGCGATGGGGATCAAACAACATGTATTTCTTTTTAAGAAGTTGTAGTTGATAAAAGTAGATAAAGACTAATGCAAAATGAAGGCATATTTGTTGTAGTTGATAAAAGTAGATAAATACTAATGAAAAATGAAGGCATATTTGTTGTATTTGATAAAAGTAGATAAAGACTAATGCAAAAATAAAGGCATATTTGTTCTACTTGATAAAAGTAGATAAAGACTAATGAAAAATGAAGGCATATGGGGAAAAATAGTGATGGCCAAAAAGTAAGGAACCTTGAACATTAGAGCCTATCTAGGTTAAGAAATAAATGAAGGCTTTTGGAAGAATGTCAATGATCTAGAGACTATGGAAAAATATTTTTAATAGTGGGGAAATGGTTGTTGTGGAAGATAGGAAGAGAAACTAGAGTAAGGATAGGGGAAGATCCTCCATTGGGATGCACAAGTATTTCTATACTTTCGTAACCTTTAAAAATTGCTTTATATAATCTTGAGATATGTAGTATAGTATGTGGTGTTGATATTTAGAATAGTAACAATTGGAATGAAGGCTAAAAATCAACAACTTAGTTAGATGTACAAGAGGAGATAACAAAGGAATGAAATCAATATATAACCAATCTAAGACATGGCGTTGTAAGATAAAAGTGTTGGAAATGTGCTCACTACTAGTGGGGGGTGAATTAGTATTGACAATGTATACACTAAAATTCTTCTTCGATTACTGATTCAAAATCACACATTACACCATTAGTATATTAGCTTATATAATGCATTAACCAGCAAAGAAAATACCATGATCATCACTTGAAAGCCATAATGCAATCAAACAATCACACACATAAAAGACACAAGGATCTCTAGTGGAAAACCCCCCTCTGGGGAAAAAACTACCCTTTGCTTTTGCTGCTACTCCGCTCCAAATTCTATTATTCAAGCAAATCAAATTTACATCATCATAGCTGGCTATGTCCAACAAGGAAGTTTCTCATATGACATTGACTAAGTGAACACCCATCCACTAGAGACTTCTATCCCCTAAAAGCGTCTCCCAACAACCATTGGGCTATGAGAATTCTACTTCCTCTACTGAAGCTACCTACACCCATAGACAAGTAACACCCATCCCTTCTTGACCAAGCTATCTCGATCTACTTATCACTAGGGCCACATTTCACAACGTTTCAAACTGGACCCATGCACAAGACAACAACAAATTTCTCTCTTTGATAATCTCAATACATCCTATCAATCAAAACAAACCCAATTCATCTCAAAAAACTCATAAGCTATGGCTCTCTCAACTCAACACACAAGACCTCCCTCATACAATTTTGCAACATGCAACATATGCAAGAATTCTGCAGTAACAATAACCCCCAACCTTCTACAAGACATACTATCAATGCAACTCCATTAGTAGTCCATCAAACACAACTCATCCAAACAAATTATGAGCCAATCATAGAAGCAATACTACAACCATTCACATAAAAATGTTAGTCATAAATAATTCTATCATGCAATTCACCATTGATCCTGCAACCATGAGTATGTTAGCATCGCCATAGAAAGATTCATCACTCTAAATATGCAATGAAAACTCTATTGCAGCAATGACAATCATATGAATATTTTTCCTCTGAATATCCTCTACTACAAGCTTCTTCAAACTCCAACATACTCAGAAAAATGAATTATGCTTCTCTGAAATCATGGCTGACCTATTCGTCAGTCTCCTCACTCTCTGATCTCAGGAATTTATATATGTGAGTCCTCCTATTTGCAAATTCGATCTCTACATAACTATGTTCTATAAGAGGTCGCCCTCTGCACTTTACACACACCTCTGCTCAATTCCCTCAAACACAATGATCGATATGCTCCTTCTTTTAAACAAAATTTTCCACTAGTCCACTACTTATTCCATTAAATCATTCACACTTCAAATTACATTCCATCATGTTGATTTAGTCAATTTGAATATTTAATGAAAATTCCTGAACAAGATGCATCAATAAAAAATAATTAAATCATCATAGGAGCGTGAGGAAACCAGAGAAACTTGACCTACAAACACAGTCACTTGCAAAGGCTTGGAGAAAGTTGACTGGAAATATTGGTTGCTCGCATGGGCCTATCCTCCAAGCGACTGGACTGTTCCAATCACTTTAATGATCCACCATCAGTATAACTGGGCAGAGGATGAACGAAAAACACAAGATATTCAATTCAGAACTGCCTCCAACTTCTTTCTTAGCATCTCTAGCTCCTGTAAAACTAGTCTAAGCCATGAAAAGTCTTAAAACCATCTCTGCAACCTTATGCTGAGTTTATACACGATTTAGTCACCATAAGTACAAGAACCAACACATGAGAGAAGAAACTATATCAAGTGGCATCAAGCATGAAGCTCAATTGGAGATGGGATCATGATAGCCTATTCAATACCTTCAGACATCATCATAATTCCAAACCATAACTCAAGGATGCATCTCAAGGGAAACACTACAAGCATCATCCAACAATCAAGTTCGTCTCAACACATGCATCATCTAGATGGAGACCTAGTTGACCAACCAATCAACAAAGCTACCCAAGCACCTACAACGTCCATCAAAGCACCTACAACATAAACATTTTCCATAGAAACCATAGAGATCAATATCATAAAAACAATCAAGCATATGCATAACATCTCCAAATCAAGTCCAAGGTTGACATCAATGCCAATCATCACTCACTGCAACACTCATCAACTATCACCTCATCACAACATCAATGCCACCTCCAACGCCATGCTACTAGGTTGACAACAATTCCAACCAAAAAACTCATCATAACATGAATTCCAACAATCTCCCCCTTTGGCATTGATGTCAACCCCAACTGGGTCAACCAAAGCAACCTCATTCACTCCTCCTTTGATATCAATGGCAAAGGGCTCACCTCAAGAATGATGGAACTGATTTACAAGTATCAACAACCATAACTCATTTTTGAAGCAACAATACCACACACAACTAAGCAGTGAAAAAATCATTACAAGCACCAATAATAGCAATATTTCTCAACTCAGTAGCAGAAAACTATATCCATCAGTAATAGAAATCAACAACATATCACAAGCAAGAACACTCTCTCAATCAACAACAACAAAATAATTTTGCAGAACCAAGCTACATGCACTAGCATAATCATCATTAATAGTTGGACACGAGCTCTCTGTCTCCCGAGGTAGTAGCAACAACAACATATCAATGGCAACAACAATCAACATGCTCCAAGACCATCATCATCATCATCCTCTCATATAATGAATAGAAGCATCTTCTGACCAATACATATTATCTTCTCCAAAAGCATAGTGGCAACACATGAAGATAAGGAAAAAGGAATAACACAACCACCATTCATACTCCCTCAACCAACAATACATCATGAATGAAGATAAGAGCAAGGAATAAGCATGCTCCCCCTGTCAATCTCAACATGTGAAGGAAGCCAACATATCAATGAAATAATCACTCCCCCTGTCAACCACAACATCATGCCAATACTAAACTGATGCAATCCAATGAACAACTGCCAATACAAGCTCCCCCTGAACATATAAAGGGGTTGCAAAAACATCTCTTGGACTGTTGAATGTGCAATCTCTTCTGTTGCTAGTGCCTCTTTGTCATATGCAAGAAGGTTTCTCCTCATATATCAATGTTTGACCAACTTGGGCCCAATGATGAACAATGAGATACAAGGCATGATACAAGGCTGAATGAATGATAATACAAGTCTTTACAAAGCCTCTAGCTAGCTGAACTATGACTCCTCTCTCATGTATGAAAGACACACACATGACCCAACCATGACTCATAAGAAAGATGTGACAATACATAGCTACCCAAGGACTCCAAGAGCTCATATGAGACTGAAATACATGACATAAAATAACCCAAACATGGTTGTAACAATACTCATCACACACTCTTGACATGACCCAAGATTCTCTCTCTCGACTCTTTCTCAAATACAACTCCATAAGAATGATTACATGGCTATGGTATTGAGAGTACACAACTGTTATGAAACATTATGAACAAATACAACTCTCATCAATGCCTTCTAGACATCAAGACCACCAATGTACAATGTGAGACATGTGGAACTAAATTGAATCTTCATTTCAATATTTCGCCAAAAAATATAATGAATACCGATCAAATCATCTGCATGTCATGAATGAATAATATCAATAAGCCCATAAATCTTCAACATTTCAGCCATATGTCAAGGAATCAACAACAAAAGTAAAATATACCATGGAAGCTCTTGGTAGCAACAAATAACATGTAAAACCTTCTCCCCTTGCAAAGCATGTAATCCTCATATAGGAAATATACTCCATGATGAAGCAATAATGAAAACGATAAGCAACATATATTTGACCTTTAATCACTTAGGCCATGATAGAAAATTTTAGCAGCAACAACAATATGTGTGCTCATAGAAATATAAGACAATAAGCAACAATATATCCTCACTTCAACAACAACATATGTAACTCATGATCTCTTGACCAAACCATCAATAGAAGCTAGTAGCAGCATGTGAACAAGCATGAAGATAAAGCGGTGACATAACATCATAGAGCAGCAACATAACAACCTCCATAGCTGAAATTTAAATGTAGCATGAGATCAATCTTTAGTAACAACATAATATGAGAATCTCTCAAGCAGCAAATGAATCATATTATAGCAGCAGTAAAATCAGTAGTAACATCACTCTCAACCAAAGAAAACATCATCATCCATATCATGGCAATAACAACATCAATATAGAATAGATCATTCTCAAATCAAAGCAACAACATGAGTAAGAGCAACAATACTCTTTCCATCCACATCCCTAGGCAACATAGCAACATCAGTAACAACAATAGAAAACTCAATAATCAACTCCATGAATACCATCAACATTCTCCAATATGAATAATATGTCTTCTATGAGGCTCAATCATCACCAAAAATATATGGATCGCTACAATAGAAAATTCTTCAACAAAAACATATAGAGCATGAAAAACATAAATCAACAGATATTTCATGCAAATATAAACTTGTGCAAATATTCTGATGCACATCCCATCTGACAACTATCACCAAGGCAATCTTCACTGCATAACTATGACATCTACCTTCTCAACATAACAACATTTGCATAAGAGAAAAATATGCATGATAATATCATCTATCTCTTGAGCATGCATTTGTTTCTTAATCAAAGTTAAAAAAAATTGTTGCATTCAATCACATTCAACTTATTCAAACAATACCAAAAAAGAAGAAGCAAATCTCAAACCGCAATATAATTTTATCCAACTATGGCTGCATTATCAAAGATTCTCTTCCAAAATCAGAATGCTGCCATATGCTCCCCCTAAGACCATGCCGACCTTAGTTTTTGATGGGAGTCACTTGTTGCTCCTTTTTCTTCCAGATTTTGTTGGTTTGATTCTTGACATGCACTTCATTTTTTGATCTCTTGTCTGATATTCTTTGAGTAGTCTTTGCCTTTTGAGTGAATCCCCTGAAACATGTAGGCAATTTGTAGTCTTTGGCCTTATGGCCAATGTTTTCACACATGTAACACCTTATATGTCCAAGAAACAAAGGAAAAGCTTCGAAACTCCTCTTCTTCACATAGTTCTTGCAATCAAATGCCTTATGCCCAAAATTATTACATGAAAAACAATAGACAATAGCCATAAAATGAATTGTTATACCTTGTTATGGATGATTTTGCTTGATGTGTCCTTTTATCCAACTACTTCTTCTGTTGCATGCTTCTACATTTTGTAGCAATATGCCCATGCTTCTGGAAATTGAAGCATCTTATCGATCTTGAGGAAGTGGATGATATGTCTAGCACACCTTTCGCCTTCTTTGATTTCTGGTTTTGCTGATGTGTTTCTTCTTTGTTATTCTTACTGTTGGAATCATCTTTTGCTGTTGCTCTTTTAAAACTTGTTGCTAAACTGGTTTCTTCTTTGTGCAGGCTAGTATCTGGAGGCTTTTGATTAGTCGTCAGCTGAATGGCTTTCTCTTTTGAATTAATTCTCAAAGTAGCCATTTTTGCTTCCAGTATTTGATATTGCTTTCTCATTCCTTCTTCAATTTTCCTTGCTTCGTCCAATTGGGTTTTTAATTTGATGATCTCTTCTTTGTAAACACATTCCTTCTCATCAAGTATTTGCAATAATTTCTACTGGTTTTTATTTTCAACCTTGAGCTTTCTAATTTCTGCTTCTAGGGTTTCAATCTTGCAAGGCTCTTCATCTTCTAAATTAGAATTTTTTGCAAAAGGGTTATTACCACTTCTCTCCAAAGCATCAAACTGAATTGAATGATCATTATCTTCTAAATCATCAAACTCAAGTAGATCATCATCACTACAAGAAAATGTACTGCTAGATATAAAATGATCACAACATTTACCTTCACCATTTTTTACCAGTAAGAAGAGGGGTTCTTCAAAATTTGAACTTTCCTTACTTGTTTACTGCTCTTCTTTTTCTGGGTCTGCTTCTTCTTATTCTTTGCCGTGGCCCATGATCTACTCTCAAGTGATCAATCTTCACCGAGAGAACCTCACTCTGATACCAATTTCTAGAAATGTGCTCACCACTAAGGGGGGGGGGGGGGGGGGGTGGGGTGTGAATCAATAGTGACAATGTATACTTTAAAATTCTTCTTCGATTACTGATTCACAATCACACATTACACCATTAGTAGATTAGCTCATATAATGCATTAACCAGAAAAGAAAATACCATGATCATCACATGAAATCCATAATACAATCAAACAATCACACACATAAAAGACACAAGGATCTGTGGTGGAAAACTTCCCTCCAGGGCAAAAACCACCATTTGCTACTTCTGCTCCTATGCTTCATATTCTACTAATCAAGCAAATCAAATTTACATCATCATAGCTGGCGATGACCAGTAGGGAAGTTTCTCATATGACATCGACTAAGTGAACACCCATCCACTGGATACTTCCCTTACTGAAGCTACCTACACCCACAGGCAAGGAACACACATCCCTTCTTCACCAAGCTATCTCGACCTGCTAATCACTAGGGCCACATTTCACAACATTTCAAACTAGACCCCTGCACAAGACAACAACAACTTTCTCTATTTGATAAGATCAATACATCATCTCAATCAAAACAAACCCAATTCATCTCAAACAACTCATAAGCTATGGCTCTCTCAACTCAACACACAAGACCTCCCTCATACAATTTTGCAACATGCAGCATATGCAAGAATTCTGCAGCAACAATAACCTCCAACCTTCTACAAGACATATTATCAATGCAACTCCATTAGCAGTCCATCAAACACAACTCATCCAAACAAATTATGAGCCAATCATAGAAGCAATACTACAACCATGCACATAAAAATGTTATTATGCAATCATAAATAATTCTGTCATGCAATTCACCATTGATCCTGCAACCATGAGTATGTTAGCATCACCATAGAAAGATTCATCACTCTAAATATGCACTGAAAACTCTATTGCATCAATGATATCATATGAATATTTTTCCTCTGAATATCCTCTACTACAAGCTTCTACAAACTCCAACATACTTAGAAAAACAAATTATGCTTCTCTGAAATCATGGCTGACCTCTCCATAAGTCTCCTCACTCTTTGATCTCAGGAAATTATATCTATGAGTCTATCTATTTAGAAATTCGACCTCTGCATAACTATGTTCTGTAAGAGGTCACTCTCTGCACGCTACACACACCTATGGTGAGTTCCCTCACACACAATGATCGATCTGCTCATTCTTTTAAACAAAATCTTCCACTACTCCACTACTTAGTCCATTAAAGCATTCACACTTCAAATTACATTCCATCATATTGATTTAGTCAATTTTAATCTTTAATGAAAATTCTCGAACAAGATACATCAATAAAAAAACAATTAAATCATTCGAGGAGTTGAGGAAACCATAGAAACTCGACCTACAGACATAGTCGCTTGCACAGGCCTGGAGAAAGTCGACTGGAAAGCCTGGTCACTTGCATGGGCCTGTCCTCCAAGCAACTGGACTGTTCTTGTTGCTTTGATGACCCACCATCAGTGCGTCTGGGTAGAGGATGAAGGAAAAACACAAGATCTTCAATTTAGAATTGCCTCCAACTTCTTACTTAGCATCTTTGGCACCTGTAAAGCTAGTCTAAGCCATGAAATGTCTTAAAAACATCTCTGCAACCTTATGATGAGTTTATACATGATGTACTCACCATAAGTACAAGAACCAACACATGAGAGAAGAAACTATATCAAGTGGCACCAAACATGAAGCTCAATTGTAGATGGGATTATGACAATCTCTTCAATACCTTCAGACATCATCATAGTTCCAAACCATAACTCAAGGATGCATCTCAAGGGAAACACTACAAGCATCATCTAAAAATCAAGGTCATCTAAACACAAGCATCATCTAGATGGAGACCTAGTTGACCAACCAACCAACAAAGCTACCCAAGCACATGCAACATTCATCAAAGCACCTACAACATAAACATTTTCCATAGCAACCATAGAGACCGATATCATAAAAAAAATCAAGCATACACATAACATCTCCAAATCAAGTCCAAGGTTGACATCAATGCCAACCATCACTCACTGCAACACTCATCAACTATCACCTCATCACAACATCAATGCAACCTCCAACACCATGCTACTAGGTTGACATCAATGCCAACCAAACAACTCATCACAACATCAATTGCAACAAAAAGGATGGGAATGCTATGATTTTTTAATTGAATAATACTTCATGAAATTACATGGCAACACTAGGATATAAGGTGAAGATGGAAGAAAATGAGGAGGTGAAAGAAGTGGTGGTAGAAGTTGATCTAATAACTGAATTGTCCATTAAACACAAGAATATTTTTGTGGTTGGCCTTTGGGGAAATTACCAAAGTAAGACTCAACAAGGTCTTGGTAGGTTCATCCTTTGCAAAAACAATGAGGAATCCATAGATAACATGTTAGTGCATTGCTGTTTCACAAAAGAAGTATGGCTTTAAACATTAAAATAGATGAATAGAAAATGATAATGGGGAGGGCAAGGAATTTATGTTTATTTTAAAGGGTGATACAAAGATAATAAAGCTAGCAAATCATAAAACTCTTCCCTACACAATTTCTTGGGAAATATGGTTAACATGAAACAAAATGACATTTCAAGGCAAAGAGATTTCTCCCATACTAGTCAACCACAGAGTGATATTTCCTCATGAAGGAGTTTGAGAACCAATGGAATCAAGAAACCATAGAATTATGGTACCACCAAAAATAGATAAGAGTAGAGCACATGATACTTTGAGGCTCCCTAGGCATCTGTGGATCTAGAGGGATACTATATCTGACAAATAATGATTTTATGAAATTCAACGCAATCTTTGGCTAAGGATCTAGTAATAAGGTAGAATCATATGCTTCATGCATGTTATTAAAAATTGGCCGATGAGAAAGGTATTTCAAACATACAAATTATGGGTGACTTAAAAGTAATTATTGAATGGGAAATGGGTAAAAGTGCACCATAAAACCTATTGCTACACAATCATAGACAAACTCAAAGCAGTAGAAATTTATCTGAACATTCTCACACCAATGTGTCTAGAGAGACTTAAATGAACATCTAAAATAAGTGTTATATCTCTAGGAGGGACAACTGGTTACAACTTAATTTCAAAATGGAGTTTTCGATTTAAAAATGGTTATCCTACTATATCGAAAGCCATAAGCAAATAAAAACTTTAATGTAGAAGTCAGTTGCATGCCCAAATTTGTGAAATAGAGTTTTATACTTCTTATGATATATTTTAGAAACCAAAATATGATGGATGATTGTATATGTAGTCCTTTTAAGATTGTTTAACAAAATCCATTTTTCTTATTTTTTTTTTTGACTTAGAAGGAAAATTAAAGCTTTATCTTCATAAAAGTTTAAAGACAATTAATAATATAACATTTGAATTATTTTTAAAATAATATATATATATATAGAACTATAAAAAATATATATTATTATAGATGATTTTAATATTAATATTTTTAATTTTAAAACAATATATATATTTATTTGATTTTTTAAGGTTATTTTTTTTTTATTTAATAATTTTGAAATTAAATAACACATAAGGTGTAGACCAATTAGTTTTAGTGGGGTTTAGTCTCACTAAGTCTTCGGTTCAAATCTTATAAGGAGAGATTGAAGATAGAAACCACTTTGAGAAAATTAAATTACTCTAAAAAATGTTAAGCTCAATCTAACTCACATAATCCCAATAATAACATCTCAATCTAGATAAATCATTCTTCTGATCAATAAACAAAATAACTAAACAACTCTAAATTCAATCAAATTAAATACAAAATAAAAACTTAAAAATTAAACAATTTTTTAATACTAAATATATATTTTAGATTTGGTTTACATAATTTTTTTAATAACCAAGTTCATTATTTTAGATCCCTCCTTTTAACAATCTCTTTCAATGATATTTTCGAAATCCCCACTCAAGCGACATTGATTCTTGATATACTTAAAATTATAAATTGTAAATTTATTAACACCGTTCCTATGACGATGTTATGTGTCATTTTCTTCTCATGGAGTCGGGGCCAACAGAATCGTTTATTGTCGTTGACACTCAGTGTCATATGACTAGGAGCTTAACTATAGCTTTCAAGATCGACCTACTAAATAGTAAATGAAAGCAATGAGTAAGTGTTTTGAATTTTTTTATTATATTTATATGATTTTAATATATAAAGTGAAGTATTTATTTTTAATAAATTTATATTATAGGATAATAATAATTTAATTTTAAAGTTACAATTTATTCATACATCAAATTCTTGTCTCATGAGATTTTTTTGTTCATGGGACAAGGGACCTGGCTTTGTGTAGTGATTTGATTGCCAAAGTTTACAGAGGTGTATGTACCCTATCCCTTTTTGATTTGAACTTGTAACATCTTATCAGGAACCACATGATCTTAACCATTAAACCCACTCATGCTTATACATGTGAAGTATTTTTAAATTATTTAATTAAATAAAAACTTTACAATAATAAAATTATTAATGATAGGGTGGAGGAGTTTTCACCAACCATGCAAAAATAATAGTGTTTTTGTATGCTTGGAGTCTAGGCCACGCTTTCAATAATTTGGTAGGATCCTATACTCTCTTAAAGAGAATAAATTTAGCCCGCATTCCAAGCATCCAAAAATGAATTATTGTCGATAACTCGAAGAACACCATCAAAAGCCCATGGGGCTTTGGATTGATGATGAATGGGTGCACTATTAAGGCAGTTCATGTAAAAAGTTCACCGGTTCAAATTGTGTTTACCCCACACAAAAAAAACACCATTAAAGACCTACATGCCAACACTTCCTCTTAAGACTCTAAATTAGGCTCAATGTTGAAGAATTCATAGTGGATTAAGTTCTATACCAACTGTGGATTAATAATAATAATAATAATAAGGTCACAACCAAGTTAGACACCAAATTGGTGTATAAGCCTCCTTGTTTATGGGAAAAGGGACCTACCTAAACATAACAATTTCGCTACTAAAGTCTAAAGAGGTGGACATACTCTACACCACCTTGGATTCGAATATACGACCTCTTATGACGAAACATGTGTTCTTAACCATTAGACCTACTCAAATGATACCATTATCATGTGTTGCATGGTAATAAAACCCAAGTTAGTTTCTTTTCCAATGAATTGATCAAAGAAAGAGAGGGTGAAATATTAATTAACTCTAAGATAATATCCCTTAATGACCTCCACTATGAATCATGTGCATTTAATAACAAGGCAGGTGGTTGGAGTCCAAGCAAGTTGTTCATGTGAGTTGACACACATTGTCCTCATATGAGGTTTGCATGTAATCGATGGGCTCATGGTGGGATATTGAACCAGATGAAGGATTAGACCATTTAAAAGTTTAATCATTTCACAATGAAGGTAGTTAGTGCAGATCTTAAAAATGCAAAATTGAGATCGATGCAACATAAGTGGATGGGGATTGAGAAGCCCTTGAGGATGCAATGTAAGTTCTTTGTTGTTCAAGCTCCATCCTTTGCATGCCACATTCCTTTCATTGTAGTCATGGGTCCTCCTTTGTCAGCAAGTGACCCTCATTCACAATTTTCTTAATGGCTCACCGTGACAATCGAGAAATTCAAGTAATTCTTTACCAACGTATGGAAATGCTTGATGAATTACATGATTTGGTGATGAAGCTCTAAGTTCATAATGATAATCTTGCAGCACAAGTCATGACAAGTATGGAAATTTGCATTTAGTAGAGGTAGGTTCTTCATTGGGTGGAGGGAGAATGTTGGTTCTTGCGATATAAATAGGATAATGTTTCACTTGGAGGTCAATTTGGGTCATCAAATCTGATGCCAATCACAAGTTTAGGCTTAGGGAACACAAAACACTTTGTCACCCAACTTTCAAATTTGGATGAGTACACACTAGAAGTAGACCAAGAAGAAACTCAAGAGGCTAGTGCACATTATCATCCTAGTTAAATATTAAAACTTTAGGTACATATTATAAACTATACACAATGAGATATTTCTATGAAATATTATTTTTCTAGTTTTAGGTGACTCTAAATTAAAGCTTTTTATTTTGATATATTAATTTTTTTTACAATTTTTCTTATTTTTATAAAAAAAATTTCACAGATTGGAAAACCTATCATAATTGAGTTGTCAAACCAACAATGAGGATAACCATCTCTAGTTGCTAACTGCAAATGCAGGCTGACTCATCACTGTTATTCAAGGAAAACCATGCCACCTGGAATAACCCGTTGGTGGTTCGTAAGGGGGCAGACTTTTACTCCTGCCAGATGCTTCTGGGCCTTGGGCCGTTAACTTGTTTCCTTAGCTCGAGAAAGACGAACTCTTAACCAAACATAAACAGTTTTAGGACATACTCCAAACCCTAATAACTTAATTACATGCACAATTAATATAAATTTATTTATTTATTATTTAAAAATAAAAAATATTAATATAATTAAAACATAAAATATAAAAAAAAATTATTACTATAAATATTATAATATAAAAAATAAAACAAATATGGTTAAATTCAACTTAAAATCTTTATGATAAAAGTGATAGTTTTGTTAAAATCAAAACGTTTGAAATTAATGAATTTTTAAGTGGGTGTAAATAAATTTTAATAATTTTTTGATTTGGTTTAATAATTAGCTTTTAAGATTAAGTAAGTTTATATATATAATTATAATTATCATTTCAATTTTTTTTTCAAATTATTATAATTTAAAAATGTTTTTATTAAATTTTTTCAAATATAAAAATAAAATTTTAAAATAAATAAAATATTTTTTTAACATTAAATTTGATTTAGAAAAATATTAACTAACATTATTATCATCATCAATAACTAAAAAAACATAATTTTACTTAATTTAATAACTTTATAAGATATCAAACCTAATTTTACTTAATTTAATAATTTCATATGATATCAAAATTCAGTTATCTGATATCATAATTAAATTATCCTAATAAATTTTCATTTATAAAAATTATAAAAAAAATTAACTTTAATTTATTTATTTTTAATTTATTAATAGACTTTATTAAAATTTTAATTATAACAAAGTCATTACGACTCTATCTTTTCAAAAACATCCCTTCAATATCTCACACCAATTTAGGACAATGACTCCCATCACACAATAATGAGTTGCGTTATCTCATGGATTACATGTACATACCATATGCATGACGTTATAAATGACTATGATGAATATAGATTAATACATTGAAATAAAAAATTAGATGTGTTGCAGTTAAGTGGTTGGGGAAAATTTTGGGGATAAACATTTTTTATTGAATATTTGTATGGTATTTAATTGCTAAACCAATAAAAAATTATATTATAATAATAATATTGAAAAAATATTAATATTAATATTTTTTTATTTTAAATACTCTAATAAGATTGAAAAAATTATTTAAAAGAAAAATTGAAATTGAAAAATATCATATTAAAAAACTTTAATATAGTTAAACAATAAGCTTACTAGTAATATTTATATAAGGTGTTTTATAAAATTTGCAATTTTTAAGAGTTAAGAAAGAAAGTGTAAATGTTTGTAATTATTACATTGTACTTGTGATATGATGACATCTAAAATAATAATTTGAAAAATATGAGGATTAGGAAAATAACATGGAGACTATATGCGTTTTCTTAACTAAAATTAGAAAGAAGAGAATTTTATTATTTAATGTCTATTTCTCTTTTATACGATGAACCGTTTCTTTCTTTTTGAAATTTGCATGAATAAATTTGATTAACTTCTTACGGTTAGAAATTGTGGAGTGTGAGTCTTTACCAAGGTTGAGAACCACGTTCCGTAGCATGTTGCACTTTCCAAAATATCCAATTTTTGTGTGTTGTATAAAAAAGTTCATAATTGTTGTATTATGTGGTACATTGATGTTCATTTTGTGGACCTTGGAGCTCACAGATGAAGGTTCTATTACATTAGATAGACGCTTTGTGCCTTCAAAGGGTTGTTTGGATCTCTTGGGCATCAATGCAATCCATGATTTCTGGATCAGATGTAGAGAAAACTAATGATGACAAAGTCAAATTAGAGCCAAACTCACCAAAGGTGCGTTAAGAAGATAGATGGAAACCTTGTTCCACATTCCTAAAAGTAATACATCCAAAATGCTAAACTTCTCGCAATTTATGAAATTTGATTTGAGAATAGTAACATGACTAATATTAAACAAAAATGATAGTGACACATTCCAAACAATTGAAGGCTAGGGTATAAAAAAACAAAGTTTGGGTATTGATGAAATTGAAAAGGAAAAAAATATATATAGACATGCAAGAACCAAGGAAAAAGGGAACAAAGAACCTCATCCTCGTGTAGAGCCAAAAGCCAATTACTGATTCCAAAAACCAAATTTGAAATATGGACCAAAAACTAGATCCCTCTAAGGGATATCTGTCACAAACAAGAACCAATTTCCTAAAACAACAAACAAGAATCATGGATAACTCTTACTAGATGGGTTTTAGTCTAATGGAGAAGACACTTAGAGCCACTGCAAAGTCCACCTTGGAACTACTTCATTATCCAACCATTTAGAAGTTTTAGTGGAGGATTAAAAAGGTAGATAGAGGTTAATTTCACATGTGAGTGAGTTAGGATCACATTCTTGCACTTCTTGTCCGTGCGCTTAACATTGATAAGAGAAGTCTTGGGACATATGTAGATAAATGAAGGGGGAATGTAGGTTGAGATCCAATATCATAGTTTCTAAGGAGATAACGTGTTGAAATCGCTCCCCATTTTTACTCGAGACTGCTTGTTTAAGAGATTCAATGGATCATTAACTAATGAGTTGGCTCATGAATTAAAATCTTTCCAAACCTAGAAATATGATACCTCGAACAAACCATTAACCTAGTTGTTGATTCGAGCAATAATCAGAATGAGCTTATTATTTGTTGAAATTGATTCTGTAGCCCTTGATTTGATAATGCCAACCGAGTCTCTAATGCTGATAAAAGATTTTATTTTGAGTTCTTTTGTGAGGAGGATACCTTAGAAAAGAGTATAAACTTCAACTTGGTTATTTGTAGATATTCTTAGATCCAAAGAAAAAGTTATTTTTGGTTTTTTTTTCAAATTTAATATGATCCCCATACCTACTACCCATAAAAGGAGAAAGAAAAATATCTATTTATAAAAAATAAATTTAATATAAAAAACAATTACTACTTTCTTTTATTTTAATTGTTTCATGACTCTAATCTATAATCAAATTGAAAATAACCCTTTTACTAATTATATATAAAATCAATATAATTATCAAAATGCTAAAAAAAAAAAAAAACATTCATAATAACAACATTGTACATTTCATAATAACAACATAGTAAATTAAAAACAACTGGCTATTTATTTTTTATTTTTTATATTAGTGAAAACAATCCAATATTTATATTTAATTATAAGTTCACTTTATTTTTATTTTTTTTTATTCCCATCAGCCAACCATTTTTCAGAGGGAAAATCAACATATGGCCGAGGCCATCAGATTTTTACAACATATGGCCGAAGCCAGCAGAATTTCAGAATAGCCAGCAGAATTTCAGAATTTTTACGGCATAACCCTTACAAATCGTTCATAAAGCCGAAGCCAGCAGATGACCAAAGCGCGGGGTCCACAACAGAAACATCGCCGCAGGAATCGATCCCGGCTGGGGGGTGCGAAAGCCATCCACCCCAGCCGTCATATCATGCACGTCGCGTGCATCAGCCAACCATTTATAAAATATTAATATTAACATTATATTATTAACCAACCATTTATAAAATATTAATATTAACATTGTATTATGGAAAGCATTGATTGATTATTTACATATTTTTGTTGATTAATTATAAAATATCTTCGATTTTTTATTTTATTTGTATTCACATCAATCGACAATCATAAAATATTAATATGATTATTATATTATTGTTGTAAGTGTCCATTCATCATTTGTATGGTTATTACACATTTTTGTTGATTAATCATTTGCATAATTATCACATCACTTTTGTTATCACTTTCTACCACGGGGTGGAAAAAATTGTCACTTTCTACGATTTTCGATGGATAGCTTTGAAAATATGGTTTTGTTTTCAAAAGATGCGTGCGTTTAATAACATATATTCGATGGATAGCTTTGTAAATATGGTTTTATGTGATTATTAAATTTAATAATATTTATTAGGTAATTTTTTATAAATTTTAAATATGGTGAGAAATTTTATTATAATTCAATGGTCAAATCAATAGTGGGGATGGTTAATATTAGGTGCTATTCACGAATGTAGTTTGACTCATTATTGTCATTCAAGGAAAATCATGCAACTTGGAATTACCCATTAGTGGTCCATAAGGGGGCATGCTTTCACCCCTACCAGATGCCTTTGAGGTCTTGGGTTGTTAACTTATTTCCTTTTGTTCAAGGAACACAAGCTCTTAGCCAAGCAAAAATAATAATAATAATTATTTATTAATATGGTATTTTTTAATGAGAATGAGTATATAGATTATTGAAAATTTTCCCCTAGATGTGACAAGTACAATAGGAGTTACATTGCTTTTTCCTCACAAAGTTTTAAAAAGGCTGAAAACCAGTTCCTCCCAATAAGAAAAGTGGGGCAGAGGTTCAAAACTAAATCTTCGAATGTTTATTCCTACTGCTTCAAGGGAGCAGGAGTAAATTCTAGCAATTTGATTGCATAAGAGAATGCAAAAACATAACATTTATGTAAATTGCTAGAAGACAACCCACCATTGGACCCATCGAGTGCAAGATAAAGCTCAGGACTAGAGTTCTTTTTGCTACGATCTTTTCTACTTCTTGTTACTAGTGGGGAAAAATGTTGATTTTTAAGCACATCTGAATAGGGAGGGGAAGAGGAGGAGAATTTGAACTTCTTCTCGACCACCTTACTAGCTTATTCATCTTTCAATGCATGAGGAACCTTTAGAGACAACTTTTCCATCACAAAAGTTTCCTTTGGAGAGTCCTGATCTGGGCCTTCTTCATCTTTCGAATTAGGAGGGACCTTTTGAAACATGAGTATTCTTTGAAAAGCCCTGATCTAGTACTGGCTAATCTACTTGGACCTCAAGATTCTCACCTCCCACCTCAGGAAGATTCAAGACTTCAAAACTATTGTTATAAAGAGGTTGATGTGAAGATTCAACCTTACATGTCTGTTGCTTCTTATTTCCATGCTTCTTATGTTTCCTTTTAACTGGAATGAATCCTTGCTTATTTTCTCCTTGCTCTTCTTTAGGAGGAGGTGATGGATTTGGAGAACTTTGAGAAACTGAAGCTTTTGGACAACTTTTTGCAAAGCGTCCATACTCATGACACATATTACACTTGAAAGGAACCTGTTCATAATGCAACGCCTATAGGTGAGACCAACCATCTAGATTTAGTTGAATCACCTTAGTGAGGCGTTTTGAGATATCCATTTCAACAAAAATCATAGCACATGAAAAATTGATCCCATTTTCCATGTCAGTGGTAATCAATCGGCCCAATTTATCTCCTATATCCTTAAAAATGCCATCACCCCAAAAAAGAAGAGGGAGAAATAAAAATTTGATCCACTTAGGTGCATATGAAATTTCCATCATAGAATTAAATTCCATAAACCATTGAGTGATAAGCAAGCCTCTAGTACCCATGAATAAGGACTCGACTTATAGATTTGGTCCCTATCTTCTTGGTTTTAAAAAAGAAATGTGTAATACCTATTTCTACAATAGAAAATGATCGAGGGTTCATGATTTACCCAGTTGACATAAATCCAATATTCAATAGCTTCATAACTTGGCCACATGCTAGTAAACTTTCCCAGTAAGCCTTTTTCCTTCAAAGTTGGCATGTTCGTTTTTTGCTAAGGAGGAAAACCCCAAGTCTAAACAAGGGATTGATTCTGCCTTCTTCACAAATTTGTTTAGGGCGCTCATTGTGCATGTATTGAATTGCACAATAAACACGATAATTGATTGATATCCCTCAAGGGTTATCCATGAGCAATGACAGAGAACCAACTAGAACGAGGCAAGTAGAGACACCCATAATAGACAGAAGCCCATGTGACAAAAGCCTTCTCGACTTATCCTTGTAGAACACGACCAAGCGAAAAAATATTTCTCATGTTACCCCTACACCAACAACCCAACAAAACACAACCTCATCGCGGACGACGATGACATGCGAACAACACTCAGATGACAACAATACCAAGCTTTAACCATATCTCAATGGCGTAGAGAAGGATTGCACTGAGAATCATTGTAGAAGCTCAATGTCGAGGGTTCAGGTGGCCAGGGAAACCCTAGCCACAACGGAGTAGACCTGTGGAGCTCCCTCCCCTTTATAGATAGTTGCATGAAGTTATGATGTAATTTTATGAATATAGATATGGTATTAATTATTATAAATAATTAGATTTATTTTCCTTATATATATATATATATATATTAATTAAGTATTTTTTTTTGTAACCCATAGGAATCGGTAACTGGGTCAGTCTCGTACTCATGTGACATAGGGTTGATTCTGGTCGCTACCACTATACCTATGGGGGCCTATGACCTGTCCTCCTCTCTGTAGACCAGGTCACAACCGAGGGATAAAACCTTGGACCTCTTAGTTTGCAAGATTTCACATCACTTCAATCACTATTTAAGCTCCCCCCTCGGACTTAATTGAGTGTAATTTAATAATTATAAAGAAAATGTAATTTTTCATTTTTCATTTAAATTTCTAATTTTATTTATAAATTATTTAAAAAACTATTTTCATATGAAATTTAAATTTTTTTCCATTTTTTTAGTCCTTGCCTCACCAGGGACTATAACACTCACCTCATGGTTAAAATGTGTTGACTCTCCATTATTTTGCTGTGTTTTTGTAATTTTAACCAAAGTTTTGAGAAACTGTTAATATTTCTATTTCCCTGTAAATTCAAAAATATTTTTCTAATTTCTAGAAATGTTATTTCTAATTTTTGATTGGCTAAGAGAGCAGTGATATGATATAATTCCCTTGGTGGAGGGTGATTTTTTTTTCTTTTCTTTTCAGTATTTGTGAGTGCATGACAAGTCATTTTAAAATAAAAAAGGCTAATTTTATGAGTGGCCATTCCGTTGGTGAGTGCTCTAACACTGACATTTACACAGTGCTCTGAGCAAGTCCTTTAAGTAATCGTGCGGGGTGGGGGGTGCACATTTCATCAATGAGTGCTTTGACATTGACATTAACATTGACACTATGACATGTACTGCTAGTTTGTTTCGATCTTATTTTGTTTTAAACTTTTTTTTTTGTCTTAAACTTTTACAAATTTCAGTGTGTGGGAGAATATGTGCATGGAGCCATGAATCTGTGTGGAGTGAAGGATGTGCAGGTGAAGGGGTATGTGTGGAGGTAAGGAAGTGCAAAGAAGCACTTCTGCACTTGTATAGGGATTGCACAAGAATATGTGAGAACTTGCAGATGGATTTTACTTCCCTATTTTTTTTATATATGCAGAGCAACTGGATATAGTGGATTCAAAGGAGACAAGGAAATTTTTATAGTGGCAAGACTTTCAAAGGATGAATTACTCCTAGAGAACAAAAATAAATGCTTAGAATGGTTTTGCGGAGCAGGGAACAAAGACATTGTTGCATAATGCTTCGTATCTCCACATACATTTTCAGATACCTCTTTTTATAGCAGGAAGAACTACAAAAGTTTGGGGCATGAAAAGTTTTGGTTACGTGTATATATTTTGTTTTCATTTTGGATTTGATGATGCTCATTCCCTTTATCAGTGCTTAGGATCGTTGTGCGATGTGTGGAGATGGATTTTATTAGCTTCCCACTCCGCACAATGTGACTAGAGTAAAATTAATGCCAAAATATTTGGAACGTCCAAAATGAACTACAAGTCTAAGTTTAACATTATATTCATTTAAGTTTCATGTAAGTTCCTATTCGACTTTGAAATTTGAATTGCAATTTATTTCAATGTGCCTAAAAAATTATTAAAACAAATCAAAAACAAATTAATGATGCCAGAATCATCAATTTAGGCATATATAATCATTTGTTTGATTTCATTAGCACGGTGTCCCATCTATTGCTACTTTTTTACCATTTTCTTCCGATGATCTTTTCCTTGCATCTACTATAAAACATAGGGTTTCATGTAGTAAAAGATGTGGATGACGTTAGGAAGTGTTAATTATGATCTTTAAGGGGATGAAGTGTTCTACAAAATGTAGATATCCATGTTACTGGTAACTAGTAAGACTGAATTCCCATTGGCTATTAAATTTCCACACCTTCGCATATCCGCACTTCCAATTTTAACATTGTTGTCTATTTTTCGTTCAAGAATTTAAGCTTTAACGAAGAGTTTTTTTGGTTTGTTGGATAGTTACGGATCCGATTTCATCTTGTGATTACGTGATCCATGGCTATTAACATTATAGAAAAACATATTTTAATGAATTTCTTTGTTTAATTTTATGATACTTGTTTCTTTGCAGTTTACCAATCTCTGGATTTACAAAATCTTTTCATATTACATCAACATTTTTCCTATTTTCCATTAACAAGGCCTTGTTTGTATTATAGTTTATTGCATATAGCTCAATGTAGTCCACATGCAGGAAAATGTGGGAGACCGGTTAAACAAACAACATAAACTTTTATCCACAATGTTTGTACCTTTGCAGGTTGTTCTGCTTGCATAGGCGTGGTTGTGCTTTTTCTGCATCTCTGCACTCTGCATAACTTTAAATGGTTAGAATATATAACATCTTCCAAAATTTATAATAATTGTGTGCATTACCATGTCGACATGTGTTTGTTTTATTGGATATAAATGATTAATACATATAACATCTTTCGAAATTTATAGCAATTGAATGCATTACTATGTTGACATGTGCTCGTTTTATTAGATATCGGGATGTAAAAGTTCTCTTGCAAAATTGCTTTACAAATGACATGAAACGTGGTTTTTAAGACTAATATGCAAAGCTAATGTGTTTTGACCTGACATGTAGTTTCGTTGGCTTTGATTGTTGAAAAACTAGTATTTTGCGGAAGGAATGTGTGTGGGAGAAATATGTAGGGGGAGAATGCATGCAAAAGTGCAGAACATTGTGGCATAAATATTGTGTTTGTTATTTTTCACACTTGTTCTCAAGTACAAATCAAAAATTAAAAACACATTTAATTAAATATTAGAGAATAAGTGTTCAATTCGCAAATGCTCAAAGGAATCGAAGTTTTATGAAGTTTTCATGAACATGAATCCAAATTAGCATAGAGAACCTAATGAAATTTTAACAAGTAACGTGTCTGTAGTTACTGATCCAAGGGACCAGTTTAGTGCTCAAAATTCAAAGTCATAAAAAATGCTCAAAACTTATACCAGTGTGTAGATCTCAGCGATATGAATCCATTGCAACTCATTTCACTCAAAACCGATATTGTGTTCTGATCGAATTTCCAAATAGCTAAAATTTTAAAAGTTGGGTTGTAGGTATGCCCAGTCAGCAGTCTGTACATTGACTAGGCAGGTGACTAGGCAGTTGGTTGTGTACAACTCGTCCAATGGTATGTTGAAAAGTGTCTCTAGTTGATTGGCTCATGAATGGCACAATTATATTAGTTAGAGGTTCGTTTATGTGGACCAATGAAGGAGGGCCACATGGGCCAATGGCTAGCTCCCACGTGGCCTCCAGATAGTGCATAAAATTTTGTTAAGGGGTTGAAGCACCCCATAGGAATTGAACTCGAGACCTCTACCAAGAAACACAAGGCCTTTACCAATGCGCTACATGGAGTTTCTTAACAACTGTTGGGACGGGGTCCCTAGGGTTAAGTTTTGGTCAAATTTTGGGTTAATTTTTGTATAAAATGTAAAGTCTTTGCGAAATTTGGAAGCGGAGTGCGAAGATGGTATGAGTCAAAGGGGCTTTAGCCCCTTAGGTGGGTAATTGATAAGAAGGTTTTGAGACCTGCCCATGGTATGTGGACCATGGTATTGTAAGAAAAACACTATATATAGATAAGTCATAACGAGTCTAAAGAGAGATCAAATTGGATAAGAATCTTTGTAAGGGCAAGGAGCTAAGACAGGAAAGGTCTATTTCCTGTACTTAGGCGAAAGGGGAAGGCTCCTGCAGTTGAGTGCGCAGAGACCTTGGTAAGTCCACAGGCTGAGTGTGCGGACCCCTGCAACTGAGTGCGTAGGGAAAAGAAGTCTGTACTGGATTGATTATACTTAATAAAAACAATTTTGAGCCAACTCTGATGAATCTAAGTCTTATTTATTACTTCTGCAAGTTTTATATCTTCACTCTGTGTTACGATTTATACAAATTAATGCTTATTTTCTGCGTGAAAAGAGTAGATCAATAATATTTATGCATGTTAAGAATAATTAAGAACCTCCGCGAAGATATGGAAGTTGTTTAAGTGCACTTACAATAACTATCTGTTCGGAAGGGTCAAGCGTGCGCGAAAGTAGACCTAAGCCATAAGGATTGGAGGAACATATCACATAGGCGTCTAGATGCAGAAACCTGGTTATGTCATCCCCCAATACTGCTTCGGGTGATACTACAGCCTGCGCTACGCAGGTTGTTGCCGAAAGAGCCAGCAGCTAGGGTTTTGTTGGTTGGCGCGGATAACGCTAAAGCTGGGTCAGACTCCATCAATCCAACAAATGGTTCCGTTGTCGGGACCGGGATCTGTCTGAGGAATGTATGATGTCAAATAAGTGGTTCCCTAGTAAGAAAGAAATCGAAAAATGGATCAATCGTAAGTTGCATGCATTTACAACTTAGGAGAACAGAAACCCTCGATTATCCAAGGGAATAATGGCTGAATAGGTACCTATACACAAACGAGATTGAAGCCTTCTTCTGTTTCTTTCCTTACGAACTGCATGAGTGGTTGTCCGTATTAGCGGATAGCTAGGGTACGTGGAGGCTTGATGACCCTATTGTGTGGACCCCAGAACTGGTGAAGCACTTGGAAGCTTAAGAAATAACATCGTGTGGGTCGTCGATCACTGGATTGATCGTATCTTAGGAGGATCCATCACTGAGCTTGCAATCAATACGACCATCAACTATAGTGAAGCAGAGCGCATGTTCTTCAAGGGACCAAGAGGTAAGAACTTAAAGTCTCTAAAAACCTGGATTAAGATGCTGTTGTGTGAAAAACGGTTTATGCCATTATATTGATGTTTGGGACTATGCGAAAAGGAAAACCCTTCAGAAGAAACGAAGAATCTGGCTCGGAGTACAGTCCGCTGTTAGGATCTTCTTCTAGTTACGATGAAGGAACTATTCTGAATACACCATGAAGCACACTACAGTTGGTAAGTTAGGGTATCGAAGGGATACCTCATCCATCCACTCCACCTCCACCTCTGCCACATACATCTACACCACCACCTCTACCTCTACCTCCACCACCACCTCTGCATCAACCGTTCAACATGGCGAACACGATGAAGATGTTGATCTTTAAAGGGGTGGGAAGTGAGGACCTCGAACAACTCTGGTTTGTCGTGGATGTTGTGTGGAAGGCACAACAGATTACTGATGATAATATGAAGAAAGTGCAGTTGGTGACAGTGCTGCAGGACATGGCGTTGACTTGGTATATCAAGTTCTGTATGGATCAACCCGATGCGACGATGGTAGAGACTTAACAGGCACTGAACAATGAGTTTAAAAAGCCTAAGTCTCAAGCGCAGTCTGTAACAAAGTTTAAGGAAATATAACAACGGGTAAATGTTTCCACATGGACTTCGATCAGAGGCTAAAATGCTTGATCCGACAAGCTAATATGAAGATCACGAATGATCAACACAAAGATTAGTACATTGCTTTGTTATTGCCTCATTTGAGATTGCCATTATCACAATAGAAAATAGGAACGCAAGCAGAAGCTGTGGAGATCATGATGAGGTTGGAAGCCTCACTAGTGCATGACATGAATGTTGGAGTACAAAAGATTTAATCGCAGCTGGCAAGCTTGCACATGGAGTTGTAGAGCTTGAAAATAGGAAAGGAAGCTCAGTTGGAGGTGCGCGCGGAAGTTTGGTGCATAAAATGTAAATATAAGGGACATGATAAGGATCAATGTCCTGTTTGTCAGAATTACTTGATTGGAGGAGGTACTGTTCCTTTGAAGACTGAGAAAATTGTGGACCAAGCGTAGGAGTACCCTTATGGTGCGCTATCTACCAGATAGCTGGGAAGAACGCGACTAACCATTGTCACCTCTTGCAAAAGTTTGTATAGAATCCGCAATAATTGTTTTGTACCTTCTGTAAATTGGTTGGGCATGATGAGAGAAACTGCCGAAGCTACAAATTAATGATGGAGCGAACCCCTACATATCGAATGCAAGCAAAAAATCAGCCTTAGGATCAAGGTGTAGGTGCAGTGCGCGGAGGATTCCAGGGTCGCAGAAGAGGACTTGGAGGAGGGACTGGTAGAGGTCATGGACAAATCATTTGCTATAAATGTGGAGAAGTAGATGATTTTGCACGTGACTGTCAGAACCCAACACATCCATCTTGTCAGTATTGAATAAAGTTTGATCATGTGATAGAACATTTCCTGATGCTGATAGCCAAGATGGAGGAGAAAAAGACGTAACAACCCACACAAAACATATAGATGATGAGGGTGGAGCCTTGCAAAGAGGACCATAGTATCAATATCGTGATGCGAAGCAGTATTACCACGGGAGAAGATAAAGGAAAGTAGCTAGAAACCGAGGGTTGGGTGTGCAAGCACGCTGAAAAGGAGGTCATATTTGATCTCAGCAAGGCTAAAGAAACTTTTATGGAGGCCAAGAAGAAATTCGCTGAGGATTCTACATCAGGAAGTTAGGAGAAACCGGCTGGAAACAATGAAGCACAGGACGTGGATCCCTCGCTATTGGCTACTTTTCTGAAAACATGTATGAAGTTGTTTCGGGATAGGAAGGAAGTGGAAGGGCTCTAGGAGCTAATTGAAAACTGTACAGGTAAAATCAAGACTCCTCCCAAACAATGCACTGTGATGAAATTGGGTAAACATAAGAAGCGGACATGACACAAAATGAGGTTGACTGCGCATATTGAAGAGTACGAAATGGATCAGGTCATCTTGGATCTAGGATCTGGTGCGAACGTGTTGCCAAAGCAGACGTGGGAAATGATGGGGAGACATGTGCTACAATGATATCCTATACAACTATGCATGGCCAATCAACAAAATATCATTCCTATGGTGCACCTATACGGGGTAACAATAAACATTGAGGCAGAAAGCGCTCTGATCGACTTTGAAGTAATTGAAATAGTGGATGACAATAACCCTTACCTCGCGCTATTAGGAATTGGTTGGGCCTTCGACATGGATGTAGTAATTAACTTGAAAAAGCGAAGAATGGCATTTGAAAGGAAGGCACTCCAGGTTGTTTTCCCGTTTGATCCCACTGAAGGAGCGCGCTACACTAAACCAATACGTGACTATGAGGAGGAAGATGACTTGGATCAAATATATAAGGTCATTGCATGTGATGAAGATTGGATAATCCCACCACAGATGGGTAAATTACACGGGATAGAGATATCTCCTATACCTCAGATTTAGATGAAGAACTCGAGCACTGGCAGAATAGGTTGCATGAAGTTTCAATGCTACGCTACAATATGATGACAAAATAGCTTCAGTGGGTATCCATGGAGGTAAGAAATCTTCCTCATTATGATGACTTAGATGATGTTAGTTTTTTTCTAGAGAAGTTTGAAAGGGAGGTGCTAGAAGAGCATCGGTTTCGGGCTCTTGATCTGGTGCCGCGTGCTATGCTTACCTGTTGGTGGGGTATGCATAAGGGCAACTTTGTTGACTGGAAAGAGTATAAGCGAATGATGAAGCTAAGGTTCGGGTACATGAATACCGGCTTGACAGAAAAGTACTCAAGCAAGGATGATCCACGTGAGCATTTGGAGCAATGGACTCAAGCTTGGGGAGAGGAACCTCAACCTGAAAGGGTACATATCTTTTTTCATACCCTAGATATCATTCCAATTAACTGGTACTTGGAAACGAAGCTACACCATGGGATGAACGAGTGGGATATCCTGAGGGAAAGTTTCTTGTTAAATTTCAACTTTGAGGATGGATTTGCGTGTATTGATGAAGCACTCCAGGAAATTATGGCTGCAATCTTCAGGACGCCTGAGGAACCGGTAAAATGGGTTCAACTAGACTAGAATACACAACTATGCCATGCATTAGAATGCTACAACGTGACTACAGAAGAAGAAGAGGATCCACGAAATATCAACATTCCGGGTTCTGAGGGACAGTGTGAGGTCGAAGGGCCCAAAGCAAGAATCCTTGACATAACAGAACCTTTATAGACCAGGGAAGTGAACATTGGATTTGACAAGCAGCCTAAGTTTGCAAAGATATGCGATTATTGGGATGAAGAGATAGTTGATGCCTCCTGTATTGCATTAGAGGCGGTATTGCCCCAACTAGGTGAAGATGATATTGATCACCCTATAACGTTCGCAAGTAGGAAGTTGTCAAAGGCCGAGAAGAACTACTCAACTACAGAGCGCGAAGGGTTGGCAATGGACTATGCGCTATAAAAATATCTACATTACCTATTAGGCGTGCACTTCAAAATGTATACAGATCACTCCGCTCTCAAGTACCTGGTCAACAAGCTTGTGTTGGGGGGTAAGACGTGTCAATGACTGTCACTATTTCAAGAATACGATTTTGAGGTGATTGTGAAGCCCAAAGGATTGAATGTGGGACCGGATCACTTGTCCATAATTGAGACAAATGAAGAGCCCATTAGTTTATAAGAAGGGTTGCCGGATGTGCAACTCTTTGCTGTACGTGTCACAGATGATCACTTTGCTGACATAATCCAGTTTTTAACCATTGTTATAGCCCTCGAGGGATATTCCACACAGCAGAAAAAGGAATTGGTGGTCCGCGCAACGGATTTTTCTGTAATCGCAAGACACTTGTATAAGATGGGCTCCGATGAAATACTGCACCGATATGTTTTGGAGTTTGAACGTTCTAGAATCCTTGCTGAAGCACATGAAGGAGTGGCGGGAGGACACTATGTAGGCAGAGAAACTGTGCAGAAGATTCTGTGCACAAGATTGTGGTGGCCGACGATGCATAAGGATTCTAAAGTGTATTACAGGGCATGCGATGCTTTTCAGCAGATGGGGAAGCCATTGTGGAGGGAAAAACTGCCCTTAAACCTGCAGATTTTGTTGCAGGTGTTTGAAAAATGGGAGATTGACTTTGTGGGTCCAATACAGTCCCTAAGGAAAAAGACGGGCACGCGGTACATTATTACTGCGACTGAGTATTTGACGAGATGGGTGGAATTGCAAACGGTTAAAGATTGTAGCGCTACTACAGCCGCGAAGCTCCTTTTCGAGTTTGTCTTGACTCAGTTTGGGTGTCCTAAGATATTGATGAGTGATAGGGGTACACATTTCTTAAATGAAACAATTGCCGCGATGCTTGAAGAATTCCAGGTTTATCATCAGAAGAGTATGCCATATCATCCTCAATCTAACGGTATGGTTGAAGCATTCAATAAGATTCTGGAAAGTGCACTGATGAAGGTTTGCAATGTGAAACTAAATGGTTGGGATGTATGCATACCAATGGTCCTATGGGCATATCAGACGATGTGTAAAAATTTGTGAGGGAAAACTCTGTTCAGGTTGGTCTATGGGATAGAGGTTGTGATGCCCATGGAGTATATTGTGTCAAGTCTGTGGATTGCAACATTGACTGATATGGTAGATCACGAGACTATGGAGGAGTGCCTTGCGTGGTTGATGGAATTAGAAGAAGACCAGTTTTTAGTAGGATTTCACCAACAGGTGCAAAAGGAGAGTGAAAAGGCATGGCACGATCGACACATAAAGTTGTGCGCCTTTCAGGTGAACGATTTGGTCTTGTTATATGACAACAAGTTTACAAAATTTCCTGAAAAGTTTCAAATGTATTGGTGGGGACCCTATGTAGTCAAGGAAATTACAGATGGTGGCGCAGTTCATCTCACGAAGCTAAATGGGGAATTATTTCCGGGAAGAGTCCATGGCATACGATTGAAGTTGTATAAATGGGATCCTGCCCCTGCACAATGACTACATGATGGCAGGATAGTATTAGTACTCCAGGTAGCTGCAAGGAAGTACGAGACTATAAAATACACTACCCGAGAAGTGGAAAAACGAAGTAAGGGGGTTGTGCGATGGAAGCAAGAAGTGAGCTAGGAGGAGCTGCACTAGGAGGGTTGTGCTATGCAGGTTTTCTGTGCAACACTGTCAAAAAATAGCCGTTGGGTGCACTGTAGATGAGTGGATGGAAAAATTTCTGTTAGAAGGAGTGGGTAGGCTACATTTATGGCGCAAATCTTTCGAGATCTTCCACCAAAGATGCATTAATGATAGAAAACTGGAGGGAACGGTTAGATTTGGATTCAAATTCTCCTATAAATCTTGTAGGCTAACCAGCATTCGAACACTTTTCTTTCTACGAGTTTGCCTTAATCCTTGCTGCCAGAGAGCTTTTTGTATGTCTGAGAAGATTTGGGAAGACATTTTAGCATGGCCAGAATTCGCCAGCTTACCTGAGTGGCGTCGAGAGATCATAGGTGAGAGAATGATGACCACTCCCCCCTTAACAAAACTCGTAGTCGCTGAAGCTGTAACCGCTGAAGCCGTAACCACTGAAGTCCTGCCCCCTATTACAAAAACACTTAGGTCTCCTAAACCTAAGCTGTCTTTCGCTGAGCAGAAGCAGAAGAAGCCGCAACAAGTTCCGGTGAGACAGTCAATGCGGAAAAACCTTGCTCAGATTCACCAAAAGGGGAAAGGACAAGTCAAAACAACCGCATGAACCCCTTGATCTTGATGAAGAAGAGCTTCACGGAGGCATTGAGGAGTTGGACACCGAAGAGGGTGAGCCTATAACTTGTCTCCCAAAGTATATCCCACCGCAAAAAGGCAAAGCAAAGGTACCAAAAGATCCAGATACTGCCAAGTTTATGGTTTCTACACCACTACTGCTAGAGAAGGTGGTGTTTGAAGGCATGCTATTAGGGCACATTCCCTCGCTCAAGCTGGAAGATTGGGATCTGGCAGACCATGAAAAATTCCCATAGCTTGCACTGAATAAGTATATGGCAAAGATTTATTATGAAGATACCGGAGTAACGCGACTAGAGCCAATGAAATGGGTCGCGGGGGTTGAGAAGGCAGGATTGTTGAACATGCTGTGGGTGTCGCATTTTAGCAGAACAATCATTAACATGGTCTGTGTTCAACAATTGCTCACCTTGGTACATGATGCGTGTCTTTGGTTGGGAGAACCCCTCCTGATTATGAATATGCAAATCCACCGCATCACGATGTTGCCCTACCAAAGGGTGGATCCAGTTGAGGCATTTGGTGGAAAAACAAAAGAAAAGCAACTCTCAGACGAATTGAAGAGAGAGTTCGGCTTAGTGAAAAAGTCGTGCGGATATTCCATCTGCTTTACTACAAATAAGGCGGCGTAGTTTTCCGCGCAGATATTGGCTTGCAAGATCATGAGGAAGTGTCACGCAACCAAGGTTCTGGTGTTGGTAATTTCACTTGTTACACAATGTGCTAAGGGTGTGTAGTACAACTGGGCACAATACCTCTGTAAGGAATTTTTGCTAAATTGTCGCGAAGCACAGGATGAGGGCAAGGCATTCCATTATGCTTGGCTATTGTTGTTGATTTCCCTAGTCGTGTGGAGGCTGCCAGAAGACAGTCAATTCCCTCCACAGGAATCTGACTTACCAGAAGCCACAAAGTTTGCTTCGCTATGGGCGACAAAGGACCCTACGAGGGTCATGGAGACAAAAATGTTTTGGGTATTGGTTGAGATGGATCTCCGCATGGTGATCAACTAGTGACTGAGGTTGTCACCAACTCTATTTGAGCAATTGGAGGCTTATGCAGAGTTCAAGGCAGATTTTCACAATGTGTCTATCCGCGCGAGAAAGGATCTAAAGAAGACATGGTACAAGTTTCTGTACCTGGTGGGTGAGGCTGATGTATAGGAAATTGTGGGGAAATGGCCAAGGGAATGGCTACACCCCTCAGATCTCTGCGCGGGGAGAGTTCATCCACACAGACTACATTAGAAGGAGGCTGAGCAGGCTACAGCTCAAGAGAAACATGCACATCAAAAGAAGGAAGCTGCTGCTAAGGCAATTGCTGAGAAAGAGTGCATTTCTAAGGAGACCATTGTCGATGTTGAGGAATCTTCTTCTCAGCATACCGAGGACAAGGAGTCTGATGTTGAAGGAGGTGGGGGTGAGGAGTAGGGCACCCCCTTTAGAGTACAAAAGCAGTCCAAGGAGACAACTTCAGGACCTCAGAAGAAACAGAAGTCCGATAAGTACGTGCATGTCGATCCAATGGCCCTCATTGAGGGGGACTTGGATGAAATTAGAGATAATTTTTGCGACACCACAACAGAACTGTGGACACAATTTGAGCGGCAGTACCAGCAAGCATTGGGGAATGTGCAAAGGGATCTACGCGTCTTGCAGATTTAGACGGGACGGCTGCAAGTGAGCGTTGGCCAGGAGAGTGGGATTCAAGCGAGCGCAATGCTGTTGGATATTGATCAGACTCTGGATCTCAGAGTCATTCCATTGCCAGAGGGGTCCCTGCGCACAGTCTAAGGAAGTGAACACTCAATTGTCACAGCTCAAGGACCCGGGGATCAATCTCGCGACACTTCCTATTCAGACCCTCCATGCATTACATAAAGGAGTATCTGACGAGTTTAGGGTTAGCGAGAAGTGCACATTGCTGATGATCAGCGAGGTCAAGACCAAAAATGAGCAGATATTCGCAGAAAAGGCGTAGGCACTGAAGGAGAAAGAAGAAATGGCCACGTGCAGCCAGAAGTTGGAAGCAACAATTACATAGGCATGTAATATGTTACCAGAGCTCCATATTCCCGAGGACACAGAGTCAGCAACAAAGATTTAGAAGTTGGCTATAGCGGTCAGGGAATCAAAGGATGAAATTGACCGAGTCCGATTTGAACTTCAGCTGCAGATCTCAGAGTTATTGTTGAAGTTGTAGCCGACCACTTCGCCAGAAGTTTGGGAGCAACGCGAAGTAGCGATTAAGGAGGGGATGGCCACATTAGACACAACACTAAAGGACTGCACCAACATATTTGAGTAGGCCATGAAACTAATTCTATCCATAATTCTAAAAATAAACAAATCTGGGTTTGTATCAAATGGGTGAATTTGTTGGATTAATCATTTTCCTAAAAATATCAAATGAATATATTTTTAAACTTTTCAAATCTGAAAAGCTATCTTGATTGGCACCTGCTCCTTTAAATATGGAATTAGGCTCTGACCTGTCAATTTCATGCCTTGTAGGTCTATCATATAATCCTTTCGATGTTGATTATGTTCCTAAAAAACTTGGATGCTCTGCCACATGCCACTCTGTAGAAGATTGGTATACATATAAGGGAGAAGCAACAACAGTTTGATGAAATCAGGTCGACTGCGTGCACTTTGGCGCAAGTCAAGCGCTTCGCTCGGCTACAGGAAGGACAACAACTACAGACAGAGATTGAAGAGCTACAATGTAAAGAGAACATCCTAAGGTCCAGGACACAACCATGGACAAAAGAAGCAAGCCGACTAACTCTATCAGTTTAAGAGAAGTTGAAGACCATCCAGGAGACGCAAAGGACGATGCGCCTCGTGGTGGAAGGCCCTACTACAAATAAGTTGATCGAAGAAGTACAACAGGCTACAGTGCAAGGCACTGCTGACTTGCAAGTGTTGAAGATGGAATTCCATGAACTCCAGAACAATATTGTAGCGCCATTCGAGTGACTCGATGGTGAGTCACCCAATTTGTGTTGGGGGCTTGTTAGGACGGGGTCCTTGGGGTTAAGTTTTGTTCAAATTTTGGGTTAATTTTTGTATAAAATGTGAAGTCTCTGCGAAATGTGGAAGCGGAGCATGAAGATGGTATGAGTCAAAGGGGCTTTATCCCCTTAGGTGGGTAAGTGATAGGAAGGTTTTGAGACCCGTCCATGGTCCAAGGACCATGGTATTGTAAATGCTATATATAGATGAGTCATAGCAAGTCTAAAGAGAGATCAAATTGGATAAGAATCTTTGTAAGGGCAAGGAGCTAAGACACGAAAGGTATGTTTCCTATACTTAGGCGAAAGGGGAAGGCTCCTGCAGTTGAGTGCGTGGAGAACTTGGTAAGTTTGTAGGCTGAGTGCACAAGCCCCAACAGTTAAGTGCGTAGGGAAAATAAGTTTGTACTGGATTGATTATACTTAATAAAGACAATTTTGAGCCAATTCTGATGCATTTGAGTCTTATTTATTACTTTTGCAAGTTTTGTATCTTCACTCTGTGTTATGATTTATATGAATTAATCCTTATTTTCTATGCAAAAATAGTAGATCAGTAATATTTATGCATGTTAAGAATAATTAAGAACCTTCACGAAGATATGGAAGTTGTTTAGGTTCATTTACAGTAATTATCTATTCGGAAGGGTCAACGGTGCGCGAAAGTAGACCTAAGCCATAAGGACTGCAGGAACCTATCACATAGGCCCCTGGATGCAAAAACCTGTTTCTGTCATCCCCCAATACTACTTCAGGTGAGATTGTAGCCTGCGCTATGCAGGTTGTTGCTGAAAGGGCTAGCAGTTAGGGTTTTGTTGGTTGGCGCGAATAATGCTGAACCTAGGTCAGGCCCCATCAATACAACAAAAAATATATGTTCTTGGTTTGATTTAAAGTTTAATAAAGGTGCATTTGGAGGTAGGGCTGGGGCTAAGCCTCAACCCTGGTCACTGTGCCCAAGAAAACCAAGGGGCAGGATCATGGGCTAGGGCTTAGCCCCAGCCTCGCGGTCACCACCCTCCACTCAATACAATGGAGCAGAACCATAAGAAGATTAAAAAGGGGGCCATCCCTGGGCATATGAAACCTTCATACGACCGAAACAACAAAGGCAAGGGCGCGTAGCACTAGTTGCTTGTAGCGGGGGCCAGCCCCAGGAACTATGGCCTGCCATGTGACCAATCCTGTCAGATTTTTTGGGCGCGTACGCAATTTGGCACTAGCATGGGTTCTATGGGTGGCTATATTACCATGTACTTGGTCGTTGGGGGTTCGATTGATAGGGGCGGGCGGTTAGCCCTGACCCCTGAGCACGTGGCCCCCATGTGACCTTAATTTTTCAGAATTGGGCATTAGAGGACAGTTTAGCTGTCCAAAAATTTCGCTCGTCAGGTGGGATTTTAGGCCAAGTTTGCATGCCGATTTCGGGTTTAGGGTGCTCAAGCCAGATTTGGGTCAAATTGTAAGATGACTAGCCATGGAATTGGGTAAAAAACTTGTAACAGACATAACTTTCTCAATTTTTGGCCAAATGAGGTGCAGAAAGAAACCAGATGGGGGTTTTTGACAGTTCTGGATCCATTGAAGACATTTTTTTACATTATGAACACAAAAAGTTCATGTAAACACATATTTTGAGCATAATGAAAGAGACCTTTCATTGGAAGCTCGACCAAGAGATGTAGCCCAGGAGAGGGGTGAAATCCTTTATCATGTTTTGTTGTTATGTGTTTCTGAAATAGTTTATTGTCTATGTTTGGCTGTTAATTGTGTTTAAAAATCACTTGTTTATGTGTTTAGTAACTTGATCCATTACCCAAAACACATATAAAATTTCACTTGCAATTTGTATATCACCTTCAGTTTTCAATTATAGATCAGTTACATTGGATGGGTGTTCATCATGCATTTTTTGACATACACATTGCCAACACATACTCGATTACTTCTCGAGGGGACTTGTTACCAATAGTTTTTTCCAAAGTGCTTTTCTATGTGTTCTGCTAAGTTGTTATTTTGCTTGTTGTCAGAATCAATAATAAGCAGTGTTGTGCATTTTTCTTAGTTAACTTTGTTCCCTCTTTTTTTACAACTCCACATACATTACCCATATGCACATATCAAGTTCCATTTATTGTTTACTAATGTTGCTATTTGTATTTATGTCAACATTGAAATTTGCAACTATTATAGAAATATAATAATTATGAATTTATTGTGCTTTTGTTGTTGGTTATGCGGAGTTGAGGCGTGGACAACATAGGATAATTTTGTGATATGCGTAGGAAGGAGAAAGGGTGTGTAGAGAAACTGTTTGCAGTGGAGTTTGTTAAAGACCAGGGACTATATCGAGTCAAGCTTTCTTCTCGAAACTCTGCACAAGGCTAATTTAACATGCAGAGCAAGGAATAGAAACTTTATTTCGTAACATTCTGCATCTCTGACTACATTTTCTCTTAAGGGTGGATCGATGGGGGCACATTTTATTTGATATAGAGACGATTCAATGATTCAATGTGCAATTTTCAAAACTATGTGAAAGGTTTCCAAATACTTATTATGCAATATTAAATGTATTTGTGAATTTAATATTTATTATGCAATATTCAATGAAATGTATTTTTAATGCATGTGAAGAAGAAGTTTTGTGTGAGAGAATAGGTGTGTGGAGCAAGGAAAGAGAACTTTCTCTCAGAATGTTTGGGTGCTCCACATAAATTTCTCGTCCCCAAAATTTCTTCCGCACACTTCCCTCTTACATGACAGTACATAATATTCACCACTTATTAATAGTTTCACAAAACACCCATCATTTCATAACATTTTAGAGATAACCTACACACATTCTTATTTGGTGAATTGAATGCTGAAAAGATTGATATTTACCCACATTTGTTTTCTTTTAATCATATATACTAGTTAACTTTAATCACAGATTATTGGCAATGTTTCTGTGAAATTTTGTGAATGAGTTGTGATGGGACATTAATTATATTTGATAATGAATAAGAAAATTGGTGATATGAACCTATTAGCACGAAATGTAAAAGTGACGAGGACACATATATACCCATGCTTGTACAAAATTGGTTAACGAGAACAGAGATTGGGACGATAAAAAAATCTCGATGACAACTTTATCTATGATACAAGGATTTCGTAATGTGTTTCACATGAAAAATATTAACAAATGGTGATTATATAGGGAAACAAGAAATGTATAGTTAAATGACATGAAGAATGTTGTAGATTAAGCAAGAATTTCAAGGTACAAAGCAGAAATGGGTATCAGAGCGAGGAAAGAATCTTTTTGCAGTGATACAATTAACTCATTTACTCATATCGATAGGAACTTTCAGTGGTCGACTAAGTATTTGGAATAGTAAAGTGCACAATGTTTACGGTTATTCTTTTCAAAAATGGATTTAAAAGCTGGGAGTATTGTTGGAACTTTTGTTTCCTTACATAATCTTTGATCTAGAAAGCTAGCATCGGATATGATCACATCCTCAACTTTCAATTGTGTCTAAATGACATCTCTATCTATCGTATGAAAAGTATTAAATTATGAACATAAGGTCATTGTGATACAATATTAATTTACTATCGATGATAAATTAGCGTTTAAGAAGTGATGTGTCATGGGAACATAATTAAGTCACAACAATATAATATGATGTTCTTTGTTATTGATAGCTAATATAAGTTGGAAATTCCGTTCAGGCTTAGTTGGAAATCGAGATGTGAGCTTTGATATGCCATTTTTGCAAGAAATCATGAAAGTGAAAGACAATTGGTGATTCTCGTTTTCGTATACTATGAGTATTTTTAAATCTGGAAGATTTTGGCATAAGTTAAACTAATTTTTGGTTAAAGCTCATTAATTTTTTAACTTTCACAAGTTTCTTGCGTAGAATCCCTTTTATCCTAATGATTTTCCACTCAGGCTAAATTTCAAATCAAGATTCAGTTATTCTAAGTGCGTAAGTGAGGTTGTACACAATTATGAAAGAAGCACAACGGAAGCTTTTTCTGCACGTCCCCGCAGTTTCCTTTGCTCAAATGCCGTCTGTACGAAAACTGTTTTTTTGATACATTATGCAAAGTGATTAATATTTTAATAACAATTAAATATAATAACATATAATATAGGGACTATACTAATGGTTTACTTTGAGAATTTTTGAAAATTTCCATTGGACAAATTTTCATATGCGAAAACGACTAACTAATTGATTAATATGTAGTGTTGTAGAGTAGGGAGGTGTGTGGAATAAATGTCCAGGGAATTTTATGTGTTGTGATAGTTAGCTTTGTACCGTAGTCTTTAAAACCATGTGTTAGGTTGAGGTTGATGGTAATGATGGATGGAAAAGTGGTTGAAAAAAGAGAACATGATTCTAGAGGAGATGCATTAAAGATAAAAAGGATCATCCCCTATCCTTATGGAACAACATGGACCCTAGGAAACAAGATTCAACCCTATGCAGCTACCTTATCAAGAAGAAGGAAGGGAAAGTAGAGTCAGGTTTAAATCATACTGCATGTGTTCCATAAGTCTTCAATTTAAGAGAAATTGGTTATTTATACACAAATAATTTTGATTCCAGAAAAAGAACAATGTGTGTTTTGAAGACTATTGTGCATAGCTAATGTGTTTTGACCTAACATATCGTTTCAACGGTTTCGATTGTTTTAAAACTAATATTGTCTGGAAATAAGGTGCGCGAGAGAATTGTGTGGAGGGACAATGCATGCAGAAGTGAAGAACATTACAACAAAAAAATTGTGTTTGTTATTGAGCACACTTGTTCTCCCACACAAATCATAAATTAAAAACACATTGCATTTAATATTGGACAATAAGTGTTCAATTGACAAATGCTCAAAGAAATCTAAGTTTTATGAAGCTTTCATGAACATAAATCCAAATTAGCGTAAAGGACCTAACATAATTTTAAGAAGTAACATGTCTGTAGTTCCATTGGCTAGGTGTTCATCATGCATTTTTTGACATTCATGTTGCCAATGCATACTTGACTAGTTCTCGATGGGGCTTGTTACAAATTATTTTTTCCAAAGTGCTTTTGTATGTGCTTTGCTAAGTTGTCGTTTTTCTATTTGTCAGAATCAACAGTAAGTAGTGATGTGCATTTTGCTTGTTAGCATAATAAATATGCACAAAAGTTGTTTTTGAAGACATGAACAAATTCTATGATATGTTTATTAGGTACATTGTGGTTCCTTTATTCTGAATGCGAGTCCTTGGAGCATTTCCACAATATATGTAGGAGTAAGTGGAGTTGACTAGATCCATGGCTTAGTTTATTACATTTAACCCATAAATCTGGTTGTTACAGAAGAGTTTTATGGAAATCATTGTGGATATATGCATATGCTATTAATATGTATATTTTTTGTTATGCTATGGATTTATCATGTATAACTATGCAACGTTGTTCATTTACCTGAAAGTTGTTTATGTTTTGCTTATCATGGAGCAATGGATCATAGTGAATTTAAAACATGTTTGAAGCATGATTGCTAAAGCATCAATGGAGAAACATTTTTTTGCTGCAAAAAGAAATCATATGGATGAAATTCTAAACCAACATAATCTATTTTGTTTAAACAATTTTGCACATGCCGTAGGAGATTTCCTATTCGATGCTATGTGAACCCTATTATTGCATTTTAGATACACATCAATATAGTTACATGAAGGAACGATAAAACATTTCATAAATTGTTAAGATGAATGGAAAGTTGAAGCAATATTATCTTATGAACACGAATTGAATATAGATGCATTAATACAAAGACATGGTATAAATAGCCCAAATGTTTACTTGGAAAGTATGACAAAAACAAATTCAACTTCTATGATTGCATGAGGATTATGGGGGGGGGGGGGGTATATTTTATATACATTGGTTATCGAATTGGCTAAAAATTCTGATAAGGCTTTGGTCAAAGACAAGAATGAAAAGTTAATTGCATTTTAATTCAAATTTATGCGAAGAAAGTTAAGACATATTGTTCCATGACAAAATTCAATTGCCGGATATTTTGAGCGACTTATGTGCAAGAAAAAATGTTTAATAAGAACTGATTGTGAACATATGATGAATATAATAAGATATGAAGAAACAAAACATAAATGGATGCAAATAGAGGAAATATGAGTAGACATATGTTTGAGAGATTGTTCAGGTTTAAGAGTATTTATGTGAAAGTTGTTTTGAAACAATATGTAAATTGTCAGACAACGAATATGTTGTCTACTGTTTGTGGCATAATTGCATAGAATTTTTTCTATGCAATCATGCATAATGATTCATTTGCATTAAACTGCATATAAAAATACATGAACGGAAATGCATTATGCAATTCCTTGGAATGCTAGATTAGAAAGGATAAATTATACAATTAGCAGTGCCATATGAAAAAGAGAAGATAGAGGGTGGCCTTTTTGTTTATGATTGGATACATTATATCTTCCATAGAACTATATACAAAGGGTCTGCTAATACATTTGAGGATGACAAAATGGTATTCAATGTTATGAAATTTTGAACCAATGTAGGTCATTTGCATTATGAACCTCTGAAAGAAATAATACAAGAGAAAACATTTTACTTGGTATTGAAGCAATTAACTAAGAACAATATATAGAAGAACCTTATAAAAAAAATAGTAAGGATAATGCGAATGGCTTCGAAAATATTAACATATATGAAGATATTATAAAAATTAATACAAATCTTGTCAATGCAAACAAGAGATCGTGGTTATCATTGCATCAGCTCAAAAAACATATAAGAAACAAGGACGTTACCAAAACAAGTTTAGTTAGAAAACCATGCAAACAATCAAATTTTCATATGAATATTAATCATTTGCATTATGAAGCTTTTAAAGAGACAAAAAAAGGAAAAAACATTTTACGTGATATTGCAATACGTAAGGAAAAATAACATGTAGAGGAACCCTATAAATAACATAATTGGCATAACATGAATAATGTTAAAAACATCAACACAGATGAAGATACCATGGAAATTAATACAAAGCATGTCAATGGAAACAAGTGGTCACGTTTGTCATTACATCAACTCAAAAAAATTGTAAGAAACAATGATGTTGTCGAAACAAGCCTAATTAGAAAACCATCATATGATGAAAATCAACAAAGAATACAATATTTCCAAATAAAAAGAAGGAATTGTTCCATAGGTTTGATTAGACATTCGAAACAATGACCAAACAACAATATTTTAAGAAAATACAAGATGTTCCTGTTTATGATTGTGCAATATGTAATCAAACTTGGTTTAAAAGAGATTTCATAGAAAAACAATTGACCAATGTGTCCAAAAGTATATGTGCAAAAAATGAAAAAAAGCATTAAATAATGACACAACTATCAAATTTGTAGTTGCAAAGAATATTAGGCATAATAGACAAATATCCATAGTAAAATAACTCCATGATTTGGAAGAAAGGCTAATATCGCTAAGATTACCATTTTTGCAAATATGAGAGCTTGGGTAGTGTTTTAGAAAACCAAAATTTGCATTGACTAGTGGACTAATCAATGTACCTGTTGACACATGTCGAATAAAAATTGCACTTTCTCGTGACATAAATGAATTTAGTACAGTGGTTGTGGAAATTAAAATACCTTTAATGTTTAAAATCATATTTGTTGTTGGGCAAATACATGTTCATAAAGTAATGAAGGCATTGAAACGATTGTGTAAAAATCGTTTTGTAAATTAGAGAATATCAGAATAAATGAATATTGGAAACAAGTCTTTTATCAAAACAAGGACGCATATGCATGTGAGACATATACAAAAATAAATGATGATAATGATGACTATGATGAAGAGTCAATTACAAAAAAACTATTACATGGATTTAACAATTCATATAACATTTCTGATCTTCGTAATAATCAAATAAACATTGCTCCTAGTGAAGGCTATAAGCCTTTGGACATATTAAAAGATAGCTATTAAGAAGAGATGAGATTTCCAACACTGTTTTATGGGAGAAATGCAATCATATAGTGTTACAAAAAACTTCACATATCACGATATTACTCGATGGGAAGTTTCGCATCAAGATCATGATTTTGCGTATCATATAATGAATTTGTTGTACAAAATAGTGCAAATTATACTTAGTCAAGTATTCAATTGTATTTGTATTTGTATAAGAAAAGGATAGTTAAAAGGAAAAAAAGCTAACAACTAAAGATGTTAGAACAAAAGCAAACTTGAAACACATTCTGGCATCGAACATTAGGTATATGGATTTTAGACGAATACGGACATCATAAGACTATTTTTTGCATTTGCGCAAGAACTTATAAGCAATGATTGGATAGTTGGGTCCACCAACTTTCCTTGTTTAGTTTAGCAATGTTGAACATATCTGTGAGCCTTTAGTAAAGGCTTTGCAATAAATAAATCGAGAGAAAAAACCGTCGAATGAACACAAAGTAGAGGAAGATGATATTGATACCTTGATTAGAAATGACCCCATTACTTATGTATGATATTATATAAGTAGATTGAATGCTCTACGCTAATTAGTTTTACATGAGTCCAAGTACTTTGGTGATGTTGTTGACTATTTCTTTGTAATAAAATTCCAAAATTGTGGAAGCCAACATGAACATGGATTGATATAGATAAAAAAAGTGCCTTTCTATGGAACAAGTACAAACATTGAAATCGAAAGTTTTGTTGACAAGTAATTGTGCTATGATTCAAGTAAATTAGCCTCTTCGAGGGGACAACCTCCTTTACATTACACAAATGAACAATTCTTGGATGACACAAATGACAAGACTTCCTTTCTATATATAGGAGTCTAAGGGGTCCCAATACAATCAGAGCCTACATAACAATAATATTGTAGGGGCACAACAATAACAATAGTGGGCTTCTATGGGGCATAATAATAACAACATGGGGACTATATGGAAAAAATAATACAATAAGGGGGTTGCACTAATAACAATAAGGGGTTACAATAGTAGTATAGGGACCTAACATGCCCCTCTCCTTCAAAAAGTGTTGTCCTCAACGCTTGAGTAGTTTTGGATACTTTTGTATAAAATTCCCATCCTCTCATGTGGAATCTTCAGTAGGTAAGTTCTTCCACTTGATGAGATACTTTGAAATTGATCGATTTCATAGCTATTGGGTTCTTGTTTCCGTTACTGCTTCAAGTTCCAATATGATTTTTCCTTCCTTGTCGAGTTTCGACAATATTGTTTCAAGTGGGGGCTTGTCACCTATAACCTTCTTTAAGCATGAAACATGGAAAACTGGGGGCACTCGAGAAGACGCAAGAAGCTCCAATTTGTATGCCATAATACCAATCTTTTGTAGCACCTTGTAAGGACCATATTACTTTGGCGATAATTTATTATCCTTCTTAGCTTGCTTGAGGGACATTTGTTTGTACAGTTGTATTCATAAAAATACCCAGTCGCCTATATCAAAACTTCTTTCGCTGTGATGTTGATATGCCTATTGTTTCGTTCGATTTTTTGTGAAGGTGAGGCTATCCTTTTTCTTCTTGATATGTCCTTCTATCTTGAGAGTTTGAGGAGTGGTAATTCCTACAAATGTATTACAAGATATGGTTGGATTCATTTCTTCTTTCTCTGGGGTTGGTTCTGTTAGAGTCGGTCTGGTCATCCCTCCGTTAGAGATCAAAACTCTTTTTGCATTTCATGTTTAGGTGTCCCATCTCGCTCGATCAGGTGAATTCCTCTAGGGGCATGCCATAAATTCTATCGGAAGGGATTTTTTCATTCATCCCCCTCATGCTTTGCACTGCTGGCTCAGGTATATCCATCAAAATCAAGTCTTAAAAGTCATTTGCAGTCCTGTTTCAGTTTCTAGGTCATAACAATAATTTTAGTCATTAGGTCTAGGGTTAGTCAATTTGGTTTTCAAACAGGGTCTAGTAAAGCCAGCAGGCTAGAGGGAGGTTCTTAATAAGTTGTTATTTCAAAGATTTTTATCGTCATATGGATGGATTATGACTTTTCTTCAAAACTCTATTTTGAAGACAAGTCGACATTTCGTTTTTTGTAATAATTTTCCAAAATTTTCAGTTCTTGAATTCTTCAGGCGCAGCCCTGGTCTCCTTTGCCAAATCACATGTCAGCTATTCCTACAAAAATTTGCCAAGAATTTCATCATTTCAACCAAAAAATCAAGGAGGAAACAAAAAGTCAGAGTTGTATTAATTATGAAAAAGTGCCAATTTCAAAACATTACAAAAATGGGTTTTGAGGAACCAAAAATCAAATCAATGTCTTTATAAGCTTTTGCCATGAAGATCAATGTCATTTTGCATGCCAAGGTCAAAGAAAAGCATTTCAAACTGAATTGGGTGAGCAAGTGCGTGTTTTGGGGTGAAACTGCTTGCAACTAGCCGGCACGACGCACAGAATAGGTGGCGCGGCGCACTGGGAGTTTTTGTCCAGTGTTATTCTGAACGGGCGCAGCGCACTGGAAGCGCACGGTGCACTAGGTTCTTGGCGCGGTGCATACAGTCCAAAGCCCGAAATTGTTTCAAATTTCACCAATTTGCTCATAACTTGCGTGGATTTGCCAGGTAGGGTTGCTATTTTGATATTTCATCCAGTTTTGTGATTAGTGATGGTGGTTTATGGATGACAATGGGTGAACACATATATCAAACCCTCTTTCTATAAACACAAGCAAACTTGCTGCCAGGGTTTCATAACTCACTGTTTTGCCACCAAAATCATTTCTCCTTCCAATTGTTCCCTTGTCTTTACCAATACCTAATTCCCTATCACCTAAATTCATTATTCCCTTCTCCTACATGCTTTGTCCTAGATCATCCAACCTCACACCTCAAAACCTATACAACAATCCCAAACCCTAAACCCTATTCCCATACATAAATCCCTCAAACCCTCTCCCATATTTCCTTATCAAATTCTCCTAATAATTCCCATTCCTGACTATTATTTCCCCTTCCTAACAGTCCCTGTTTCATTTGTTTTTTCACTTTGCTGGCAGACTTTGCACTCTAAAGAGCAGTTAAACAGTTTTCATATACAACAAAATCTTTTCTTCAAGGTATATTGTACATCGGTCATGGCATCTGAGCATTCATTGGACTATGAAGTGGAAACATAGAGTGACTCTCCCTTAGAAGAACAGGCTCCCCGGAGGCCTCATAAAAGTGGTAGACATGTTAGGGAAGAACCGACTACCCTTACAAAATTGCAGGCCTGCCCTCTTGCTATGCAGTGTTTTCAGCATCAGTCATGCTATGAGTTCTGTCAAAAGGTGGCTAGTGTTCAATTTCATCATGAGCTGGCTCGTCTTTTTGTGCTGCACTTACATGGAGATCAAGCTACCTTAGCCAGTGTCACCTTCACGCTTACACCAGAATCTGTCTCATTAGCAACCGGTATACCGAACATTGGTGAACCATGGCACAAGAAACAGAAGATTGACCGGCAGCATTATGAGCCATACATTAAAACCAGTTTCTTGAGGCAGCTCAAGAGAGTGTTCCCATTCCAATATCTGAAAGATGAATATGCTCCAATAATGAGATTGATCATGAAATATTTCAGCTGTGAGGGACAGTTCTCTCGTCTCTATGCTTATCACATCAGGTTGCTCATGCATTTCACCAGGGTACAAATGATGAACATTCCGTATTTCATTTGCCGAAACATAGAGAGGATAACCACCTTTATACAACATAAAACCCCTCAACAGCAACTTAACAATGTCTATCATTTTGCTCTTATTAAGATTTTGGTGGTTCATTAGCTTGGATTGCAGGGCATCACTTGGGATGATTTCATCTCTCATGACTTCTTCAGAGCTTCACAGGGATTATCAGAGGTTAAGCATGAAGGTGAACCTTCTCATCAGTATGAGCGCCATGAGACTGCTAGTGTGCCGGTATTCATCACATATCAGAGAGGCACCAGACATTTGTTTGCAGTGGCAAAGCGAGTGTTATCTCCACCCGGGGTGGAAGGGGCCTCGCTTCCTCCATCAACATCATAGGTACAAGACAAAGGCAAGAGGCCAATGCAGGATGAGGGGCCTTCAGGTGAGCCATCAGGTGAACGAGAGACCGACTTCATTCTCATTCATGATGATGATACTGATACGGGTCCACAAAGCGCCAAACTTAGAGAGATCATCCAGGAGCAGCAAACAGAGATCGAAGCCTTATCCCTTGACTTAGAGAGGGCTAAGTGGACCATGAAATACTTGGAGCAGAGGAACAAACAGCTTGAAGATCAGCAGGCAATCATGGAGCTACAAAACATCCGCGAGAATCGCCAAGCTACACAAAGGAGAAGAATTGAGCTCACATCATTGGAGCAAGAGATTAATGAGGATCGGGAGGCCAATCTCGAGAGAGTTAACATGCACTTAGAGAGGCTGTTGGACAAGGCCGACAAAGACCATGCATTTCTGAGACACATGGCTTTCCACTACATGGCGCGAAACAAGGTGTGCAAGGCACAAATAAGGAATTTGAAGGAAAAATTGAGGAAGGCAATAAAGAAGCAAAAGAGGCAAAGGGAGCTCGATCATCTTCAGATATTGGCCAAAGCCTCTTTAGCCTAGCATAACACTTAATGAAGAAGCTCCAGCCCAAATTTCAAGAAATTTGGGGAATTTTTGGTATTTTTGCAAAATTTTGTACAAAAAACAGGGTTTTTCTCCCTGTGTGCCGCGCCACGTGGCGCGCGCTTATGATAGGAGGCTCCAAATGCAAAAAACTTTATATTTTTGGATTTTTCATGAAAAATAATGACTGCTGGTGTATGGCCAAGAAGTTTGGGCAAGTTTTGAGTCCTCAGGAGGTCAAAAACACTCAAAAAATGACCTCTCTGCCCCTATTTTGACACATAGGAAGCAGTCTTGGGAGATTGAAGTTTTGAAGGGGCAAATGGGCACCAAATTTAGAAATTCCACTTGGGTTGGAAAGTAGACAGGTAGGTATTTCCAACAAGCACACTTGGGCTCAATTTGGACTTCATAAAGTGCCTCAAAATCAACGTCAAAGTGGCGTGATGCATACAGAAATTGGCGCGGCGCACAGAGGTTTTTTGCCCAATTTTTCACCTTCCAGCTCAGAAATTCAGCCAGTTTGACTAGTTTTGCTTTGTGATGTTATTTTTGACTTATCTTGATGTAATTGGATGGACATGATGTAATTTTGGCACTTATTTACTTGTTCAAGAGGATTCATTCAACAAAAAGTGAAAATTTAATGAATGAATCAGTTTCCTACCTTATAGAGGCAAGTTGTTTTGACTGCCTAGATTGTAGTGTTTTGTTTAGAATTGGTTGAAATAGCTCCTAGAGTGATGAGATCGACCCCTAGAGGGAAGGGAATGGTTTGGTCTAGTCTATATCATGTAATTTCTAAGTCATTTTCAGGGTTGGACTCTTGGGAAAAGTTTGGCACTCTATTGTACATTCACTTCTGCATTTTTGGCAAAGGAAAGACCAGGGTTTTGCAGCACTGTTTGGGATCCATGTGGCTTTATGTTTTGATGGTGTGCTTCTCTGAGTAATTGTAAGTTCATTAATGTTATGTGTATCATTTTCCTGCTTCTTCTTCTGAATTTGAGCAAATGAGTGATTAAGGTAGGATCCATAACTGTTATGCTCTGCCTTTGAATTTGTTTAAATTTTCATGTTTTCATCTGTTTAAGGAGAATTATTGAGACTCTCTTGCTCTCCTTAGCTCCTCACTAGTCTGATCTATCCATCTCACTCACTTTAAAGCATCAAAACGATTGCCTTCCTTGCCCCAATCAGAACTCTGCAGAAATTGTGCCTCATCCTCGAGCCCAAAATTTGCCTTTCCCATTTTTCAACAAAACTCACAAAAAACCAAATAAAATCCCTGCACTTAATACCTAGCCTAAGATCAATTGCAAATTTAGTCATCTCGAGCCTCATCGATTACCTTTTGCCGAGATTGACCCGGAGAGAGCCCTCTCTTGTCCTCGTAGGGCTGGCTACGAGGCTGAGCATGGTTTGATGTGGACCTAGAACCTTGTCTTTCCAGCCTGAGACAAATCTAGGCTCTAACAGGTTCCTAGTGTATATCCTCTTCTTTTGACATTTCTTGATCATTTTCTTCCTCGTCTTCACAATCAATGTAAAATAATTTCTTCTCAACACACTTATGACCTTTAGTGTATTTTCTATCACAATTGTAACAAAGGTCGTTTCCTCCTTTTTCTTCCAATTGATGTGGTGTCAACCTTGTAGGTTGTGGAAATATAGGAGCAACAACACTTCCATCTTTATAATTGTGAGTGGTAGGATTTCTCGTTGCTATAATTTTGCTTTCAATTTTTCTTTCCAGCCTCAATGCCTACTCCAATGAATCAGGTTCCCAAAGACGAACCTCATGTTGGATGTTATCCTTTAAAGTCCCTATGAAGACATCAATCCTCTCCTTCTCTGGAATATCTTATACCCTTATATTCAATTTTTGGAAGTCCTTAATGTGCTCCACCACTGAACCCTTTTGTTTGAAATTTATCAATTGGCTAAAGAAAGTGTTTCTTTTTCTATCCTCATAATGTGCTATCATTTACTCCATGAAAATTGACCAAGTGGCAAGTGGTTTACGAGAACAAAGCCCTTTATACCATAAAAAATGATTCGGTTCTAAATATAAATATGCAATACGTATCTTTTGTAACAGTTGCACAACATGTAGATCAAAATATTTCTCCATTTGTAGTATCCATGTTATGAGATCATTGCCATCATATCGATATTTGGAACATGGTGGGTTTTTAATCCAACATTAGCGTCTATGAAATCATGATTAACATTTCTTTTGTTCTCATCATGAGTTTCCTTTACTACCCTTTCGCCATTAGTAAGCATTTCGTGTAGAAAGTTTGTCAAATATGTCTTCAAATATTCCATGTTGTCTTTAATTTTTTCTTCTATACCATCCATCTTAGCTTCTATGCCCTTTTAATTCATTCAAACTATTTTTTCAACCAAACTTATGCAAAACTTAAAAAAAACTACACACCTTTTTTCACTTTGTAGGAGCTCGATATTGAATCTATTGTATCTCTGTAATTTCAGATCTCCAAGGTATGCAATTGTGTCCTATGGTAGCCCTCTGTGTTCTCTTTCCAACCCCTCAAGTCTGATCAATATTGGGTATCAAGGAAGAGTTATGCTAAATCTCCCACGATGACCTGATTATAGTTTGGTTCTGTATAGCGAACTTGTACGAAGTGCCACGTGTCAATGTTTCGACCTTAGGACCTAAAAATGATACATAGAAAACTATAGGCCATCCACTTTCTGTAACTTTTTACAAAATTTCAATCTGATCCTCAGAGAGAAAGTTATGACGATTTTCCCCAGGTCACCTGTTTGGGATGTAATTCAGGAGCCTGCAAAAACCCTAAATGTCTTGGACCATATCTTTGAAAATATACCGAAACAAGATCTGAAATTCGGGTTCGAGCTTCATCAATATTGCAGATCATATGAGTTTTAATTTCAGATTCTGAACCTTCTTGGAAAAAAAATTATAGTGAAAATTCCACGAGGACCTGTCTGAGATGGAATCATGGAGCTTGCAAAAACCCTAACTTCCTCAGATTATATCTCTGAAAATATAGCGAGACAAGATCTGAAATTTGGACCCGAGGTCCATAACGATTTTGGCTCAAATGATTTTTTTTTTTAGTTTCTGAAACTTCGTAGAGAAAAAGTTATATCGAAAATTCCATGATGACCTGTTTGGAGCAGCGAAACCCTAGAATCCAAATCTCTGATACCAAATGTTATGAAACCAACTCACAAAAAGATAGAAAAGATAGATCAACAACTTAAAACTCAGCCTCTTCGAGGGGGCAATCTCCTTTACATTACATAAATGAACAATTCTTGGATGATACAAATGACAAGACCTCCTTTCTATATATAGAGTCTAAGGGGTCCCAATACAATCAGAGCCTACATAACAATAATATTGTAGGGGGACAACAATAACAATAGTGGGCTTCTATGGGCATGATAATAACAACATGGGGAGTATATGGGCACAATAATACAATAAGGGGGTTGCACTAATAACAATAAGGGGTTACACTAGTAGTATAGGGACCTAACAAAATATGAAAACTATTCAACATCATTGTCATACAAAAACTTGTAGGAAAGGAAACAAATGCATTTATGGTTCAATTTTCCAATTCCACCAATGCGAAAGATGCAAAAATTTGAGCCTATGGATATCAACAATGCAAAAACAAAATAAAATGAAAGAACGATATTTGATGCACTATAAAATATGGAACATGATGAGACATATAAATTTGATAGTTTTCTTGAAAAAATAGGTTTAAGCAAATTTGATTACATCCATGCAATTCAATGTACTCTAAAATGAAGAACAATTTTATTGAAAAGAGAGCTAACAAACATATGGACTAATAACTTTGCTCGCCATGTTCGATTAATCTGGGGTGAAAATACTGATGATCAATTTGTACTTGAATCATATGCTACAACTACTTATTGCAGTTCACATATGACAAAGCTAGATTAAACAATGACGTCGATGTTTAAACATATACGGAATGAATGTCAAAAAACCGATGGTGATATCATAGAAACAATTGCAAGACTTCTAAAAGCTTTATTGAACTTGAAACAAATATTTGCATAACAAGTTTTATATATAGTGTTGTCATTTCCATTGACTACTAGTTCAAGAAAATGTATATTTATTAATACTTCAACAATAGATGATCCAAGGTTTTTACTAAAAAAATGAAAAGAGTTGGAGTGTGAATTGGATGATTAAAAAAGAATAGCTTTTTAATCAATTATCGACTGCTATGTACAATGACCTGAAAACATTGAGCAAGTATGCTTAGCGGAATTTTCATCGTGTTGTATAGTACAAGGCAGGTGTTATCACTTAAGGAAAACCCTGGTTGCCGGGAAAAACTCTAAGGTAACCTATAACCACTTTTAAATTCAAAGCTAGCCCTTTCAATTCGAATGGGTATCCCTTCTATAACTCAATCAAATATGAATGATTATGTACTTAAAACAATTACTAAGTCTACTGTAACAAGGTTTTCAAAATGTGGTAGGGTTTGATAGAATTCTATTGGGCATGGAGTCAAATATTTGGCTTAATCAAGAAAGAAAACTAAAACATTCACAAAGGCATGATAGCTGAGATACTTTGAGATTTTAAATTGCTGAGATCACAAGGATGGATTCTACAAAGCATAGATCAGAAAGCTATGGATGATTGAACATATAAACAAAGAATAATAAATATGAGTTCTGTTCATTTACTCTCATCAAACATAGAAGATCATACATATGACAACATAGAAAGGAAAACAGAAACAAGAGAACACATATCCAAATTTCCCAACACAAGAATCTTTGTTGTAGAATCAGGTTTCCTTCATTAAACTTTCAGAAATATACAACGTACAATAAGTCTTCTAATAAAAAACCAACCCTTGTTCATTACAAAATCACAGTCTTTATAGACTTTGTAAAAACAAATTATTGCTAAGTTCTAGAAACTAATTCTATCCATAATTCTAAAAATAAACTAAATCTGGGTTTGTATCAAATGGTTGAAGTTGTTGGATTAATCATTTTCCTGAAAATATCAAATGAATATATTTTTAAACTTTTCAAATTTGAAAAGCTATCTTGACTGGCACCTGCTCCTTTAAATATGGAATTAGACTCTGACCTGTCAATTTCATGCCTTGGAGGTATGTCATATAATCCTTTCGATGTTGATTATGTTCCTAAAAAACTTGGATGCTTTGCCACATGTCATTTGACTGCCATTTGTTTTTTACTATCACTAACTTTGAGCTTTGATAAGTTCAAATTGGATGAATTACCAAACTGCACGCTTGTTGTCATATTTGAAACATGATAAAATAACCAATCTAACATCCTACTGAAATAAATATAAACTGAAGGTAAAATGTCCAGATTGGGAAAATAAAATCTGGCAATTACTTTGACAATTGAACGCTACCCAAACACTTGATGACTACTCTTGATGCCGTGAAGTATGATGCCTCTTGTGCACATATTATTGTTGACATTTTTCATTTGTAGGATTAAAATAAAACCATCCTCAATTAATACCAAAAATATTGCTCACAAGCTTGGAGCAACACACATGCACTATACGTTTTCAAGAAAATAAAACTAGTGAATTCTTGAAAAATAGGGTCCAATGATCCCTTCGAATCTCCAAAAATGTTATAAATTTTAGAAAAATGAGAGAAATTGTTTTAAATGGGTCTATTATGGACAAAAACCTATTTTAGTTTCAAAACTTTTTTCTCATTTATTCATAAACCGTGTCAGAAATTACTGTCTTTTACAGGAAAAAACATTCTAAAAAACATAGTTTTTTCAAGTGAAAACAAAACCTGCTTTGACACCTTTTCCCTTTGACTGCTGAGTTCGTGTCATAACTTCCACCATCCAGAAACACTTGATATTAAACATGCTATTCAATCAGTCATACATAAAATTGATGAATTACCTGACTCATTTAACATAGTGATTACCCTCCAACGGTGAAAATATCCCCATGTGAAATAATGAAATGACATGTTACCATTTGATTAGCCAGCGCTCGCTTTATCAGGTGCCTGCTCTTTTGCTGACGTGGAATCTGTCAATGCTTTTCTTTTGGACATAAAAAAATTGAATTTTGCATTTGGCGCTGATACTCCAACTGTCGACGTTTAATTGGCTGCCTTCACAAATTTTCATTGCTACTTTGGTTGTCATCACATTTTTATTTTCAAATCTTATAATACCGCTGATATTCTATCGGCCAGTAGTTTTACGCTATTTTTTACAAATTGGCACTGACACTAAAACTGTCAACACCTTGAAACTATTAACTAAGGTTGTGATAACAATAAGGAAACAAGGAGGCATTGAGAGACCATATGTTATAAGATATGTAAAGTATAATAAACATGTTGATCCTGATAACTATTATAAAGAGCGATTAATGTTATGTGCCCCATATTATATTAACGAGAAATATTTTAAAGAATAATAGCCGACTTAGAAAAATGCATATATATTATTTAAAGAAATCATAAAATGTGAAGAATGAAAGTTCACAAATGAAACAATGACAATGTGGACTGATATTGACAACATAACAACCGAGCTTGAAAACTAAGAGAGCAAATTATTTGAAAGGGATATACTTACATATCAAGAAATACATAGCGAAAAACGTTATCAAGGATATGATATCGAATAAGATTTTTGATATTTGAAAAAGGCCAAAAATGAAAAGTCGTTAGTTGAGAGACCTTATCAAGTTGTAAAACAACCACATATACTAGAAAATATAATTCTATAAAATCATGAGAATTCTCATCCCAAAGAAAGAAAAAATAGTGAATGAAATAGTGGCAGGAAAAAAATCCAAATCGTCCATTGTACGTATTTGTAACAGGTGGTGCATGTGTTGGAAAAACATTTATTGTTATATCATTATTCCAATATGTAATTTGCATGTACACAACATATTGGAATATGACCCAGCTCAGCTAAAAGGAATATTTACAGCATATACAGGGAAGGCAACATTTAATGCGGGTGGTATAACATTGCATTCTACATTTCATTTACCATTTAACAAATCAACATATCTTTTGCTTAAAGGAGAAAAGGTAGACACATTGACAAAACATTATGAACAACTTCGTTTTATGCTTATTGATGAGGCGTTTTTGATAGGTGCAACATTATTATACCAAGTTGACAAACATTTACGGGAAATAGATAACTATAGTCTACCATTTTTCTCATTATCTCTGATCCTCTTCTTCCTGTAAACATGCCATGTCAGATAAACCAAATAGATACCATAATCAAAATCAAACCTCAATGATGTTCAGGGGAGGTTATCTCATCTGCAAAATTAGTCCACATTAGCACGCTACATGTATAGTCATAATCATATCAATCTACCGATATCATGCATGACAACACCAAATGCATACCATGATCTCATGCATGACAAGACCAAATGCATACCATGATCTCATGTATGACAACCATAACCATGACAATGCATCCATAACAACATGCATCTAGCCCGTCTGGTCCAAGTATTTGAACCATTCTTTGATACCAATCTGTCACCACCCCTCCAACATTTACCCACTTTCACTGGCCTTCTGTTGAGCCTCAAACCTGCACCTTCCTATACACCCTCTCAGCCTTCTTTTTCCACTTACTTCATCCACCCAGCTGTTAAATCATTGCATTATAGTCTAAAAAGAACTTTTTACATGGTTTTCTGACTATGCTTATGACTGTTGTTTGGTTTAGTTTTTGTTCATGCAGCTGCGGAAACTTGTTAGTTTCCGCAGCCAGCACAGGTTTCCGCAGCCAGCACAGGATTCCGCAGCTATTTTGTTAAAAGCTGTGCTACAGGTGTCCTATGAAGAAACGAGCCACATGGGCAAGCTACAGGTGACGGGTACATGGAATGTGTCCTTTCAAATCAGCCAAATCATCCATGGAAGGTCACGGTCAACAAGGGTCAAAGGCAAAGCCAACCAAGGAATTCAGCGGTGGCACGTCTCTGTTTTGAGCACGTGAACGTTTACGTGGCACAGTCCTCAGCCCACGAAGACACCGGCACACCTGGAGATCATCCCCGTAACCTGAATCCAACAGCTACCACTCCGAAGATTTAATAGACATGATGACAGTTACGCTAGATCTCGGCTGAGGAGATCTACGTGTCTTTGGCAACACAGTCAATAGCGTAGGATTCAGTTAGTTAGTTTCAGCACTTTTTCATTATAAATAACGCGTTGATGAACGCTGTGGAAGAGCTTTTTGATATGTAATTTCTGAACTGTTGTTGTTATTACCCCACTGTACTTTGCTTTATATATGTTGCTGCTTTAATACATGAGAAGACTACTTTGCTGAGCTCGTTCTTGTGACTGTTCATTGACTGGCTGAGGTGGCAGAGGGCCCCTACGCACTAAAGCCCTGTATAGTTGTTATTTGATTTCCTTACGTTTCTGTTTTCATAATCATTAGTCTGTACATAACACACTGTTTTGATGCTTCTTAATTCACTGCTATTTATATTTTCACTTCTGCTTTCTTGTAGCTGTCAGCTGATCAATGTTTTTCTGCAGGTTTTCTTAGGCAGCCCGGGCAAATTTTCATCTTTTTGATAACTATTGGCATATGAGATCATCTTGTCCTTCCTGCTAACTTTCATTTTCTGAAGTTTAATTCCAGCACTGTCCTTTTTCAAGTTGTGATTTGCTTTTCTGTTATTTAGACATCATACTACTCATCAGTTTATGGTTTCTTTCTATAGTCAAGTGACTCTATTAGTAAGAAATCAGAATATTACTTATTGTAGTGTGATTTAGTTATCATATTGCTTAAACTTATTCATGATTGCTTCCCACAAGGTAGATTGAGCTGAAGGGTAAAGGATCATAAGAGTTAAAGTAGTGTGATTAGTTTCCTTTCTACAATTTAATTTCTTGCAATTTAGTTATCATATTGCTTAAACTTATTCATGATTGCTTCCCACAAGGTAGATTGAGCTGAAGGGTAAAGGATTAGAAGAGTTGAAGTAGTGTGACTATAAGTTTCTTTTCTGCAATTTAATTTCTTGCCATTTAGATATCATATTGCTTGACTTGTTCATGATTGCTTCCCACAAGGTAGATTGAGCTGAAGGGTAAAGGATCAGAAAAGTTAAAGTAGTGTGAATTAGTTGCTTTACTTTGAGTTGCTTTAAGTTCAGTTTTTACTTTCTTTTCATTCAGCAGCAAGGATACTGGGCCATTGTCATTAGTTCACTGTTTTTCTTAAGAATTGATTTCATTACAGTTGTTTTAAAGCTTTCTTTTTGAGCACTTTTAAGTTTTGAAAAATCACTGTAGAAATCACCATCACCATCCATCCATATTTCATACTTAACTTTCATTTTCGCCATCACACATTAGGGAAAGATAAATCCATAAACAACCAAAAAGAACTCAAAAACGACAAAAGACTAAGGAAATGGTTATCTAGTACATATAGTACACTTCACTTCGTCAGTTTACGAACCCCGGATTGACATTTTAAATAGCAATTTAGAACACACTAAATTGACCAAACATTTTGGCGCCGTTGCCGGGGAAGTGAAATTAGGTAGCCAATTTCTTAAAAAAAAAAAACAAGAAAATTTCAAGGAAGGGAAATTGATAACCTCTCAAAGTATGCTCTCCTCTTGCACTTAGTGTGATCTGGAGGATCAGAAAAGAGAAAGTTATTGGTTTAATAGTTTCTTGAGTATGCTCTCTTCTTGCACCTAGAGTGACCTGGAAGATCAGAAAGAGAATTATTAGCCCGACTTGAAGAAAAATAAAAAATGACATGCATAGAGCAAGAGATTCTAGGGGAAGATTTTTAGCTAGAGCCAAGAGTTCGATTTTTACAACTCCATCTACTTCAAGGAATAGACAAGAGACACCTCCATCATCTCCAACCTACACTCCTAGCCCTAGGATTCCTGGAATTCAAGAGGCAGTAGTTGACTCTCCCACACCATCCATCGAATCTGAATTAGGAAGAGATCCTTTCCTTCCTTCTACAGGGAGACAAATTGTAATTGAAGAAGTAGAATCACCTGAGGAAGAAGAGGGAGAAATTCCTCCTCGTTCGCCCTTAGTAGAGGAACCAGAGGACTCTGAAGTCTCCAGGGAAACTACCATGACAGAAGAAGGAGTAAACGGATTTGGTAGAGGTAGAGGAGGAGGAGGAGGAAATAATGGAGGAGGTAGAGGTAACAATGGGGGAAATAGGGATGGAAATAACTCATTTGGATTTCCTATAGTCGATGAGGATTCTCGAGCAACAATGAAAAATATTTCACCATCTGTCCTCCCAAACTTTCATGGGTTAAGAAACGAGGATCCTGAAACATTTCTATTTGAGTTTGAGGTCGTGTGTCGAACCTATGATTATCTGGAAGACTCTCAAAAACTCAAACTGTTTCCTTCAACATTGAAAGGAGCAGCTTTGAAATGGTTCATGGGATTACTCACTCAATCCATTAGGACTTGGAATGATATGAAACAAACATTTTTGGATAGGTATCTGGACTATTGTATGCCCACCAATCACAAGGATGAGGTATTCAAAATGGTACAAAAAGAAGACGAAAACTTGGAGGATTTACTTGAAAGATTTCAATACAATCTGAAAAGAGCAAAAATGAGTAACTTAGATGAGGAAACCTTGAAAGCCCTTTTATTAAAAGCCATTAGAGATGAATGGATAGATATTTTGAACATGATGGGAAAAGGAGACATATCTCAACTTCCACTTCATGATATAGCAGAACTGTGTGTCCATCTCTCAAGGGGGAAATCTAAAACTCAAAAAGGGCCTAGAGATCCTTCTCTCATCAGAGCAAACAAATCTGCAACTGGATCAGTAAGTAGGGCTGAGATTGGCAACATGCTTGATGAATTCAAAACTGATATCTTAGGGAGTCTTAGTGAGCAACTAGACACTCTTAAGATCCACAATAAACAGAAAGCAGAAGCTGAAGCTTTAGCCATCTTTTGCCCAAAATGTAGGAAAAAACATGCTCTCAGGGAATGTCCCTTGGATGCAAAAGTTGTAGAAACATGTGTGATCTGTTCAGAGAATCATGAGACCAAGGATTGTCCTTCAATTCCTGGGCTCAAAGCTGTCTTTCAAGAAGATCCAAATATAATTGAGTCTCTCTGTTTTGTTGCAAGGAGACCTTGGCAGGGGCAGCAAAATCAAGGGTTTAACAACTCTATGAATTTTCAACCCCCACCAAATTGGAATCCTTAGCAACAACCTTGGTCCCAACCTCAAAATCCTTTTCAATCATGGGTACAAGGTATGCAAAATCCTTATGGGAGATTTGCTCAATTTTATCAATATCCTCCATCTTTTCAAAATCAACAAGCTCCACAACTTCCAAATCAAAATCCGCAATTATCATTGCCATTTCCACAACAACAACAACCTTCTCAACAGAATCCAAATTCTCAACTCTTGCTCCCATTCCAACAGAAGTCAAATCAACTTCCTTCTCAGCCATTGCCAAACCCCAATAATAAAAACCCTCAAAATGCTTACATGATAGAAGGTCAACAATTTCTTGCCTATATGATTGTTCCTCTCAATGATGTACAACTCAGATCTGGTAGAGTTTTAGATAAACCTTCTATAGATGCTCAAAATCAAAGCATTTCTGAGGAAGAATCTCTTGAAGCCAATAAGGGTTCTGAAGCATCTCTTCAAAACCAAAACACTCAGAAAGAAAAAGAAAAAGAACTAACCCCCACAACTCCTATAGTTGAGCAACCTGCATCTTCATCCACACCTCCTTTTCCTGAAAGATTACAAATTGACAAAGGGGTGGAAAAACAAATCTTGTTGCCTGACTATGATTTTCTAGATGAATTGAAGAATGTCTGTATCAAGATTCCCTTGTTACAAGCCATTAAAGAGATTCCTATTCTAGCAAAAACAATAAAGGAGTTGAGTCTTAAAAGACCAGGAAGGAAACCTAGAGATACAAGGAGAATCCACCTGGTAGGGAAAATTGCAGACATCATGATGGGAAAAATTACTATGCAGAAGTATGTAGATCCCGGTAGTCCAATTGTCAAAACACATATCAATGGGGTAGAAATTCCAAATACTTTGATTGATTTAGGGGCTGCTATCAACATTATGAGTAGACAGACTATGGAACAGCTGAAACTTCCTAACCTTCTCTTTACACCTACTTTACTGCAACTTGGAGATCGATCAATTATTAAACCAGATGGTGTATTAGAAGACATTTCAGTCTCCTTAGACTCTTGGGGATATCCAGTACATTTCATGATTTTAACTCCCAAGAGTAATTTAGGAGGACATCCTCTCATCTTAGGAAGACCTTGGCTAGCCACAGCTGATGCTTTTATCAGTTGTAGGTCTGGGGATATGTATATTTCTGATGGTAATTCGACAAAGAAATTCAATCTGTATCCTCCAGCAAAAGCAATTACAGAAATAGGAGATAATGAGTGGGTTGATGATGAAGATACTATACAACCTGTCTTTACCATTTCTGAAGTTAGTGAAGATAGTCAAATCCTGAACACATTAGAAAATTTTGAAACATCTTCAGAATATGACCACACACAATTTCAGTTAGATTCTGACATTGAGTATCTATCATCTAGACAAATGTCTCTTTTCTCTATGGAAGAGTTTGGTAGTTCCGCCATTGAGATCTTTCCAGGTAAAACATTGAATATCAACAAAAACTTGGAAAGATCACAACAGGAAGAGCTAACCAAAATCTTGCAAAAACATTCTACTGCATTTGCATGGGAGTATACCGATATGAAAGGTATTGACCCTAAGACTTGCATTCACCACATCTACATTGAGGAAAACAGTAGACCAATCAGACAACCTCAAAGAAGGATGAATCCAAACCTTAGGGAGATAGTGAAAGAAGAGCTCCAAAAGTTACTTAATGTGAACTTCATTTATCCAATTTCAGATAGCCGATGGGTTTCTCCTTTGGTTATAGTACCTAAAAAGAATGGTAAATGGAGGGTATGCATTGATTACAGGGAATTGAACAAAGCAACTTTGAAGGATCACTTTCCTTTACCCTTTATCGATCAGGTATTAGATACTTTAGCAGGCAAAAAGTATTTTTCATTTTTGGATGGTTTTAGTGGTTACAATCAGATTCAGGTAGCACCTGAAGATCAGGACAAGACCACATTTACCTGTCCATGGGGAACTTTTGCTTACCGAGTACTTCCTTTTGGGTTATGTAATGCACCCGCAACATTTCAAAGGCTAGTACTAGGAATCTTTTCCGATCTAATCCATGATTGTGTAGAGGTTTATATGGATGATTTTACAGTTTATGGTAATTCATTTGAAGAGGCATTAGAGAATTTGGAAAAAGTCCTTATAAGATGTAAAGAAACAAACCTATCATTAAGTCATGAAAAATGCTTTATGATGTTTACTGAAGGGATTGTTTTAGGACATCATATTTCAGGAGATGGGATTAAAGTTGATAGATCAAAAGTTGAGGTCATCTCCAAGTTGCCTATTCCAAATTGTCAAAAAGATGTTAGAAGTTTTCTTGGATTTACTGGATACTATAGAAGATTTATTGAAAACTTCACCAAAATAGCATCTCCACTCTTCAAATTACTTACAAAAGACTGTGAATTCAAATGGGATCCTGATTGTCAATCTGCATTTGAAACTCTGAAAACAAGAATATCTGAAGCACCCATTTTGAGAGGGCCAAATTGGAAACTTCCTTTCCATATTTCTACAGATGCTTCAGATACAGCTCTAGGAGCTGTGTTGGGTCAAAAGGATTTAGTTCCTTATGCCATTTACTACACCAGTAAAAATTTGACTCCCACTGAATTAAACTATACTATGACTGAGAAAGAGTTCTTAGCTGTTGTTCATGCAATCAACAAGTTTAGACATTATATAACAGGCTATGAAACTTTTGTCCATACTGATCATTCTGCAATTAGATATCTCATGAACAAACCTGTTACTAATGGCAGAGTTACAAGATGGCTTTTACTTTTACAAGAATTCAACTGTTACTTAGAGTTACAAGATGGCTTTTACTTTTACAAGAATTCAATATTACTGTGTTGGATAGGCCAGGGAAACAAAATACAGTAGCTGATTTCTTGTCTAGAATCCAAAATACTAACGAAGATTCTCCTGTAGAGGATAAGTTTCCAGATGAATATTTGTTTGCAGTAACTACTAAGACTCCTTGGTATGCAGATATTGCTAACTATTTGGTTACAATGAAGCTACCTCCACATTTATTTCCTAATGAAAAGAGAAAAATTATTCAGGAGAGTTCAAGTTATTCATGGATTTCTAATGAATTGTTTAAAACAGGGCTAGATTGTGTGATCAGAAGATGTGTTCGGGAAGATGAAATGCCTGACATCCTCAAGGCATGTCATGATGAACCATGCGGTGGACACTTTGCTGACAAGAGGACGGCCTATAAAATCCTTTCTTTAGGATATTATTGGCCTTATCTCTTCAAAGATGTAAAACAATATGTCAGAAGGTGTGACAGCTGCCAGAGAGTTGGGAGACCGACTCTTTCAAATGAAATGCCATTACAGCCACAGGTACTCATCGAACCCTTTGAAAAATGGGCTTTAGATTTCATTGGACCCATTAATCCACCATCTAGACAAAAGAAATATATATTGGTTTGCACTGATTATGTCACTAAATGGGTAGAAGCCAAAGCATTGCCTTCTGCCACTGAAAATTCAGTTGTTCAATTTCTTTTTGAGGATATTTTTACTTGTTTTGGTGTCCCAAGAGAAATTGTGACAGATCAGGGAAGTCAATTTACATCTAATTTGATGGAGAAGCTGATGGAAGAATACAAAATCAAGCACATAAAATCTACTCCTTACCATCCGCAAGCAAATGGTCAAGTAGAATCTACAAACAAAGTTCTTGAGAACATCATCACCAAAACTGTTTATCTACACAGAAGAGATTGGGCAGAAAGGCTTCCTAAAGCCTTATGGGCCTACAGAACTACATGGAGGAACACAACAGGACATTCTCCCTATGAACTTGTTTATGGGAAAGAAGTCCTGCTCCCCATTGAGTTTCAAGTCAAGACTTTCAAGATGGCAGTTCAGTTGGGGATGAATCTATCAGAAGCCCAAAAGCACAGAATGGAGCAGCTGAATGAGCTAGATGAGATCAGACAAGATGCAATTTTAAGGACTGATCTAGTTCAACATCAAAGAGCTAAGTGGCATGACAGATATATCAAAGAAAGAAAGTTTCAAGAGGGAGATTGGGCTTTACTGTTTGATTCCAAGTTTAAAGACTTCAATGGAAAATTTCAGACTCATTGGCTTGGGCCATATGAGATTGACAAAGTCTTTAACAATGGAGCGGTAAGAATCAAGACCATTGATGAATTTCAGACTCCTCTTATTGTGAATAGCCACCGATTGGAAATTTATCATAAGCCACTTTCAAAAGAGGAGTTTGTCAAAATTTTCCAAGAGAATTCTGCAATCAGGCTGGTGGAGAAGAATCCTTCTTCCCCACCAGCCTAATCTTTGTTTCTTTCAGTTTTTGAAAAAAAAAAAAAAATGTGTATAAGCCTGAAAACCAATCATAGATTGGCGGTCTTATACAGAAAATATAGAGTGAAAATCAGGGACACCTGACACTCTATATTTTCCAAAAAAAAAATATATCTCCTCTCCTTCTCTTTTCATCTTCACTTCATCTCACTTACCATTTCACTTCACCTCCATCTCATTCTCATTTCCATTTCACTTCACTCCACTTCACTTTCATTTCACTCCACTCATTCCATTTCACTCCATCAATAAAAGTCCCCTTCAGGACTATTTTCATTCAGTTGGTTTTCCTCTAACTATCTTTGTGCAGTTAAGGGGGTGCTGTCTCAGTTTCCACAGCTGGAGACCGTTTCCGCAGCCAGAAACAGTTTCCGCAGCCAGAAACGATTTCCGCAGTCGGCATCACTCTATTTTCAAAATTTACAGTCAACTGTTCGTGCCATAATCATAAAATGCAGGTGTAATTGAGCTAAAGACATGGGGCATCTCCAAGACAACAAAGAAGAGCAATTGGTTAGAAGCCTTGAGCAAGAAATGACAAAATTTACAAAGGTATGATCAAAAATCTTTATCAAATAACAATTCAAGTCATAATTACGCATAGTCATTAAACCATAACAAGTTCTACTATGTGCAATGATTTGATACGATAGCTCCACTACCACTCCTATTCCACGATACCACTCCACACACCTCGCATTCATTTCCCTAACGGTCTCATGATTATTCCGAGTTTAAACTCAAGATTGACTGCACTTCCATTTATTACCCGTACTCTTGAGACGTGACCTATTGTGTTACGGCTCTTCTTAGCCGTAATTTCCGCAGCCGTCTGTTGAGACGTGTAAAATTTCATACACAGTCATCTGATTCGAAGAATTCCGCCGTTACTCCACTCGTTTATCAACTCCACTTATACCATACTCCTCTCATGCATCCACATTTTATTTTAAACTTGTTCACTGCTGCTCACCCTCTGTTCCTCCGGTAATTTGGATACTTCCATCCCTTGTTCTCCATTTCTAACTGTAGTCACTACAGTCATCCTAAACCCTGACTGCAGTCACTACAGTCATCCTAAACCCTGACTGCAGTCACTACAGTCATCCTAAACCCCGCTTGCAGTCACTACAGTCTATCCTAAACCCTGTAACAGAGCTATTTTTTTTCCCTTAACCCTCACACACAGAAGAACTCTCAGTTGGAATTTAAAACAGAGGATGGGAAAATTACTAAGAGCTGAGCCGGAAGGACCGAAATACTTGGAGGGTTATCCTCAAACTAAGGAATTGCTGAAGAAAGTCAGATGGCTACGATTCATCCAGAAGTTTAAAGGCCATAACAAGGAGGTGACCAAAGCTTTTGCGAGGTCTTTTAATGGACAAACAGTGGAGATTGGAGACTTGAAATTCACAGTGACCGAGGCCACTATAGCAGCTGCCACGGGCCTACCTCAAGAAGGTGAAAGGTGGTTTAAAAATAGAAGTGTGGACGATCAAATATGGAGAATCATGCTACAAAACCAAGGTATGGATACCACCGTATTTACAAGAGGCATCCCTGTTCATGCACTAAAAGAAGAATGGTCTAGTCTACTGTTAGTCATCCAGAAATTTATCACGTGTGAAGGTCGTTTTGGCTCTATGTATATGTATCATGTTAGACTGATGATGAATTTCATAGACGGTCACACTCTTAATTTGCCTCATTTTCTGCTATTAAGTTTGAAAAAGATGAGTTTTACAGTTCAAAAACACGTAGGCAATATTGAACCTCATCTCTACCATCATGGGCTCATAAAAATTCTTATTGAGGACCAGTTAAAGAAAACTAAGGATACTTGGGAGCAATTCTTGACAAGAAACTACTTCCAAGAGCCATCTGAGGCCTCTGGAAGCAGTCCACCAAAGATTCCAAGGAAAAGTAGGAGGAAACAAAAGAACATTACAGTCCAAGATTCCCCTACAATAGAAATTCAAGAAACTGTCCAAAAAGAAGAAGAAGATAGAGCTAAAAGTAAGAAACAGAGGAAAGAAAAAGGCAAAAGAACCATCCAAGAAGTTTATCCATCCCCTGAGCAATCCATAGAAGAGGATTATTAGCCTCTGTCAGAAAGATTAATAGATCTTCAGGCTGCTGCTATAGCTAAGAAAAAGCAAAAAGGAAAACAGAGTGCACAAGAGAAGAGTACTAGTTCATACTTAAGAAGGAGCAATAGGCTAAAAGGGAAGGGGAATAAAACCAAAGAAAAACAGTCTCACTTTATTGATTTAGGTGAAGAGACACTTGAGAAATCTCCAGCTCAGCCAAGCATTGAATCAAGTCCTCCATGTGAGGAAAGCCCTTTTCGGCCGGAAAGAGAGAGCAGTCTTCCTCCTCCACCAGATTTTGAGCCTAGTCCGAGAAAGACACCTGAGGTAGATCCTAATCAGCAAGAGGCATATAACTACCTGGAATCCTTAGAACAATCAGCTGTAGGACCGAGTACCACTCTGCCACTTGATGCACAAGTTCAGTCTTTGAAACAAGAGGTATTTGAGTTAGAAGTCCTAAATAGGCATATCAAACAGGAAAATGAAGCACTCAAAGAGCAGAGTAAGGTAGAAAAGATTGTCCATGATAGCACTATGCTTCATTTAGGACTGTGGCAAAAGAAAAACAGAAAACTGAAGAAGAAGTGCAAAAAGTTAAGCAGAGCATTGATTAACCTCAAGTTCAAATGTCTAGTCAGGAAACCAAGGATGATGATGTTAGCATCAAAGAAGAAGAAAAGAGGGCTAGATGTCCTTGCAGAAGCCCCAGAACATGTGGATTAGAGGGAAATAACTCAATTTTGGTTGCATGAGGACATGCAACACCTTCACAGTGGGGGTATGTTGAGCCTCAAACCTGCACCTTCCTATACACCCTCTCAGCCTTCTTTTTCCACTTACTTCATCCACCCAGCTGTTAAATCATTTCATTATAGTCTAAAAAGAACTTTTTACATGGTTTTCTGACTATGCTTATGACTGTTGTTTGGTTTAGTTTTTGTTCATGCAGCTGCGGAAACATGTCAGTTTCCGCAGCCAGCACAGGTTTCCGCAGCCAGCACAGGATTCCGCAACTATTTTGTTAAAATCTGTGCTACAGGTGTCCTATGAAGAAACGAGCCACATGGGCAAGCTACAGGTGACGGGTACATGGAACGTGTCCCTTCAAATCAGCCAAATCATCCATGGAAGGTCACGGTCAACAAGGGTCAAAGGCAAAGCCAACCAAGGAATTCAGTGGTGGCACGTCTCTGTTTTGAGCACGTGAACGTTTACGTGGCACAGTCCTCAGCCCACGAAGACACCGGCACACCTGGAGATCATCCCCGTAACCTGAATCCAACAGCTACCACTCCGAAGATTTAATAGACATGATGACAGTTACGCTAGATCTCGGCTGAGGAGATCTACGTGTCTTTGGCAACACAGTCAATAGCGTAGGATTTAGTTAGTTAGTTTCAGCACTTTTTCATTATAAATAACGCGTTGATGAACGCTGTGGAAGAGCTTTTGATATGTAATTTCTGAACTGTTGTTGTTATTACCCCACTGTACTTTGCTTTATATATGTTGCTGCTTTAATACATGAGAAGACTACTTTGCTGAGCTCGTTCTTGTGGCTGTTCATTGACTGGCTGAGGTGGCAGAGGGCCCCTGCGCACTAAAGCCCTGTATAGTTGTTATTTGATTTCCTTACGTTTCTGTTTTCATAATCATTAGTCTGTACATAACACGCTGTTTTGATGCTTCTTAATTCACTGCTATTTATATTTTCACTTCTGCTTTCTTGTAGCTGTCAGCTGATCAATGTTTTTCTGCAGGTTTTCTTAGGCAGCCCAGGCAAATTTTCATCTTTTTGATAACTATTGGCATATGAGATCATCTTGTCCTTCTTGCTAACTTTCATTTTCTGAAGTTTAATTCCAGCGCTGTCCTTTTTCAAGTTGTGATTTGCTTTTCTGTTATTTAGACATCATACTACTCATCAATTTATGGTTTCTTTCTATAGTCAAGTGACTCTATTAGTAAGAAATCAAAATATTACTTATTGTAGTGTGATTTAGTTATCATATTGCTTAAACTTATTCATGATTGCTTCCCACAAGGTAGATTGAGCTGAAGGGTAAAGGATCAGAAGAGTTAAAGTAGTGTGATTAGTTTCCTTTCTGCAATTTAATTTCTTGCAATTTAGTTATCATATTGCTTAAAATTATTCATGATTGCTTCCCACAAGGTAGATTGAGCTGAAGGGTAAAGGATCAGAAGAGTTGAAGTAGTGTGACTAGTTTCTTTTCTGCAATTTAATTTCTTGCCATTTAGATATCATATTGCTTGACTTGTTCATGATTTCTTCCCACAAGGTAGATTGAGCTAAGGGTAAAGGATCAGAAAAGTTAAAGTAGTGTGAATTAGTTGCTTTACTTTGAGTTGCTCTAAGTTCAGTTTTTACTTTCTTTTCATTTAGCAGCAAGGATACTGGGCCATTGTCATTAGTTCACTGTTTTTCTTAAGAATTGATTTCATTACAGTTGTTTTAAAGCTTTCTTTTTGAGCACTTTTAAGTTTTGAAAAATCACTGTAGAAATCACCATCACCATCCATCCATATTTCATACTTAACTTTCATTTTCGCCATCACACATTAGGGAAAGATAAATCCATAAACAACCAAAAAGAACTCAAAAACGACAAAAGACTAAGGAAATGGTTATCTAGTACATATAGTACACTTCACTTCGTCAGTTTACGAACCCCGGATTGACATTTTAAATAGCAATTTAGAACACACTAAATTGACCAAACACCTTCCAAGGTAAACATGAGCTAAGGGATACTATGACATAAATCAACCTCCTAAGTACAATTAAGGAAGTGGAATCGACAACCTGAAACTTTATTGAACTTTCTTAGGAGCTATATGACCCCCAAGAGCCAAACAACCACTCCAGGTGCCATAACCTTGAGTTAACTTGATTTTTGAGTGATCTAGACTCCCAATCTCTTTCATAACAAGAAAGCCAATGAATGTAACCCTTCATTCTCATGGATAACTTTGCTTCCCAACAACTGCAGTTTGGATTTCCTAGTTTTGAGTGTGCGACCCCAGAATATGAGCCACTTTTTCATGGCTAGGAATAAAAAAACTACCCAGAAATTGATATAACTTTCCAGAATGATGAATGACACCAAGACAAAGCCACTAATACAAAACTTAGTCAATAATTTGACCTAACCAGGCCTAACCATGCCATTCATTCCGTTAAACACATAGTGAACATGAAATCTATAGTTCATGAATGTATATCAGAACATAGGGGTCTAATACTTATTTGAGAATCATAAAGAAGGTTGAATTACCTCTCATAATTGCTGCAATAACATATATTAGGTCATGCATTCAATAACCATTCATTTACCAGTCAAAACATGATAAGATTCATTACTGGAATTTGTCATAAAACCATGCTTATAACTAGATTAATAGCAATGATAGAATAGGCATCAAAGCCACATAATAAAAAATACATTTAATCATAAAATACAAGAGGAAAATAACTCTTATTAACATATGCAAAATCCAACCAAGTCAGGGACTTCCACGTACCATCTGACCATATGTTGGGCTGAACCAAATCTTTCTTTAAGCCAATCACTTGCATGCCATATTCCAAGCATGAATGTGGGATATCATGGGATAACCAATCCATAGACAACCATGTGAATCTATAGGTTAAATCACCTCCACCTTCACACTACATTTATCTCACCTAAACTGGCCCCGAGATCAAAATACCAAACCAAGCTTGGATGCCTCAGAATTCCTTCACCATCCCTTGAGGAATTTTCCTGTCTCCACCCACCTATTGAGGGCTTCCCGTAGAAAACCATCTCCACGCCATGGCTATCTAGAAATGGTAAGGAAAGGTTGAAACCAATGTTAAACTAGGAAAAACCCATGCCAATGACAACAAATGAACCAAATACACACATGCATGTACCATGTATGCCAAAACTTACAAGGAAATCATACATGCAACTCAATACTTGCAAGTAATCCTACCGTAGTTACTTGATCCAACTCTTCCTTACTTGATCCTTGATTTCCTTTGCTTTCTTGTCCTTAATTTGCTTGTCCTTGCTTTCCTTTGCTTGCTTCCTCCTCTTGGCACTCTTCTCCTCTTTAGAACCAATTCCAAAACTTAACTAACAAAGAGATCTGAACTGATGCTCTGAAGCCTTTTTATTATTAATGCCTCTAATTTATTCATTTTCCTTCTATTTTCCTTCAATTTCCTCCTCACATGCAACCTGTGACCTTTCATCTCCCTTTTCTCCTATTTTCCTTTATTTTCATAAATAAATTCCAATAATTCCTTTTTTTCCTTTTCAAGTCCTTTTCCAATTTCCTTAGCCATAATAAACAACAAGTGATGCCCACTAGGATGTTTTACCCAACATTAATCTTGGAATACGTGTCCCATGACCTTGGTATTATTTTTCCTTTATTAACTTTATTACATGAACTTTTAATCTGGGGTTGTTACAAAAGATGCATTTTTTTAGACTCCAGAAGCAACTAAGACCTTTGAACATCTTAAAGAGACAATGTGTCAAGCTCCAATCTTAGCTATACCATATTTCACAAAAACCTTTATTATGGATTGTGATCCTTTAGGAAATGGAATTGGTGTTGTTTTAATGTAAGAAGGAAGGCCCATTTCTTTTGAAAGTCATCCAATCAAGGGAAATAATTTACATAAACCTATTTATGAGAAGGAAATGTTGGCAATACTACATGCCATGAAGAAATGGCACCCTTACCTAATGGGAAGACACTTCATGGTAAAAAAACATCATGATAGTCTTAATAATTCTTGGAACAAAGATTATCTTTAGAAGAGAAACAAAATGGGTCACAAATATGTTGGGTTATGACTTTGAAATCATCTACAAAAAAGGGAAGCAAAATGTTCTTGCAGATGCACTCTCAAGAAGGGATGAGGATGTGGAGGCATTAGTCTGTGCCATTTATATTATCCAACTTGATTGGATAACTAAAGTGAGGGATGAATGGAAAAATGATGAAGATGTGTGGACATTTATTCAAAAGTTGTAGTAAGATCCTAGTGCACCTGATACATTTATATGGCAAAATAATATCATTTATATCTACGTAAGAACTCCGAACTCGAACACAATGTTCTTTTGATATTGCAAACCTCTCCTGTAAGAGGGAAACTAGGATTTTTAAATACTTACCATAGGGTCAAGAAGGATTTTTTTGGGATGGCCTTAAATATGATATTTAAAAGTTTGTGGTATAATGTTTGGTTTGCCAAAAAAATAAAGTTAAGAAAATTAAGACCCTAGGTATTTTATAACCATTAGCCATTCCAAGTCAGCATTGGGAGGAGGTCTCAATGGATTTTATTACAACTCTACCCAAGTCCGAAGGAAAGAGTGTCATCATGGTGGTAAATAATTCAAAAGCTGCATGGAAATCCAAAGATTATTGTAAGTGACAGAGATCCCATTTTCAATGTAAATTTTTGGACACAATTATTTTCTTGTTTGGGTACTCAATTAGCTCATAGATCATCTTATCATCCTCAATCTGATGGGAAAACTGAGATAGTGAAAAAATGTTTGAAAGGATATCTTCATTGTTTTGTATCTTATAATAAAACACAGTGGGTCAACTTTATCTCTAGCAGAATGGTGGTATAACACTTCCTTCCATACTGCAACAAAAAAGACCCCATTTATGACACTTTATGGATATCATCAATTGTCGATCACTTCATCTTTAAGAGGCAATTCTATGGTTCAAGTAGTGGAAGATCACATCGAGCATGAACATCAAGCTCTCAAACTCTTAAAGTATAATCTAACTCCGGCACATAATTGAATGAAACAATAGGAAAATCAACATCATAGTGAAAGAAGTTTTGATGTGGGCAATTGGGTATTTTTATGACTACAACCATACAATCAAATGTTCCTCAAGCAAGCTAAGAAGGATAATAAATTATCACCCAAGTACTATGGCCCTTACAAGGTGTTGTAAAAGATTAGTACTATGGCATACAAATTGGAGCTACCTGCATCTTTGTGAGTACACCCAATTTTCCATGTTTCATGATTAAAGAAGGTTATAGATGATAAGCTCCAAATTAAGACTATGCTTCCAGAAATTGACGAGGAAGGAAAAATCATATTGGATCCTAAAGTAATTACAAAAACAAAAGTTCGATAACTATGAAATAGATCAATTTCAGATTATCTCATTAAGTGGAAGAACTTACCTGTTGAGGATTCCAAATGGGAGGATGAGTATTTTATACATAATAATCTATAACTACTCAAGCGTTGAGGACAATGCTTTTTTGAAGGAGAAGGGCATGTCAGGTTCCTATAATACTAGTGTAACCACTATATTGTTATTGTTGTGCCCCATAAAATCCCACTATTGTTTTTGTTGTGCCCTTACATTATTATTGTTATGTAGGCCCTAATTATATTTTGACCCTTTACACTCTTATATATACCAAGGAGTTCTTTTCATTTGAATCATCCAAGAATTGTTCATTTATATGATGTAAAAGGAGGTTCCCCCCTCGAAGTGGCTTATTAACAAGTCGTTGATCTATATTTTCTTATGGTTTTGTGTTATTTTGATATATATACATAGAATATGTGGAGTTCTATTTAGGAATGATTACATGTATATGCATGATGCAATCTTCATGTAGAAAGCCAAGTAGTACCATCTCATCTAGGATGGGAAATAATTCATCATCAAAGTGTGTAAAGGAAAGTCGAGATTTTTCTGGTAAGTGCCAAGCAAGCTAAGGAATTCATCATTTCTAGAAATAAGCATGTTTTACTATTTTTAAGAGAAAATTAGTTTAGTGACAAGTTAATAAGGGAAAGGGAATTGCTGGAGGAGCAACATAAAGAACATAGAAAACAACTAGAAGGGTTTCTATAGGCATGCCAGGGAGTGTTCGAGGAGCCTAAAGGGTTAAAAATAAGGGGGAAGTGGAGCATGAGATAAAATTGTTATAGGAATCTCCATTTACAGACATTGGTCTATATAGACAGTCTATTCTAGAGGTAAGTGAAGTGAAGAAGTAGTTCCAGCAGTTGTTAGAGCAAGGTGTGATTTAACCAAGTATCTCACATTTTGGGTCACCCATCATAATTGTGCCAAATAAGGATGGGAATTCGTGAATGTGAATCGATTACATATTGTTAAACAAGATTATTCTTAAGAAGAAGTACCATATATCCAGGATTGATGATTTGCTATATCAGTTGCAATAATTGAAATACTTCACCAAGCTGGATTTAAAATTAGGGTATCACCAACTGCAAGTCATGGAAGAGAAAACTTGGAAGACTGCCTTCAAAACCAGACAAGTTTTGTATGAGTGGTTAATCATGCCATTTGGTCTATGTAATGCACTAGCTAAGTTCATGAGATTAATGAATGATGTACTGCACCCTTATCTAGATTCATTTTTATCATTTATTTGGATGAGATACTAGTTTACAATGTTACGTAAGAGGAGAAAATTTCACAATTGATGCAAGTAATAGAGGCTTTTAAGAAGCATGAGCCATTGGAATATCTAAAAAATGTGACTTTTCACAATAGTCATTGGTGTATTTAGGCTATGTGATTGGTGGATCAGAGCATAAGAAAGATCCGACAAAGATGGAGGCTATCATGAAGTAGTTGATGCCTACCAATGTTTTTGATGCCGGCCAATGTTTTTGAAGTTAGGAGTTTCATTAGAGTATCATAGTACTAAGGAAATCCATAACTTCATTATCAATAGTATTTGCACCACTTCACACTATAATAGTGAGTGGCAAAGAGTTTCTAGTGGGGAAAGGGCCAGTAGAAGGCTTTTGAAAAATAAAAAAATTAAAATTAGTCTTAGTTCTTGCATTACTAAACTTGCAATGACCTTTCGAAGTGGAGATGGATGCAGGGGGGTGTTCTTTGTGTAGGGAAGAAATCCTATATACTACTATTATGAAATATTTCATGGGGTGATTCTCAGCTAAATTGCCTATGAAAAGGAGCTCTATACTCTGGTGAAATATTTCAAAAACTGGAAACATTATTCGATGTGTAAGGAGACCATAATCGACTTAGATCACTAGCCACTACAATACCTACAAGACCAATATATCATTATAGTACTCAAGACACTACAATTGGATTGGGTTCTTACAAAAATTTCATTTAGTCATCAGGTATAAGAAGGGAAACACAAACAATTTAGACAACATGCTTTCAACGCCACTCACATAAAAAAATACAACTTCTGGAACTCTGATGAAGATGGATCCTTTCACCCATGATGCATACACAAAGGAATATATAGAGGATGAGGAGTTGAAGAAGGTATTTTAACAATTGTAGAGCAAGAGTCATGTATTAGACAATGGAGATAACACAATTGACTATCATATCAATAAAGGGCTACTTTACAGGTTAGACAAGCTATGTATTCCTACGGGCGAATGACTACAACTAATCAAAGAGGCTCACACCTCTAAGGTTGCAGGGCATTTTGGTGTAGGGAAGGAAGTGGAAAAATTACAAAGATATGTGTGCGAGCCTAAAATCAAGAATATGTAGCTAGATTCAGTAGAGGATGTATGCTTTTTTGTAGCAACAATCCTAGTAACATGAAACAAGGTCTATACCATCCCTTACATGTATCCACTCATCCCTGGGAAATCAATTCCTTGGAATTTGTGGGAGGTTTACTAACAACTAGGCAGGAGCAGGACTAATTGTTCATGGTATTTGATAGGTTCAACAAGATGTGCATTCTCATGCCCTATAGAAAGACCATTATAGGGAAAGAAGCAACAAACTTGTTCTTTGAATAATTGAGAAATTTTAGGGATGGAAGTTTATATTAAAGCTTAGAAACCTTGGCAAATCTTACTAGTCCCTAATATGCAAATTGTCAAATGTTCAGACTTTTTTTTGGAAAATTATTTATATTTCTAACTATTTTATATTAGTAGGCATAAAAAATTGGATATATCATAGTTTGAAAAAATGGAAATTATCGAATCATTTTTTTGGAAAAAGAATGGAAAATTAGCCCACATGTGAATATTAGCCCCTAAAATTTTCCCTATTGAATAAGTATGGATGCTCTTTAGGATACCAAGGAGCATCATTTCAAACAGGAACACTAGATTTTGTTGAAGAAAAGGGTAACTAGGTTCAGTATTTGTCAATGTAATTTTGATCTTTGTACTTGTCAAGAAAAAGAATTATTATTTTTATAAATTATATGAATGAGTTTCTTGCTCATTCTATAGGTCCAGGAAAGTCAAAGAGTCAAAATTATATTGAAGAGCTCTTCTTTATCATTTATGTAATAAACATGAGTCAACCTAGTTTCAAGCATCCCTCCAAGACAAGCACAATCCTTCAAAGAAGAATCCTGCAAACAAAGTGATAAAAAGACATCATGTCAGCTTGCAAAAATATATTAAATAACTAAAGGATGACATGTCGGTTCACCTGGCTAATTCGACTCAAACTGGAGACATAACCATTATATATACCCAGTTGGGGTATCCAAAAAAGACACAAAAAATCTCAGACATCTCTTAAGTTTTTAGAGGTATGGTACAAGACTTCGAATAACACAGTAAGACATAAAATCTCAAATAGCCTAGTGAAGATAGTATCTCAGACAAGGTACATGATGATTGTATTTTGGTTAAGCTCGTAGGCACAATATTATTGTCTTCTCTTAGGGTCATCATGCTCACAGTCTTAGTATACTCAGACAAGTCTCAACATAATTATGATCTCACTATGCCATCTCGGACATATTAGAATCTCAGAAAAGTATGGAGGATAATAATGAATACCTCGGTGAAGCATTCACATGGATGTCTTAGGATGGAAGTTTATATTAAAGCTTAGAAACCTTGCGAATCTTATAAGTCCCTAATATGTCAATGTTCGGATTTTTTTTGGAAAATTATTTATATTTCTAACTATTTTATATTAGTATGCATAAAAAATTGGATATTTTTAGGGAAAATAATTTTATACTATAGAATTTGGAAAAAATCATATTTTGAAAAATGGAAATTATCTAATCATTTTTTTTGGAAAAAGAATGGAAAATTAACCCACATGTGAATATTAGCCCCTAAAATTTTCCCTTTTGAATAAGTATGGGTGCTCTTTAGGACACCAAGGAGCATCATTTTTAATAGGAACACTAGATTTTGTTGAAGAAAAGGGTAACTAGGTTCAGTATTTGTCAATGTAATTTTGATCTCTGTACTTGTCAAGAAAAAGAATTATTATTTTTATAAATTATTGAATGAGTTTCTTGCTCATTCTATAGGTCTAGGAAAGTCAAAGAGTCAAAATTATATTGAAGAGCTATTCTTTATCATTTATGTAATAAACATGAGTCAACTTAGTTTCAAGCATCCCTCCAAGGCAAGCACAATCCTTCAAAGAAGAAGCCTGCAAACAAAGCGATGAAAAGACATCATGTCAGCTTGAAAAAATATATTAAATAACTAAAAGATGACATGTCGGTTCACTTGGATAATTCGACTCAAACTGGAGACATAACCATTATATATACCCAGCTAGGGTATCCGAAAAAGACACAACAAAACTCGAACATCTCTAAAGTTTTCAGAGGTATGGTACACGACTTCAGATAACAAAGTAAAACATAAAATCTCAGATAGCCCAGTGAAGACAGTATCTCAGATAAGGTACATGATGGCTATATTTTGGTTAAGCACGCATGCACAATATTATTGTCTTATTTGAGGGTCATCATGCTCACAGTCTTAGTATACTCAGACAAGTCTCAACATAATTATGATCTCACTATGCCATCTTGGGCACATTAGAATCTTAGAAAAGTATGGAGGATAAGAATGAATACTTCGGTGAATCATTCACATGGATGTCTCAGTATGAAAGCCTCATCTACATTATGATGATCTCAGAGAAAAGTTCAGTAATAATCTAAAAGAATATGGAGATATGGTGCATCAATTATGGTCTCATTATTGTGATGAATATCTCAGTGAAGGTGCATGAATGATGAATTCAGTGAAGTAGGAGTGTTGATGATGATCTCAACAACAAGAAGAGGATTGGAGACTTGGTCTTAGTGTGGCCTAGTAGGTCAAGGGTTATGGTCTTGGTGTTCGTCAATTGAATCTCCATAAGAAGAATTTCATGTGGGTTTTCCTCTACAAGAAAGAGAGGTTTCACCCTGACAGAATGCCAACATCTTGTGTTCTTGTCTCTATTTTTTTGGTAGCAATTTGATGAAATAAACACACTCTGTAAAAATAAGAAGAAGATCAAGCCAAGATAAATGTTAACAACACTTCAAAATTGTTATCAAGTATAGAAGAATCTTACTAATCCTATTTGCCCTAGATTCTTCAACATGGTATTAGAGGCAAGGTGTTAAAGTCAAAGGAAGGGCAACAAAAGAGCCATACAAGGATCTATCTTCAAGGACATCAAAGCGGAAGTAATATATTGGAGAAGTAATCCAAGGAATACCTATTACAATACATGTTACATCACTGTCTCAATATAGTTATTACATCAAGGCAGTTTCAGCGATGAGACAGTCTCTCTATATAGTGCCACCCACAGTTTAGTTATGTTATTCAGTGACAAGTTTGGGATCTCTATACATTACATCTCTACACAACTCTATGCACATAGACCTCACTATCTCAATGTAGTGCCATATCAATATACTTTTAACAATCTCAAATTCTGTCTATGAATATGATCTCAATAGCATGATGCTCGGATCAAAACATAGTATCACTAGCATGTTAACAATATGTTGAAGTCAAAAATACCTTAAAGATGAATTTGGAAGGTCATGAAGCAATTTCGGTGATGTAAAGTCCACTAATGTCATGGTGCTAGAAGGTCTCCAAGGAATTCGTGATGAAAGGATACTAATGGTGGGCAGCTCAAGCAAAAGAAGCATCAAGGTGAAGATCTCATCTTCACAAACCAAGTAAGTATCTTTCAATTTATAATCAGATTTGGTTAAATGATTTCATGATTGCAAGGGGATTTATAAATGGTTAGATAATCGAAATTCCTTGCATAAAATAAGGAGGATTGTCATAATCCTCATCAAAAAGAGAAATCATTGATATCTATGAAAAGGTCTATGAAGGTCAAGCATTGTTTGAATCCATCAAGAGATTCATAGTGATAGGATTCATATGACATCACTCAAAAGTCCTCTCATACCTAAATAGTAGAAGAGGAGACATAAAGAGAAATATATGAAATGCTAGATATACTCTCGGAAATTAAAGTAAAGAAGGTCACTTAGACCTACACAATAGTAAAGTTATCAAATAATGGAGGAATAACTTCATGAATATCTAGGAAATATGATAAGAAGGTAGTAATCATTGATGAGAAAGGTAACAAATATCAATGAACAAAGAAGGTTACCTCACTTAGAAATTTGTGGTCTCTATGATAGATAGATAAAGACAAGTTGCAGTCTATAGTATTAAAGGACAAAAGAATTCAACCATGTGCAGAAAGGAAAGGCAAGGTTGGTCCTCAAGAAAAGACAAAAATAAGTATAGTTAATATTCAATGCTATAGAAAGATTTTGGAAGCTCATATCACTAAAAGATGAAGGAAGCTAAAGAAAAGGGCCAAGGAAAGAGGGAGTATCAAATATCTCCTATGAGTAATATAGTATCCCTCACAAAAGGATCCTATCATAAGCTCCTATATCTTGTGTTATAAGACATGAAAATGATAATAAGATGCATCATGGAATCATGAAAGCATTAGAAGAAAGAGATCGTGACATCACCATGGGAATCATGAAGGACAAAAAGGACAAAATCCATGTAGGTTTTCACCCCGTACAGGAATTACCTACATACGAATTCTAAAACACAGAAAATAAATAATGCGAGAGCAGAAAACATAAAACACATATACATAGAGATTTTCCCTTGGATCCCAAAACCGGGACTACTAGCTTGATTTTTCATTATATTCCTTTCAATGTTACAATACATATTTATACATGCCGAAGCATCTAATACCATGGACCGAAAACCATCGCGTCCAATACCATGGACCGAAAACCATCGCGTCCAAAAAACATGTGCGAAAATCATGCACAAAACCATAGGTGGGTCCGCCCAACCTAACATAGGTTCCAAAACCAAAATTTTCTGGGGCGCTGCCCCGGACCCCATAAAGTGGGGTTACGGGTGCCCCTCAAACCCCGTGTGACCTCCCCCCCCTAACCCCTGGTTAACTACATGGGCTAGTCATGGAAAGAATATAACATAACCCAACATTCTCCCACTTGTTGTTTTCTTTCCACAGGGGGCCACAAGAGAGCTTAGTCATTTATCCAACCCTGCAATGCCCATTGTTTCTCTACACCAAGAGAACTTCTTAGAGCTCACAGATTTTGTCAATGCATCTGCAGTATTCTTCAAAGTGTCCACCTTTACTAGCAACACCTTTTTGTCTTCTATCATATCTCTCACAAAGTGATACTAAACATCAATATGCTTTGTCTTTGAATGATATGTAGGGTTCTTTGCCAAGAAAATTGCACTTTGGTTGTCACAGTCTATCCTGATAGCTTCTTGTACTAACCCCATACTTGAACACAATCTCTGCAACCAAACTGCTTCCTTGCTTGCATGAGTGGCTACCATGTATTCTGCCTCTGTAGTTGATAGTGCCACTATAGATTGTTTCTTACTCATCCAACTGACTGCACCTCCAAATAGGTTAAACACATACCCACTTGTAGATCTTCTCTGATCTAGATCTCCAGCCTAGTTTGCATCAACAAATCCACAAATGTCCAACACTCTGTCCAATCCTGGTCTTCCTTGGTAGCACAAACCATAATCACTAGTGCCACGCAAATACCTGAAAACCCGCTTCACTGCTGTCCAATGCTCCTTCCTTGGTTTTGACATAAACCTGCTCAATACTCCCACTGCATGTGCAATGTCTAGTCTAGTGCAGACCATTGCATACATCAGGCTACCGACTGCACTTGCATATGGAACACGGGACATGTCCTCTTCCTCTTCTTGTGTCTTGGGACACTGTTCAGCATATAACCTCACACCAACAGGAATAGGAACCTTCACCGGTTTACTATCCTGCATATTAAACCTCTGCAGTATTATCTCGACATACTTCCTCTGGTTTAACCAGAGCTTCCTCTTTTCCTGATCTCTTTTAATTTCCATGCCCAAAATATAGTTTGCAGCACCAAGATCTTTCATGTCGAATTTGGAGGACAATTGGGTCTTCAAATCCTGGATAATTTCTTTGTCATTTCCAACCAGCAACATATCATCCACATACAAGACCAGATAAATAACACGGTCATCAATTAATTTAAAATACACACAGTGATCTGCTTTGATTCTAGTGAAGCCAAGTCCCCGTATAAATGTATCAAATTTCTGATACCACATCCTTGGTGGCTGTTTTAACCCATACAGAGACTACTTTAACTTGCATACTAGTTCTTTCTTACCCTTCACTTCAAAGCCTTCAGGTTGCTTCATGTAGATATTCTCTTCCAAATCCCCATGAAGAAATGCTGTCTTCACATCCATATGTTCTACCTCAAAATCAAAAGCAACAGCAACAGATAAAAGTAATCTAATAGAAGTTACCTTGGCAACAGGAGAAAAAATATCACCAAAATCAATTCCTGGCACCTGGGAATAACCTTTTGCTACCAACCGAGCTTTGTATTTCTCCACTTTTCCTTCTACATTTGTCTTCTTTTTGAACACCCATTTGCTGCCAATGGGTTTCCTCCCAGCCGCCAACTCCACCAGATCCCAAGCCTCATTTTTGTGCAAAGATGCCATTTCATCAACCATGGCCTCTTTCTAGAGTTTTCCATCCTCTGAATCCACTGCTTCCTTCACAGTTATGGGATCATCATCAGTAACAGACAAAGCAAAATTTGAACAGAAAGCAGATGGACTATACCTTTCTGGTTGCCTTCTTTCTCGAACTGATCTTCTCACAGTCGGAGTTTGTGGCTCTTCATCTTCTGATTCTTCCTCTGTTGTAGAGTCCGATTCTTCCTCCTTTAGCTCAAACTCTATCTTCTCAGGTTCCTTTGGTTGGAATTCATGTTTAATAACATCTTTTACCTCTCTAAACACCACATCTTGACTGTACACAACCTTCCATGTGACTGGGTTCCAAAGCTTCTAACCTTTTAAACCATCCTTATACTCAATAAAGATGCACTTTTCAGATTTACTATCCAACTTGGTTCGTTTCTCCTTTGGAACATGTACATATGCATCACATCCAAATGCCCTTAGATGTGAAAAAGAGGGTTTCTTACCAGTCCATACCTCTTATGGAGTCTTATCCTCCAACACTGATGAAGGTGACCTGTTGACTAGGAAACATGCAGTATCCACCGCCTCTGCCCATAATTCCTGTCCTAACCTGGCACCACTGAGCATGCTTCTTGCCCTTTCCATCAATGTCTTGTTCATTCTTTCTGCAACTCCATTTTGCTGAGGTGTATGTGGGGTAGTCTTCTGCCGTGCTATACCACACTTCTTACAAAATTCTTCAAATTCCTTGCTGCAAAACTTTCCACCATTATCTGTCCTCAACACCTTTATCTTCTTCTCTGTCTGATTTTCCACAAGAGCATTAAATTCTTTAAACCTGTCAAAGACTTCAGATTTCTTCTTAAGGAAATATATCCATGTATTCCTTGAGAAGTCATCTATAAATAATACATAATACACAGACTTACCCAGTGATGGAACCTTCACAGGTCCAAACACATCATTGTGCACAAGCTCTAATATCTGTTTCGCCCTCTTACCACCAGAGGGGAAACTCACTCGATTCTGCTTCCCGTATACACAATTTTCACAAAAATCAAAATCTAGAGAGCTATTACTCATACCTTCTACCATACCTTTACCATGACGTATTTGAAGGCCCTTCTCTCCAATATGTCCAAGCATTTGATGCCACAACATGGTCTTTTCTCCAAAAACCACTAGATTTTCTGCTCCACTTTTAGGAACCTCGGAACTGTTGCACCCATCAACGACAGTGCTACCTTGCAGCTTGTATAGAGTTCCAATCTGAACTCCTTGCATCAATACCAGTGCTCCCCGAACCATCTTGCAAGTATCCTTCTCGAACACTGTTTTTACACCTGCATCATCCAGCTTACTAACAGAAATCAGATTTCTGGCTAATGCAGGAATATGCAGAACACCCGAAAGTGTTCTAACCCTTCCACCTTGCAGCTTCAACTTTACTTTTCCACAACCAATGATTCTAGCCTTCCTGTCATCCCCCAAGAAGACATCACCACCATCATATTTCTCATACTCACAAAACCACTCTCTATGGGGAGTGAAGTGAAAGGATGCACCTGAGTCAATCAACCATGCCTCATGATCTACATGTGTACTTGAAGAAGCCAAGTACACATCCCCACCTTCATCTCAGGTGGTTTTCGCATTTGCAGAAGAAGCCTCATCAGATCCCTTTCCTTTGTCAGGAGCTTTAGATTTATAGTCCCTTTTGAAGTGGCCTTCCTTTCTGCATTTCTAGCACACCACCTTTACAGGTTTTCCTGGAGATTTAGATCTCCCTGTAGATTTAGATCTCCCACTTGATGAATTATTTTTGTTTATGTTCTGGGACCGTCCTCGTACAGACAAGGCATCACCATTTTGGCTCTCCATATTTTTCCGTCTCATCTCCTCCGTCAGCAAGGCTGAGACTATTTAATCAAATTGCAAGGAAGTTGCATTTCTACCTATTGCAATAACCAAACTATCCCATGAATCTTGTAGAGAACACAACAAACAGATGCACTTATCTTCATTTGAAATTTTAATATCAACAGATGCTAACTGACTTACCACAGTATTAAATGCGTTTAGATGCTCTGTCACCGAGTCTCCATCTTTCATCCTCAGGTTATACAACTTTTTCCGCAGGAATAGTTTATTCACCAGAGACTTAGATTGGTACAAAGTCCCTAACTTGTCCCACAAAGCCTTTGTTGTAGCTTCCCCTGATACATTCAACAATACTGAATCTGAGACACACAATCATATTGTGCTCTTTGCCTTCCGATCCAACTTCTTCCATTCTTCATTGAACACTCCTGTTGGTTTAGTACTTGGATCTAATGTGATCCACTGATCGTTAGCCACCAACAGATCCTCCATCTTGAGTTTCCACAACTCAAAACTTTGACCATTAAATTTCTCGATCTCTATCTTTCCACTGCTCGCCATCTTCTTTCACCACCAGAATCGATCTCGCAGATCTCCCACTGAACAGGGTCTACCACAGGCCTGAGCGAAAACCCTCAGCAACAAAGGCGTCCCCTTGAAGCCAAATCTGCTCCGATACCAAATGCAGGTTTTCACCTCGTACAAAAATTACCTGCATACGAATTATAAAACACAGAAAATAAATAATGCGAGAGCAGAACACATAAAACACATATACACAGAGATTTTCCCCTGGATCCCAAAACCAGGACTACCAACTTGATTTTTCATTATATTCCTTTCAATGTTACAATACATATTTACATGCCGAAGCATCCAATACCATGGACTGAAAACCATCACGTCCAAAAAACATGTGCGAAAATCATGCACAAAACCATAGGTGGGTCTGCCCAACCTAACATAGGTTCCAAAACCAAAATTTTCTGGGGCACTGCCCCGGACCCCATAAAGTGGGGTTACGGGTGCCCCTCAAACCGCCTGTGACCTCCCCCCCTCTAACCCCCGGATAACTACGTGGGCTAATCGTGGAAAGAATATAACACAACCCAACAATCCATGGAAGTCAAACATGAAGGATATAGCTCTTGGGAATCTAATTGAACATTAAAGGAAAGAAATATGTCATCCAGGACAAGGCTCGTCATACATCAAGAAACATATTCCCAATGGGGATATGCAAGATCCTCAAGGTTCTCTGATGGAATCCTCATCGGAGGGTTCAATAATCTAAGGAGGAAGCAAGTGTTTCATCAGGAACTCCACCTTATGGAATTCATGGGATATTGGTGTGATGACATGAAGAAGATCAAGGGATTTAAGATCTCTTCAATCAAGGAAGTTGCTGGAAGAAGCCTAGATGACCTAAAGGTAAAATGAGGTATGTATGCTTGTATTTAATATTATAATGTCATGTCATATGGTTGTAGGTAGCAATGGATCATTACTTCTATCTTGAGAAACATGATCAAGAGAAAAAGGATCTTCTCCTCTGAAAGAATGCAGGAAGGCATAAGTCACACTAGATGAAATCAACATAATATGTCCTCATATGAAGTATGAGGTAGTTGACTAAGAAACTCTAATTAAAAGATCTGGGAAATGGAATGTGTGAGGAAGGAAGAGATCGTGAGATATACAACCATGATGAAGGCAATCAACATCCAAAATACTAAGAATATTTGACTAGGAAATCTCCCAGAAAGATATAAAGACTGATGAAAGTCTGAAAAATATTAAGACCCTTGACACTGGATATCTTTGGGAGATATGTCAATAAATGTGTAGGATGATGATATCTACAAGAAGATGTCATGATGAATATCCATATCGTAAGGTATGCTTTAATTTAATATGATGTTTTGATTTCTTGAATAATATCTGGATGAGTTCATGTACGGATACTAGAACAAGACTTGTAAGTACAAGTACAACCAGAATTCATGTGATGGATGGAAACTCCTAAAAGAAGCATGGAGAGAAAAGAAGTATCCATATGAAGGAAGTTCCATATGTATTCCAAGAAGGCCACTTTCCATGAAGAAAGGAATGACATGACAGAATAAGAAGGAAAGTGATCGATGGTTGTTTCCCTATAAGGAAGAAGCTCAACTAAATTTCATGACATCAAGGAGAGAAGTTGATCAAGGAGCTGAAGAACCCACGAAGAAGAATCTGCTGATGTATAGAAGAGTCCCTAGCTAAGGGGGAACTTTGACAGGTCCCTGATCAAGAGGGAGTTTGAATTAGATCACCCCTGACTAGAAAGGAGTGACAATTGTGTTTTCCATTTCACGTGTCATGCACTAGACCAGGACTAATAGTCGTAAGTCTAGATGAAGGCCATGAATGGAAATGTAGACACATGATAGACACAACATTCTTGTCTTCACTTGGGAAGAAAGAATGGGAGGATTGGGTAATCATCTGACATCTGATACTCTTTGAGGATATGTAGGGCATCCAAGATAAGAGTAGGCAAGAGGACCACTATTCTTTGAGGGATGGGAACCCAAGATAAGAATAGTCCTAGAAGGTCATACTCAGTGAACACCCAGGTGGGTATGTCCCTTGAGAGAAAATGATGAATGTGTCTATAAATCATTGGTCTCACCATCATTGTAGCTCATGGTCTCATGGAGAGATGGAGTTGTTAGTCAAGGCCTTACACTACGATAATGCTGATTTATATGATGATATACACATGGCATTACCAATCTGATTATTCTTATGAGAAATTCTTCAGATTGAGAATAACCAAGTACCATTGTAAATACCTCCATAGTTAAGAGGGAGTGTTGAAGAAAAGGGTAACTAGGTTTGGTATTTGTCAATGTAATTTTGATCTTTGTACTTGTCAAGAAAAATAATTATTATTTTTATAAATTATATGAATAAGTTTCTTGCTCATTCTATAGGTCTAGGAAAGTCAAAGAGTCAAAATTATATTGAAGAGCCCTTCTTGAGAATTTATGTAATGAACATGAATCAACCTAGTGTCACGCAGACCTCCAAGACAAGCACCATCCTTCAACGAAGAAACCTGCAAACAAAGAGATGAAAAGACATCATGTTAGCCTCCAAAAATATATTAAATAACTAAATGATGACATATCGGTTCACCTGGATAAGTCGGCTCAAACTGGAGACATAAACAATATATATATATATATATATATATATATATATGTATATATGTATATATGTATCTATATGTATATATGTATCTATATATATATATATATGTATATATGTATCTATATGTATATATATATATATATATATATATAGATACATATATACATATAGATACATATATACATATATACATATATATAGATATATATATATATATATATATATATATATATATATATATATATATATATGTGTGTGTGTGTGTGTATATATACACCTAGTTGGGGTATCCACAAAAGACACAAATCTCGGACATCTTTGAAGTTTTGAAGGTATGGTACAGGACTTCGGATAGCACAGTAAGACAGAAAATCTCAGATAGCCCAGTGAAGACATTATCTCGGACAAGGTACAAGATGACTGTATTTTGGTTAAGCTCGTAAGCATGGTATTACTATATTCTCTAAGGGTAATCATTCTCACAACCTTGGTATACTTGGACAAGTCTCAACATAATCATGATCTCACTATGCCATCTCGGACACATCAGAATCTCGTACAAGTATGGAGGATAATAATGGATACCTCGGTGAATCATTCACATAGATGTCTCAGTATGGAAGCCTCATCTATATAATGATGATCTCAGAGAAAAGTGCTATATGTATATATATACACCTAGTTGGGGTATCCACAAAAGACACAAAAAATCTCGGACATCTTTGAAGTTTTGGAGGTATGGTACAGGACTTCGGATAGCACAGTAAGACAGAAAATCTCAGATAACCCAATGAAGACATTATCTCGGACAAGGTACAAGATGACTGTATTTTGGTTAAGCTCGTAGGCATGGTATTACTATCTTCTCTAAGGGTAATCATTCTCACAACCTTGGTATACTTGGACAAGTCTCAACATAATCATGATCTCACTATGCCATCTCGGACACATTAGAATCTCGTACAAGTATGGAGGATAATAATGAATACCTCGGTGAATCATTCACATAGATGTCTCAGTATGGAAGCCTCATCTATATAATGATGATCTCAGAGAAAAGTGCAGTAATAATCTAAAAGAAGATGGAGATATAGTGCAGTAGTTATGGTCTCATTATTGTGATGAATATCTCAGTGAAGGTGCATGAATGATGAATTAAGTGAAGTAGAAATGTTGATGATGATCTCAACAACAATAAGAGGATTGGAGTGGCCTAGTAGGTCAAGGGTTATGGTCTTGGTGTTCGTCAATTGAATCTCCATAAGAAGAATTTTGGCCTTGGCAAAATGTCAACATCTTGTTTTCTTGTCTCTTTATTTTTGGTAGCAATTTGATGAAATAAACACACTCTCTAATAATAATAAGAAGATAAAGCTAAGATAAATTGTAACAACACTTCACAAATTGTTGTAAAGTCTAGAAGAATCTTACTAATCCTATTTGCCCTTGATTCTTCAACAAATTTTTCAATGCATAGTGGACAACATTGTGGGAGAAAATGAACACAAAGTTGAATAGGTCTATAACATTCCATTGACATACATATAGGAAAATGAAGTAGCTAATAGGACTTTTGTGTAGATTTTGAGGGGTTACAAGCTAAAGCATCCAAAGAGTTGGCATGAAATTTGAGGGTATATACAACACTCTTATAACAAAGTAGTCCACACTTCTACTAGTAAGTTCCCATTTGAATATTGTTTTGGATATTTTCCATCTTCACCTTTAGATATTGCATATGGGAAACAAGGATGAGCGAGAGATGACATCACATGGGATGCTTTAAGGGCTAAAAATTTTGTTGATAAAAATAGGAAAAACCATTTACAAGTGTGGGAGACACTAAATAAGTTGCAAGAAAAGTACGAGGCCAAGCATGATCAAGAAAAACTAGAGAAGTCTTTCAGAGTGGGAGACAAAGTATAGTTGCACTTGAACAAGGAAAGTATATAGGATCTTGGTAAGAAAATCAAGGCTCTATGATATGTTCCCTTTGAGATATTGGACAAAGTGGGAGATAATGCCTATAAACTTAGTATCTCCTCATACACACACATTTACTCAATGGTGAATGTGGAAAATCAAAATTCCATGAGCCTTCCATATTGTCTCAGGAAGAACAATAGGTCTTATGTTTTGTAATAACCCCAAGTTAAAAGTTCATGTAATAAAGTTAATAAAGCAAAAAATAAGACCAAGGTCATGGGACACTTATTCCAAGATGAATGTTGGGAAAAACATCTTAGTGGGCATTTATTTGGTTTATTATGGCTAAGGAAATTGGAAAAGGCATTGAAAAGGAAAAGAGGCATTAATTTATGAAAAATAAATGAAAATAGGTGAAAAGGAAGGTGAAAGGTCACAGGTTGCATGTGAGGAATAAAATGAAGGAAAAATAGAGGAAATTGATGAAAATAGAGGTCTCAATGATAAAAAGGCTTTTGAGGACCAATTCACAACTTTTTGTCAGTTCAATTTTAGAGCTCTCTCTCTATTCTCTCTATTCTCTCATACTCTTACACACTTAGAGAATTCTTGGAGCACTCTAGAATTGAAGACAGGAAGGCAAAGGAAGGACAAGAAAGAAAAGGGAAGCACAAGTCAAGCAAGGAAGAGTTGGATCAAGCGGCTATAGTGCGATTACTTGTAGGTATTGAGTTTCACGTATGATTTCCTTGCTAGTTTGGACATGCATGGTACATGCATTTGTGTCTTTGGTTCTTTTGCTTTCATTGGAATGGGAATTCCCAAGTGTGACAATGGTTTTTGGTTTTTTTGCCATTTATGTATAGCGATGGCATGATGGGGTTCTTTCATTTTGTTCAGCTTTAGATTTCTGGATGGTTTTGGAACTAGGTGAGGTGGTCTCAGGAAAATTCCCAAGGGCCTAGGAATCCCTTAACCGATAATGGCGAGATTGCGGTAAGGCCTAAGGGTGGAGACAAGAAATTTTGTCAAGGTATTGGTGAAGAAATCTAGAGGAATCCAAGATTTTTTAGGGCCTAGTGATCCCTTGACCAGGTTTGGTGGGATTGCAATAAAGTCTTGTAGTGTATGTTTTTGGTTGGGCATATGAATCCATTGAACGATAATGGAGGGATTGCGGTAAAGCCTAGTTGTATAGGTGAGGGTTTTAGGCCTAAGAGTCCCTTGACTGGTTTTGCTAGGATTGTCGTAAAGCCTAAGGAAGCCCTGATTTTTTTGTTTTGAGTCCCACATTCATTCTTGGAATATGGCACGGGGGTGATTGGATGAAAGAAATATTTGGTTAAGCCTAATCTGTGGTTGGGAGGTACGTGGAAGTCCCTGACTTGGTTGGATTTACATATGTTAATAAGAACTCTTTTTCCTCTTATATTTCATGAGTATTTATACTTGTTATTATGTGGATTTGATGGTTGTTCTATCATTGTTATTATTCTGGTTATATGATGGTTATAAGAATGGTTTCATGACAAACTTTAGTTATGGCTCTCATCATGTTTTGATTTGTAAATGAATGTCTATAAATGAATGTATGACCTAATAGATGATAATGAAGCTATTGTGAGAGGGAATTAGACCTTCTTGATGATTCTCAGATAAGTATGAGACCCCTATGTTCAAATATGTAATTATGACCTATAGACTACATGTTCACTATGTGTTTGACAAATTGCCTCTCATGGTTAGGGCTTATTAGGTCAATTTCTTGTCTAAGTTTTGAATTATTGGATTTTTCCTTGTGTCATTCATCATTCTAGAAAGTTCTATCAAGCTCTGGGAAAAGTTATGGATCCTACCCTTGAAAAGTGGCCCAGATCTCGAGGTTTCATGCACAAAACTGGGTAAATTAGATTGCAGTCGCTAAGAGGTAGGGTTATCCATGTGATTAGAGGCTTGTAATTGCCAGATTTCCTTGTTATACAAGTGACTAAGAGTCCAGGTCATTGAAAAGGCAGTCTAGCTCAGGGTCTGGGCACCTAAAGTGGTTTTTTTAGCTTCTGGGGGTCATGTAGGTCCCGAGGGAGGTCAGTAAAGTTTTGGTTGGATGATTCCACTTCCTTAATTGTACCTAGGAGGTTGAGTCATATCATAGTAACTCTTCGTCACATATTTACCCCGATGGACCGGTGAACTTGGGTAAGTGTGGGAGGAGGGTGTTACAGAGTGGTATCAGGGCATGGTTCAATATTGTGACTGGATGGGTGGAATGTGTTTGTCATGCATGTCGAAGAATCAAGGGAAATTTAGGTGTAGTGTGATTCTTCTTGACTTGATAACGAATTTTGAAGTCTTTATACTTTTTCTTGTTAGCTTAGTCTTCTTCTTGTTATTAGTAATGCATGTGTGTGTACTTCATCAAATTGCTACCAAAAACATAAGAACAAGAACAGAAGATGTTGGCTCTCTGCCATGGCCAAAACCTCTCTTCTCTTGAGAGGAAAACCCTTTAGTAAGTTTCTCTTATTGAATCTTCTTATTGATCAATTGCCAAATTCTAGACCCTTGACTAGGATGTCATCCAAGCACAAGTCAAGTCCTTCATCTATTCTGCACTTTGTTCCTGGCACATAGACTTCCTGCTTCCGACACTTTTCTCCCTATCACTTCGTCCTACTTCTCTGTTGCTTGTCTAGAGATAGACCTTACTTGAGTGAACCTTCTAGAAGAGATGTTCTTCTTCTATCGTTTACTCAAGTAGAATTCTTGTTTTGTTGACCAAACGAGATCCTTCTTGAGGTATGATTGTAATACTGTTCTGCTACCCTAGTTTTTCCCACGTGTGGAGGGTACCCTTAGAGAATTAGGGTCCTTTCACCTTCGCTAGAGATAGAGACTTCTTCGCTTGACTTGGGAGGGCTAGTAGGCCTAATATCTCACCCAAACGATGATGATTCTTGGAATATTCTATAATTGCTGTTATACCGCAGGTTTATCCTCCTTTTCTTTGCACATGTGACTATTTCTAGCCCTAGAAATAGTCCTATATATTCTCTTTACGTTCTCCCTTCTTCGCTGCACTTTGGAGGCCCTTTAGACTTGTTTTCCCTTCACTTATTCTTGGCTTCTATCCTCACTGATTTCAGAGATGCTTGTTTGACTTTGAGAGGGAGTGGAAAACCTCTATATATAGATTACTATCCCTCCTTTAGGTTGACATTAGGCCGACATGATGTTTTTATGACGACTTGATCGTTTCTTCAATATTTTCATCATTTAGCTTCTTTTGGAGGACGTTGCTGCATGGAGAGGACTTACACTTGGCTTGGAGGTATTCCTTTGACCTTATACAATTTTTATACATAGTGTAACATGCCCTCTAAGGGTCTTACATAAACACATTGACCTTTTGACTTGCTAGAAGCACTTAAACATGTGCTTGACCTGCTTTAATGAGAAAGAAACTCATTGACATATATTATAAAAATAATATTTCTTTTCTTGAATAAATACTGATATCAAAAGTACATTTATGAAGACCAAACCTAGTTACATTTCCTTCAACACTCCCTCTTAACTAGGGATGTATTCATACAACATTACAAGGTGTTTGACTATGTTTCAATCTTGAAGAATTCACGTAAGAGAAATCAGATTGGCAATCCATTTGTTATAACACCTTAGCAACCAACATTGTTTCCACAAAAAGGCCTTGACTGAAAACTCTATCTCTCAATAGATCATATCACAATGTTGGCGAGACCAATGACTTATAGACACCTTAGCCATTGTCTCTCAAGGTACATACCCACCGGGTGTTCACTGAGTATTACCTTCTAGGACTATTCTTATCTTGGGTTCCAACCCTTAAAGAATATCGGTCTTCTTGCCTACTCTTATATTGGATACCCTACACATCCTCAAAGAGTATCGGATGCCAGATGATTACCTAATCCTCCCATTCTTTCTTTCCAAGTGAAGACAAGAATGTTGTGTCTATCACTTCCTCTCAATTAAGGAAGACATGCCCAAGTATCCTCTGACAAGGTACTTGTCCAAGTTCATTTTTAATTGGGAATTTGTTGTAACTCCCTCTTAGCTAGGGACTAGTCCATTCACCAACGGCTTCTTCTTCGTGATCTACTTCTTTCCTTTGATGTCATGAAGTCTTTGTTCGAACTTCTTCTTGGTAGGGCACCATCCATTGATCACTTTCCTTCCTGGTTTGTCATGTCATTTATTCCTTCATGGAAAGTGGCATTCTCGTCATATATCAGGTTCTCTTTTCATCTTGTCATTCCTTTTCATCTTGTCTATGCTTCAGACTACTCTTCACATGGATGCTTCTTTGTACTTGCTTGTTCCCATGATTTGATCTAGTAGCCCTTCATGACTTCATCTTGATATTGCTTCAACATTAAATGGTGTTTTTGATGGATGGCTCTTTATCATGACATCTTCATAGAGTATAACCAATTATCTTCACTTTCCATATCTCTAAGGCTTTCATAGGTGTCAAGGGTCCTTTGATCTTTTCCTTTCTTTGTCAGAGTTGTCATGACTTCTTTAGGGAGATGTCTTCAAAATATCTTGTCAGATAGTGATTCTTGGTGATCATGGTGTTCTTCACATGCTTGATCTCTTTCTTCACTTGCTTATTCTTGGATAGATTGGTCAACCACCTTATGCTCCTTATGAGAGCACTTATTCATTGCTTGCTTCTAGGACTAGTCATCATTCCTTCTTGCTTCTTAGTCATTAATCTTATACCCTTTATGTGAGTATTTCTTTTGTTGACCTTCAATGAATTGTAGTACATGCCTTAGAGCATGTCATTGGTGAAAGAGATTCTTTGCTTCTTGATCATTTTATATAACTATTCCCATGACTCAATAATATACATATGATAACATGACTAAACTTGATGCATACATACCTCATCTTGATTCTCCTTTGATCATCTTAGGTTCATTTGGTCGTCCTTGGTGTGGCCCTTCTTGCTTCATATTAGCTTTCCTACGTATCATCCTTTTCTTGAATACCACGAATGGGATTCCCAATGAGACATCTGCTTTTTTTTATGAATCTTATTTTGAAGATTCCATCATAGGATCTTAAAGACCCTTACCATACAAATGTTTCTTTACTTTTGATGATGGAGGTCTTCTAAGATTCTTAATCATGATCAATTTTATTTCATTGTGGATGAGGTCCTATTCTAGGTATGCTCCTTATACATTAATACCTTGAGCTATATCTACCATGCTCCTATATTATAGAAGATATTTCTAATCATGCATTTTGTTCTTATTTATAAATGTTCGTTCTACATGAGTATTTAGAACTCTATGTTATTCATGCTTCTAGATTCTAGAAGATGTTTCTAGCCATGCAATTTATTCTATTCCTACATGCTCCTATCCTACTAAAAAATTTGAAAGAAGTAAAGAGTTTGAATTAGCCATAGTAGAGATTCGAAGGATATTCCTTATTTTTCTTCTTTTCTTCTTCTTTCACCTCTTGAGTCATGTCAACTTATTACCTATTTATTTTGTTGTTGTTGTCCTTCTTTAGTTTAGGACAATTCCTTTTGTAGTGTCCATATACTTGGCATCCATAGCATTGGATTTTGGACATATCTTTGTTGTTTGTTCTTCGAGGACCAAATTTGCCAATTTTTCCCTTTCTCTTGGCCCTGGTAGCAAATGCTTGCTCCTTTGATCCCATATCCTCTTTTTCTTTGAGTCTGGGTTCCTCTATCTTGCATAGCGACTACATTTCACTTAGTGGGGTGGGTTCCTTATTTTCATATATACTTGATGTGAATTTTCCCTAATCCTCAGGTAGAGCATTGAGTACTACAATTTTCATTTCTCCGTCAGACATAGCTTCCACTAGCTCTTGAAGTTAATCCCTCATCTCATAGATCTTCATGAAGTAGGGAGATATTCCTTCCTATGATATATTCATCTTGTACAATTAATTTTGTAGAGATATCACTTCTCCAGTTTTGCTTACCGAGAAAAAGTCTACTAGTTTATCATAGATTTCTTTTGATGTTTAAAGTTTATAGACATAAGGAATGAGAGAGTCTTTGATGGATTCTATTAGAATCCTTTGAGCTCTTGTCTCATCCTTATTATACTTGTCTAAGGCTTGATTTTGTTCCTTAGTAGGGATAGTGATATTCCCTTTGATGTGTACTAGGAGTTCATTCTCCTTGAGAAGTAAATCAGTCCTCTTCTTCCATGCAAGAAAGTTATTGGTTCCTACCAATTTGTTTATTTCCATGCAAAAAGACATTGATATATATTCAGAAGGGGACATATACTTACTTGATAGATTTTGAGATGTAGTAGAATTGCTTTCTCCTTGAAGACTTGATGGCTTGCCTTCCTTAGATCTTGATGTTATTCAAGTTGCTTTCCCCAAGTGGGCTTGCTTGATGATGAGATTTGCTTGATGACTTGTAGCTTGATGTAGGTCCTACTTTGATTTTCTCTTCTTGTAGGTTACTTTGTGTAAGGCTCTTCTTCTTGCTTTGTAGTATTCCTTGATGAATGATAGATGGTAGACCTTCTTGTCCTTGATGTGATAGAGACTTCTTGGCTAGATGCTTCAAATTTTGTAGATGTTCTTCCTTGATGAGTGTTCTTGAGATTCCATTTCCTTGATGTGTCAACTTAGCTCTAATACCATGTTGAAGAATCAAGGGAAATTTAGGTGTAGTGTGATTCTTCTTGAATTGATAACAATTTGTGAGGTATTTATACTTTTTCTTGTTAGATTAATATTCTTCTTCTTATTATTAATGCATGTGTGTGTAATTCATCAAACTGCTACCAAAAACTTAAGAACAAGAACACAAGATGTAGGCTCTCTACAAGGGCCAAAACCTCTCTTCTCTTGAGAGGAAAACTCTTTAGTAAGTTTCTCTTATTGAAGCTTATTATTGATCAATTTCCAAACCCTATACCCTTGACTAGAATGTCCTCCAAGCACAAGTCAAGTCCTTCCTCTATTCTATACTTTGTTCCCAACACATAGACTTCCTCCTTCTGACACTTTGCTCCCCAACACTTCGTCCTACTTCTTTGCTATTTGTCTAGATATAAGCCTTCCTTGAGTGAGCTTTATAGAAGAGATGTTCTTCTTCTATCCTTTACTCAAGTAAAATTCTTATTTTGTTGACCAAACGAGATCCTTCTTGAGATATGACTATAATATTGTTCTATTTCCCTAGTTTTTCCCACGTGTGGAGGGTACCCTTAGAGAATTAGGGTCTTTTCATCTTCGCTAGAGAGAGAGACTTATTCGCTTGAATTGGGAGGCCTAGTAGGCCTAATGTATCACCCAAACAATGATTATTCTTGGAATGTTCTCTATCTGCTGTTATACCACAAGTTTATCCTCATTTTCTTCGCATGTGTGACTGTTTCTAGACCTAGAAACAATCATATATCTTAGTTTTACCTTCTCCCTTCTTAGCTGCACTTTGGAGACCCTTTAGACTTGTTTTCCCTTCACTTATTCTCGGCTTCTATCCTCACTGATTTTAGAGATGCTTGTTGGACTTTGAGAGGGAGTGGACAACCCCTATATATAGAATTGTCCCTCCTTTAGGCCGACATGATGTCTTTAGGACGACTTGACTATTTCTTCAATATTTTCATCGTTTAGCTTCTTTTGGAGGATGTTGCTACATGGACAGGACTTGCACTTGGCTTGGAGGTATTACTTTGACCTTATACAATTTTTATACATAGTGTAACATGCCCTCTAAGGGTCTTACATAAATACATTGACCTTTTGACTTGCTAGAAGCGCTTAAACATGTGCTTGACCTACTTCGATGAGCAAGAAAATCATTGACATATATTATAAAAATAATATTTCTTTCTTAAATAAATAGAAATATCAAAAGTACATTTATGAAGAATGAACCTAGCTACATTTCCTTCAACAATTCATGCATGTAAGTTGTAAATGTGCTTGTTATGTGGGTCAATGTCTATATGTTTGTTATGCATGCATTATTATGGTTATGGTTGTCATGCATGAGGTTGATATCTTGTTATGATTATGATTATACATGTATCATGCTAATCTGGCTGATCTTGCAGACGAGATATCCTCCCTTGAACTATACTGAGGTATGTTGGTTATGTCTATGTTTGGGTTATCTGACATGATATACTTGTAGGAAGAAGAATATACAAATGACTAATCAAATGGTGGATTACAGTTCATGAGACTCTTCCTACAGATCAGATGAGAAGTATCGTGATGGGTACTCTCCTGACATAGTAGACACTTTGCAAGTTCGAAGGAAAAAACAAGAAGTTGCAAAGCAGATAATGACAGAATCATTCAGTCATAAGAGAGAATTTCCAGGGAACAGGAGAAACAAGCATAGGTCAAAGTAGTTATCCTTCAGATTTTGTTAGAATTGCAGAGATAGGGACCGCTTAGGATCAACCATGGGTAGGAGGGCAAGACTAATGGAGAATATGGTAGCAGATCTCATGGTGGGCACAGGTTGGATAAAGATAGAATGGTCAAAGGTGGCAGGTCCTTGGATACACCTAATAAGAGAGGCAATGGACATGGGATTTACTCTAGTTCTGGTTGGAGTAGTGACAGCGGATATTTTCTGGATGAGTTCAAGAAAGCCAAGCCACCTACATTTAATGGAGAATTGAAGAAGCTAGAAGATTCATAGACATGGTTTCTTGGGATGAAGTTCTTCAAGTTGCATGATTAAACCAAGAACATGAAAGCTAGGACAACTATTTTAAACCTCAAAGGGAAAGCAGACATTTGGTGGGAATATGTGAAGCGGGTTAGAGACATTAGAACATAGGAGTTGAGTTGGAATGAGCTCAAAAGGATTTTTTGAAAGAAGCACTTGTTAGAGAGGTACTATGATAGTAAAGCTAAGGAGTTCTATGAGTTGAAGATGAGATCAATGATAGATGAAGAGTACATGACTAAGTTCTTGGAGTTACTGAGGTATGTATCATATCTTAAGGATGAGAAAGCCAAAGTTAAGATATTTTCCAGTGGATTACCATTAGCATTTAAGGATCAAATTGAGTATGATGAGGCTCGATCGGTGGAAGAAGTTATTGGGAAATTGAGGCATTGTTATGAGAAATCAAAGTGTAAGATAAAGTCTTAGTAGGGTTGGAAAGGGAAAGACAAGACTAAAGGTATATGGTCACCAAAGAGAACAAGACCTCAGGTTTGTAGGTTTGGTTGTTTACAAGTTTGCAGGTTTATATCTTGTTTATAAGTTACAAGTGAAGTTACAGGTTACAAGTTATAGGTTAGTGTAGTTGACTACAGGTACTAAGAAGAGAGTTAATCATTGGGTAAGAGCTTATGCATTTGAGTTAAATTGTATGTCTACATCAGTACATATGAATGTACTTGCATTGGGATCATACAATATGCTATTGGGTATGGATTGGTTGTATATTCACAGGACTAAGGTGGATTGTTATGAAAATTCCATTGAGTGTTTGGATGACAATGGAGAACAAAGAATATTGTAGGGTGAGAAGAAGACAACATCAATAAGAATGGTTACAGTTATGCAGGTGAAGTGTAGTCATAAGAAAGGATGTGTGTTATTTTTAGTTCATGTATCCAGTGATAAAGGTAAGGATGTTGAGGATGCATAAGTCTTGAAGAGGTACCTAGTCTTGCAACAATTTCAGAACGTGTTTCCAGCAAAGATTTCAGAGTTGCTGCCTCACAGGGAAGTGGAATTTTCTATTGATTTGATACCAGGGGCAACACCAACATCAAAGGAGCTGTACATGATGATAACTCCATAGTTAGTGTAATTGAAGTTATAGTTGAAGGAGATGCTTAACAAGGGATACATAAGGCCAGGTGTGTCACCTTGGGGCGCACCAGTATTTTTTGTGAAGAAGAAGGATGGTACTCTCAATTTGTGTGTTGATTACAGGAAATTGAACAAGGTAACCATCAAGAACAAGTATCCGTTGCCAAGGATCGATGACTTGTTTGATTAATTGAAGGGAGAAATAGTGTTCTCAAAGATTGATTTGAGATCAAGATATCATCAGGTATGCATCAAAGAAGAGGAAATCTACAAGACTACTTTTCGGACCAAGTATGGAAATTATGAGTTTGTTGTAGTTCCTTTCGGTTTGACTAAATCTCCAGCTACTTTCATGTGTTTGATGAATAGTGTGTTGTGTCCTTATCTGGAAAAGTTTGTGATTGTATTCATTGATGAAATATTGATATATTATAACAATGAGGAAGAGCATGCCAAACACTTAGTAGTTGTGTTAAGATTGCTAAGAGAGAATCAATTGTATGCCAAGCTTAGTAAGTGAGATTTCTTTCAGACAAAGGTACATTACTTGGGACATGTTGTTTCCAAGGAAGGCATAACAGTGGATCCAGAAAAGATAAGAGATATCATGGAATGGGAAACTCCTAGAAATGCGGATGAGGTTATATCATTCATGGGGTTAGCAGGTTACTACAAGAGGTTCATTAGGAACTTTTCATGGATTGCCTATCCTATTACATTGTTGGATTGGAAAGGAAAGAACTCTGAATGGATGGAGGAATGTGCAGTGAGTTTTGAGTAGTTGAAGAAATTTCTTACAAATGCTCCAGTTCTCAAGATTGCAAATCCAAAGAAAGAGTTTGTGGTGTGTACAAATGCTTGCAAGAGAGGACTTAGCAAAGTCCTGATGCAGGAGGGACAAGTGGTATGTTACGAATCAAGGACACTGAATGAGAATGAGAATATTTATGTGACACATGATATTGAGTTAGCAATGATCACATGCATTGAATATGTGGAGACATTATCTTCTTGGCAGGAGGTTCATTCTGATGAGTGATCAGAGTGGGTTGAGGTACTTATTTGACCAACCAAATTTGAATGCCAAGCAAGCTAGGTGGTTGGCCATGATCAGTGAGATTGAATTTGAGATTAGGTACATTAAGGGAAAAGAGAAAAAGGTTGCAGATGCTCTTAGCAGAAGAATACAGGTGAATCACATAGCAACTATGGGTTCATATGGGACAAATTTATAGGATCATATCTTATAGGAAAGACACCAGGATGATAGGTATAGGGAGCTTAGGCACAGATTACAGTAGTAGGGTACATGTGAGAAGAATGTGGAATTTCATCTCATGATAGATGGTTTGGTCAAATTTAGGGATATGATCTATGTTGGACAATTGTGAGCTCAATAAGCTTATCTTGCGGGAATTTCATGTTAATCCATATTCAGGTCACCTAGGATATCAAAAGAGATTGAATATTCTTAATAGGTTCTACCATTGACCGAATCTAAAGAAAGAGGTAGCTAAGTTCGTCGCAAGGTGTTTGGATTCTCAATAGGTAAAGTAGAGTGTAACCATACATGTGGTGTACTACATCCGATATTGATTCTAGAGTGGAAATGGGAGGTCATTTCCATGGATTTCATCACATGTTTTCCAAGGAAATCTAAACAACATGATTCTATCATGGTTGTGGTTGACAGGTTGATTAAGGTAGCTCACTTCGTAGCGACTAAGTCTACTTATTCATCTAGTGCGGTAGCACAGGTCTTCATCAGAGATATAGTGAGATTGCATAGCATTCTGAAGAAGATTGTGTCATACAAAGATGCCAAGTTCACTTCCAGGTTTTGGAAGGAATTATTTTCAGGTTTGGGTACAAAGTTGGCCTTCAATACAACTTATCATTCGGAGACATATGAGAAAAGATAGAGGGTTAACAAGATTCTGGAGGACATGTTGAGAATGTATTTTATGCACCAACAAAGGAGGTGGGAGGAGTATCTTCCACTAGTAGAATTTGCTTACAACAATGGGTATCAAGAATCACTAAGGATGAGTCCATTTGAGGCACTTTATGGGTGGAGTTGTAATACTCCCATCACCTGGAGTGATCCAGTGAACAAGGTGTTGATAAGACCCGGCATGTTGGCAGAGATGGAACAAGAAAAGTAGGTTATCAAGAAGAATCTAAGGCAACACAAGATAGACAGAAGAGTTATGCAGATCTAAATAGGGGATTTAAGGAATTTTAGGTTGGGGAGCGTGTGTACTTGTGCATCAATCCAATAAGAGATCCTTGAGGATTGGGTCATGTGCGAAGGTGGCACCTCCGTATTGCGGGCCTTTCGAGATCCTTGTGAGGATTGGACCAATGGACTACATACTTACACTACGTTCGACAATGAAAGTCCATGATGTTTTCCATGTTTCATTTCTTAAAAAATTTGTGAAAGATGTTGGTCATATGATTGATTAGTTTGTATTATAGGTGGATCTAGAAGGAGAATTCCTATTAGAATCATAGTTAATTTTGCAACACAAACAACTCATGATCTAGAATCGAGCAATCGAGCAAGTTCAAGTGCAGTGGAAGAATTTTGGTCCCGATGAAGCTACATGGGAGATGGTTGATTAGATGCGGGCTATGTATCCTTTATTATTTGCCAGTGAAGGCAAAGGAGTTTTGGTATATGTATATATTTATGTATGTTTGTTATTATAAATATGACAATGACTTGTGTTATAAAGCTCCAATAAGCGATATGGTTGTGATGTTTGTCATGTTGGTATGCTTTTTAGCAGGTTGTTCATTGTAAATACTACATTGAGCTAAGTTATAAAGCTCCATGGGCGGTATGTTTGGTTTTCACCTGTCTTGCTAGTTGTAGGTGTCATAGAACATTGAGGATGATGTTCCCCTAAGGGAGAGGGGTCTGTAATGACCTCGGGTTAAAATTTCATGTAATAAAGTTAATAAAGGCAAAAATAAGACCAAGGACATGACACATTTATTCCAGGTTGAATGTTTGGAAAAACATCCTAGTGGGTGTTCATTTGGTTTATTATGGCTAAGGAAATTGGCAAAGGTGATGGCAAGGGAATTGAAAAGGCAAATATGCATTAATTGAAATTTATTTATGAAAATAATGGAAAATAGGATAAAAGGAATATGAAAGGTCACATGTTGCATGTGAGGAATAAAATGAAGGAAAAATAGAGGAAATTGAATAACATAGAGGCCTCAATGATAAAAAGGCTTCTGAGGATCAGTTCACAACTTTTTTTAAATTTTTAATATTTTGTTAGTTCATTTTTGGAGCTCTCTCTCTATTCTCTCTATTCTCTCATACTCTTGCACACTTAGAGCATTCTCAAAGAACTCTAGCATTGGAGAAATGAAGGAGAAGGAAGGACAAGAAAGTAAATGGAAGCAAGCGTCAAGCAAGGAAGGCTTGGATCAAGTGGCTATAATAGGATTACTTGCAGGTATCGAGTTGCATGTTTGATTTCCTTGCTAGTTTGGACATGCATGGTACATGCATATGCATATTTGGTTCTCTTGCTATCATTGGCATGGGATTTTCTAGGTGTGACCGTGGTTTCAACTTTGCCTTGCCATTTCTAGATAACCATGTTGTGATGGGTTTTTTCATTTGGTTGAGCTTTGGATTGCCGGATGGTTTTGGAACAGGATGAGGTGGTCTCATGAATATTCCCAAGGGCCTAGGAATCCCTTGATCGGTAATGGCGGGATTGTGGTAAAGCTTGAGGGTGGAGACAGACAAATTCCTTAAGTGGTGAAGAAATCAGAGGCATTTGAGCTTGTTTAGGGCCTAGTGATCCCTTTACCGATTTTGACAGGATTGTGGCAAATCTTGGTAGTTTATGTTTTTAGTTGGGCCTAAGAATCCCTTGACCGATAATGGTGGGGTTGCGGTAAACCCTAGTGGTATAGGTGAGGGTTTTGGGCCTAGGAGTCCCTTGACTAGGTTTTGGTGATTGTGGTAAAGCCTAAGGACGCCCTGGTTGTTTTGTTGTGAGTCCCACATTCATGCTTGGAATATGGCATAAGGGTGATTGGAGGAAAGAAATATTTGGTTCAACCCAATATCTAGTCGGGTTGTACATGAAAGTCCTTGACTTGGTTGGATTTGCATATGTTAATAAGAAATATTTTCCCTCTTGTATCACATGAGTATTTATACTTGTTATTATGTGGATTTGATTGTTGTTATTATTATTGTTATATGCTGATTATAAACATGGTTTAATGATAGTCTTTGGTTATGGCTCTCATCACATTTTGATTGATAAATGAATGGCTAATGAATGTATGACCGAATAGATGATAATGCAACTATTGTGAGGGAATTAAACCTTCTTGATGATTCTTAGATAAGTATGAGACCCCTATGTTCAGATATGTAATTATGACTTGTAGACTACGTGTTAACTATGTGTTCGATGGAATTCCTGTCATGGTTAGGCTTTGTTAGGTCAAGTTCTTGTCTAAATTTTGAATTAATGTCTTTGTCCTTCTTTGTGCCATTCATCATTCTGGAAAGTTCTATCAAGTTTTGGGAAGAGGTCTGGATCCTAGCCCTAAATAGTGGCTCAGATCTCGGGGCCGCATGCACATAAGTGGGTAAATTAGACTGAAGTTGCTGGGAGGTAGGGTTGTCCATGTGACCAAAGGCTTATAGTAATTGGATTTCCTTGTTATGCAAGCGATTAGGAGTCTAAGTCAGTGAAAAAATAGTCTAGCTCAAGGTTTTGGCACCTGGAGAGGTTGTTTAGCTTTTGGTGGTCCTGTAGATTCCGAGGGAGATCAATAAAGTTTTGGTTGGATAATTCCACTTCCTTAACTATACCTAGGAGGCTGAGTCATATCGTAGTAACTCTTCATTACATATTTACCCCAGTGGACCGGTGAACTTGGGTAAGTGTGGGAGGAGGGTGTTACATATTCCATAGAGGAATTAAAACCAAATGCTTAGGCAGAGTTGATAGAGGATACAATCTTACAGAAGAGGTCCATAACTGCAACACATGGCAACATGAACTTTGGTAGATTGGGTTGAAAGGACAACTTCTAGGAAAGGCTAAATGGTACTCCGGGGAGAAGGTAGATGAAAATTTTAATCACCTCATTAGTAAAATTTTTTGGGGACCAAATTCCTTCCAAAATGGGGAGGTATGATCCAGATTGGATCAATATATAAATTTTCATCCCTATTTATGCTTTTGGAGTGGAAAAATTGGAGGAATACACTTACATGAGCAATTTTGTTAGTGGGACCCAATTTGGAGAATTGTGGTTTTAGACTTTATGGGGCCATTTTGAGGGCTTAAATGATGTTTTTTTTTTGTTTTCTTGTTTTTTTTTTGTGTTTTTTGTTTTTTGTTTTTTTGTTTTTGTTTTGTTTTTGTTTTTTTTTTTTTTATGGATAAAAATCCCCCTCTTAAGCATTGGACCCAACTATGCTATTATACACTTAGAGACCTTTCCAATAGTGCAATAAAGACCTCAATCATAGCTTGTATGCAAAAGTTTATGACTCCCAGAAGTTGACCTATCATGATTAACCACCATAATTTGAGAGGATGCCATGTTAGCTCCCATTACTCATGGAAAAGGGACTAGCCATGTGAATACCATAAATAATACTCTAGAAGGTTCAAATTTTTAACTCTATTTAAGAGTTGAAGAAGTCAAACTTAACTTCTAGTTGGCTAACAAGTTGTGTTATAACTAAGCCACCAAGAGATAATGGGGTTCCATTAATTTTCTGATTGTATCTTGTTCCAAAATAGAGAAAAACAACTTGGTGTTGGGTGTGGAGCCTGATTATCTTCTGTATTCAAAGGTATTGCCACATTGGACCCTAGCGTTGCCGCCCGTAAAATATTTGCTGCAAGGGGGGTCTAGGGGGGGGCGGGTGCGACCTTTTGGGAGCCATGTAAAATTGCCTTGTAAAATGTTGTAATTTCGTATTCAATCTGGGCCATTCATTAGGCGGAGATCTGATGGTAGAAGTTATGTTTCATTTAGGGTTTTTTTCCCTAGAAGGCAACCCATTTCTATATATGAGGGAATTGTATTGCGTCTATGTAGATTTGTATTCTGAGTGAAGAAAAGAGAGGAGATTAAGAGCAAAGAGGGAGTTACAGTGGATCTGCTGTAGGTTGTATCTCTTTAGTTTGTTGGATAATATAATAAAAGAAGGACTGGTTGTTTCTCCGTGGACGTAGCCCAAATTGGGTGAACCACGTATATCTGTGTCTCTCTTGTTTTATGCGTTTTTTGTGTTTATATTTCTGCAATATTTTATGTGTTCCATTGCTATATAATATATAATTTTCTAACAACTGGTATCAGAGCCGAAGGTCTATTTGGCTGATAAACTCACAGGAGAGAAGGGTTACTGGTTCGAGTGGGAGCAATGGTGGAAGATGGTAGGTTTAGGGTCGAAAAATTCAATGGCCAAAACTACCAGCTGTGGAAGATGTAGATGGAAGATTATCTATATCAGAGAGATATGTACCTACCATTGAGCGGAAAGACAAAGAAGCCGATGAGTATGAAAGACACATAATGGAATATTCTCGATAGAAAGGCACTTGGAACAATACGGCTGTGCCTAGTGATGTCGGTAGCGTTTAATATTTCAAAGGAAACGACAACAGAGGGTTTAATGTCGACATTGGCAAAACTATATGAAAAACCCTCGGCCTCAAATAAGGTATTTCTTATGAAGCGTTTATTTAATATGAAGATGTCAGAAGGTGGATCTGTTGCAGACCATTTAAATGATTTTAATACAGTTACAAGTCAGTTAAGTTCTATAGGGGTAACTTTTGATGATGAAGTTAGGGCTCTATTATTTCTGTCCTCATTGCCAGAAAGTTGGAATGGTTTAGTTATGGCCATTAGTAACTCTGTCTCTAGATCTAGTACTTTAAAGTTTGATGATGTTGTCGGTGCAATCCTTAGTGAGGAAATGCGACGGAAAAGCTCCGGTGAGACATCAGGTAATGCTTTGATTGTAGAGACTAGGGGAAGAAAAATGGAAAGAGGAAAGAGCCCAGGATATTGCAGTAAGTCAAGAAAAGGCAGATCCAAGTCCAGATCGGGGATAGTGTACTGGAAATGCGGGAAGAAAGGACACCTAAAGAAAGACTGCAAGTCTCAAAAGGGAAAAGAAGGAAACGTGTAACAAGAAACTAATCATGAAGCAAATGTAACAGGTGATGTGTTTCAAGATGCTTTGATTCTTTCATTAGAAAATATTATTGATGCTTGGGTGGTAGATTCAGGGGCCTCATTCCATGCCACACCTGATAGGAAACATTTTTATGATTATGTTCAAGGAGATTTTGGACAGGTTCGATTGGGTGATGATAAACCCTGTAAAATCATTGGAATAGGTACAGTTTTCATAAAACAACAAAATGGAAATCAGTGGATATTGAAGGAGGTAAGGCATGTTCCAGATCTAAAGAAAAATTTGATTTCAACAAGGCAGCTGGGAGGTGAAGGTTGCGTAACTACTTTCATAGATAAAACCTGGAAGGTCACTAAAGGATCCCTGGTAATAACGAAAGGAGGAAAGGTTGGTACATTGTATTTATGCAATGGTATTTCTAATTCTGTTAATGCTTTAACCGCTACAGGACAAGATACAACATTGTGGCATCATAGGCTCGGGCACATGAGTGAGAAGGGGATACAGATTCTTCACTCAAAAAATTTGTTGCGAGGTTTGAAGCATGTTGATTTAAAATTATGTGAGAATTGTGTTTATGGAAAACAAAAGAGAGTCAAATTCCTTAGAGTTGGTAAATAAAAGAAGACCAAAAAATTAGAGTTTGTGCATACAGATGTATGGGGACCTGCTCAGGTATCATCTCTTGGTGGCTCTCGTTATTATGTTACTTTTATTGATGATGCAACCAGAAAAACCTGGATTTATTGTATTCGAAATAAATCTGATGTATTTGATACTTTCAAGAAATGGAAAGCTTTGGTTGAAAATGAGACAGGAAAAAAGTTGAAGTGTCTCAGATCAGGCAATGGAGGTGAATATTGTAGCAAAGAGTTTGATAGGTACTGTTCTGAGAATGGAATTCGTAGAGAGAAGACAGTTCTAGGAACATCACAAGAAAATGGTGTGTTAGAAAGGATGAACAAGAAAATCATGGAGCGTGCAAGGTGCATGAGATTGCATGCAGGATTGCCTTTACAATTTTGGACAGATGCTGTAGATACTGTTGTTTATCTAATAAACATAGGGCCTTCAAGTTCCTTGGATGGTGGTATTCCAGAGGAGGCATGGACAGGTAAAAAGGTAAACTACTCTTTTTTAAAGACTTTTGGTTGTGAAACCTTTGTCCACATTAATAAAGAAAATAAAACAAAGCTTGAGGCAAAATCAAAGAAATGTACCTTTATTGGATATGGTGTTAATGATTTTGGTTATCACTTTTATGATTATGAAAAAAATAAAATCATTAGGAGTAGAGATGTCATATTCAATGAAAAGGTTTTGTATAAGGATCAGTTGCAGGAAAAGAAACAAGAAAAAGAAAATACATAGTGCTTGACGATATCACAGGAAAAGTGATGGTGCCTGAAAATCATAATGATCAACATCCAGAACAACAACCACAACAAAAACAAGCACCTCAAACACCTGAAAGTGGTGTTAGAAGATCTACCAGGATAACTAGACCCCTTGAATGATACTCTCCTTCATTATATTATCTATTGTTGACTGATTCTGGTGAACCAGAATGTTGTGAAGAAGCAGTGCAGGTAGAAACCAGGAAGAAGTGGGAGCAAGCCATGAAAGAAGAGATAGACTCCTTAGCACATAACCAGACTTGGGACTTAGTCAGGTTTCCTACAGGTAAAACCACATTGTAGAATAAATGGGTTTACAGGCTAAAGGAAGAAGATGGAGGAAAACAGAGGTACAAAGCTAGACTTGTGGTGAAGGGGTTTGCACAGAAGAAAGGTATTGATTTTGATGAAATATTTTCTCCTGTTGTTAAAATGACTTCAATCAGAACTATTTTAAGTCTAGTAGCAGCTAAAGATTTGCATCTTGAGCAGTTAGATGTAAAGACAACCTTTCTCCATGGGGATTTGGAGGAAGAGATATATATGTAGCAACCACAAGGATATGAGGTAAAAGGGAAGGAGAAACTAGTGTGCAGGTTGAAGAAGAGCTTGTATGGCTTAAAACAGGCTCTAAGGTAGTGGTATCTAAAATTTGACAGGTTCATGTCTGAACAAGGTTATACTAGATGTCACTCTGATCATTGTGTTTATCTCAAAAGGAAAAATGATGACAACTATATTATATTGTTATTGTATGTAGATGACATGCTTGTTGTAGGTTCTAACATGCAGGAGATAAATGTGCTCGAAAGAAAATTGGCAAACTCATTTGCAATGAAGGATTTGGGTGCTACAAAACAAATCCTTGGTATGAGAATAACTAGAGATAGGAAGAATCACAAATTAACATTGTCTCAAAGTGAGTACATAGAAAAGGTGTTGAAAAGGTTTAATATGCAGAATGCAAAACCAATTAGTATACCTTTGGCTAGCCATTTCAAATTAAGTAAGGAGGAGTATCCCAAGACTCAGGAAGAAATGGCTCATATGTCTGAAGTTCCATATGCATCAGCAGTTGGAAGCCTAATGTATGCAATGGTCTGCACAAGGCCTGATATTGCACATGCAGTGGGAGTTGTGAGCAGGCACATGAACAATCCAGGAAAAGAACATTGGATGGCAGTGAAGTGGATTCTCAGGTATTTGAGAGGTTCCACAAATCAAGCATTATGCTTTGGTGGTTCAAACATTGCTCTACAGGGATATGTTGATGCAACTATGGCGGGTGATAGAGATAACAGGAGGAGCACAACAGGGTATGTGTTTACTATAGGTGGAACAACTGTCAGTTGGGTCTCAAAACTACAGTGTTGTTGCACTCTCAACAACAGAAGTAGAGTATGTTGCTGCTACAGAGGCTAGTAAAGAAATGATTTGGTTACAAAGGTTTCTGGATGAATTGGGTAAGAAGCAGGAGTTGGGAAGGTTATATAGTGACAACCAGAGTGCCATACATCTTGCAAAGAACTCTACATTTCATTCCAACACTAAGCATATATAGCTCAAGTACCATTTCATGTAGTCAGTGTTAGAAGATGGACAGTTGAAGCCAAAATCCTGCAGATATGTTAACAAAAGTTGTAACTAGGGAGAAACTGAGAATCTTCTCAGTCTCAATTGCTCTTCAAGTATGATGAAGAAGATGAGAAACAGCCAAGTCCAAAGTGGATTCATTGTCCAGAAAATGAAGCAGCGGTGGAGTTGCTATAATCAGTCTCCAAGTGGGAGATTGTTGGGTGTGGAGCCTAATTATCTTCTATATTCAAAGGTATCGCTGCATTGGACCCCAGTTCAAAATGGGGTGGCAACGCCACTAGTAAAATATTTGCTGCAAGGGGGTGCAGGGGGGGGGGGCTACGACCTTTTGGGAGCCCCCCCTGGTAGGGGGATTGGGGGCAACGCCCCTGAAGCTAAGAATAGATGTAAAATTGCCTTGTAAAATGTTGTAATTTCGTAGTCAATTTGGGCCGTTCATTAGGCGGAGATCTGACGGTAGAAGTTATGTTTAATTTAGGGTTTTTTTCCCTAGAAGGCAACCCCTCGCTATATATGAGGGAATTGTATTGCGTCTATGTAGATCTGTATTTTGAGTGAAGAAAAGAGAGGAAATTGAGAGTGAAGAGGGAGTTACGGCGGATCTGTTGTAGGTTGTATCTCTTCAGTTTGCTGGATAATATAATAAAAGAAGGACTGGTTGTTTCTTCGTGGACATAGCCCAAACTGGGTGAACCACGTATATCTGTGTCTCTCTTGTTTTATGCATTTTCTGTGTTTATATTTCTACAATATTTTATGTGTTCCATTGCTCTGTAATATATAATTTTCTAACACTTGGGAGTGGGAGTGAGAGAGCATAGAAAAGTAGGTTTAGTATCTCACAAATGTTTTTATTTACCAACTCCATGTTTAGTTGAATTGAGGCTTCTGTGATCCATAATAGTTGAAAGAATAACTTTGGCGTAAATCACATGTAGACAAACATTTGTCGACGCGTTTCGAACCAACTAGTGTGGTTCATCGTCAGGACAAGTTGAAGAAACAGATCCAGCTTAGCATGATAAATAGTCCGAGCAGAGTCTCCAACGGCTAAATTGACTAACGGCTAATTTTGACCTTAGGGCCCAGGTCTAATTATTTTAATATTATTATTATTTATTTTTATTTATTTATTTATTTATATTATTTATGGAAATAAGTTAAATTAGGTACAAATATTAACATTAATGGTTGGTTTAACAAGAAATTTAATTATTTATTTAAATTAATTATTAATATATATATATATTTTTTTTAATTAAAGTTATAATATTAGGTTAAGAAGATAAAGGTTAGGATTAATAAGAAAAATAATATCAATGGTTAGTTAAAAAAATAAAAATAAAAATAAAAATAAAAATAAAAATAAAAATAAAAATAATAATATCACTAATTTATTTATTTATTTAAATTAATTCATAATTATTATCTATATATATATATATATTAATTAAAATCATAATATTAGGTTGTTAAGTGACAAGTAACTTAATGGTTAGTTTATTTTTAATTATTATTATTTATGGAAATTAGTTAAAAATATATAAAATAATTTTAATGGTTGGTTAAAGAAATAATATATATATATATATATATATTAAAATCATAATAATAGGATGAGAATTTTCATTTATTAATTTAATAATAATTTATAATGGTTATTTTAAAAAAGTAATCTAATAGTTATTTATTAATAATCAAATATATGTATATATAATTTATAATAAAAATTATAAAGTTAGGATAAAATACTATATAAATAAATAGAATAATTCAAAGGTTAGCTTTAAAAAGGTAATTTATTTATTTAATTAAATTATTTATTAAATATTGTTAATGTTGCATATATACATATATATTCTAAAAAAAAAGGAAGGAGGGGGCAGAAAAACCGACTAAGAAGAGAGTGCTGGAATCCAGCACCTACTGATTTTCCAGCCATCATCTCTATTGAGATTGCTCGGCTTCTTTTCAATCTCAATAGCTTCCCTCAATTTACGATGGTGGAACTGAGCGACTTTGGCAACAACCTTGGCCTCCTCAATACACACCTGATGCTTGGTCTTTTCCACATGCTCAGCTAATGCTGAAGACTTGGATCTCCCATGTCTCAGGTCAGCCGCATGTTCGCAGATCCTTTGACGGATGGAGCGCCCTGTTTCCCCAATATAGGGGGTCCCACAAGAACAAGGGATCAAGTAGACACCCTTCATGTCCTTAGGGTTAACGGGATCTTTCACCGATCGGAGGGATTTGCGAATGGTGTTGAGGGGCCTAAAGGAAGAGGGAATATCATACCTTTTAAGGATCCGAGCAATCTTGTTTGTGGTTCCTTGAACATAGGGAAGATGGACACCTGGATGACGCTCTTTCAACACCCATGCTCTCTCAATGGGTTAGGAAACCCACACAGCTAGAATGTAGAAGTGCATGTCGTGACTAGTTAAACCAACTCCTAGGAAATCACACTAATGAAGCCATATGTCAAATGAAGAGACATTAAGATCCATATGATAAAAACCCAAATTCCTTTTCATAAATGTTGAAACCAATATGGGGACGACATTGTAGTGGTGTAAATGTTTGTAAACATTTACATGTCGGCTTGATTAAAAAATAATAAAAGTTTAAAAATAATATAGATTCCACTAATAATAATAATAAAGAAAATCATAATATAATACTAATAATAATAAAGAAAATCATAATATACATATCACATCAAGATATATAACATATAAATAGTAGCTATAAATTAAGATTCATTTTACTATATAAATTAAAAAAATGATTTAAATTTAATTATTAAGCACATAAAAATTTACAATATATAATAAACTTGCAATATAGCAAGATTCTTAAACATGGATATTCACCCCCACTTTACCATGGATATTATTAACTTGTAAATAGAATTTGTGTTGGAAGTAACGCTTCTATGTCATGTGTAGTTGTCATTAGGAATTATAAGGAGTGAGTCTAGAAGTCCTTGTTTCCAATGTGTGAGTTGTAATGATGATCTAGTTCTATCAAAGACAGTAATCTGTGTCTTATATATTTGTACCTGTGGTGATCAATAAAAGTATCAAGTGAGATTTGTGTTGTGTGTAATCACTCTCTGCTCTCTCTTCTATTTTTCTAATATGGTATTAAAACCATAAGGCTAAGATCTGGGAGACACGATAGATAGTTAAAGCTCCTGTAATATGGTTTTGTAAGAGCAGACAGGTGCACATATCAGGATTAGAAACGATATAATGTTGCCACTATAATATTCATAGTCAAAATTTATTTAATTAGGATTTGCATGGTTCAAAGATCAAATAGAAGATGGGATATTTGTGGATGAGTTGGATCTATAATTATATCTACACGTGGTTGTTTTTTGCTAGTTGTAAGGAGAGCAGGCATTAAGATTTGCAAACTAGAAAAGGTGTACTTCCAGAAACCCATTTGCATTAGGTGACGTTGCATTTCTTTGGGGTGGCCATGCTGAGTGGGTCTAGTGAAAGAATGCCACAACCTTGAGTTTGAAAGTTAGCGTTGTAGAAGATTGTTACCTTAGTGAGGGAACATAACTTGATTTGCTCAAATCTCAAGCGCCAATGCCCCAAAATAGAATTGTCCTTGATGCTTTCATCACCGCCTTCTAATGTGCTTTCACAACAAGAAGATTATTCTAGTATCGTCCCCAACCATTGCTTACACACAGATCCTTAGTTGTGGCACATTTTTTGTATCCTTGTTGTGATTTGATTTGCGTGGCATAAATGATTGCGGAGCAGCAGATCTATGTTGTGGATTTATCCATAGATTTTTTTTCCCTTTGCAATGATGTGCTCTCAGGTTGGATCTCTTCTCGAAAGTAGTAAAGATCATTAGAGTAGTTTATTTAATGAATAACGTCACTGTGAAAGAAAAACAAATCGACTGCTATCTAAATAGATCTCTTTATTTTGATCTGCACCCTCACAAACTCACTGTAAACACAGTAGCATAAGAGTTTAGATCACAACAGTGTAAGAGTTCGGATCTCTTGCAAGTGGAAATAAAGACACATTTCTTGTTGTGTTCTTTCAGGAGGGAGGCAAGAAAATATAGATTGTTGTTGTGGTGAGGGAGGAGAATCTGATCAGATCCAATCTCAAATGTCGACACTACGAAGGAGAATCGTCCTCAATGATAATTTCATAGCTACTTTGTAACATATCTTCAGAGAAAGAAGATTATTCTGTTGTTGTCTCCAGCCACTGCGAACACGCAGATCCTCGTGATAGGATATCACAGAACTGATCCATCATTTCTTCCATGATGGCGTTTTCCAATCTACACACAAGACTACGACGATTTGTAGCCTTGATGACAATGAAGAATAAGGTTCCAACAAGGTTATGGCGAGAGCATGAGTTTGAATCCCAACTAATTCTTCATCACTTGCATGGAGGAAATATGACAGATCAAGGATGTGAAGATCTTGGGAGGCAATTGGGAGCTTCAAGAGTGCAGAAATCAGGGATTGTGTGATTGTTTTACTGTATTGATAGTGGGTTTGTTTATATGTTTGTTCATGTGTACAAGTGTGTCTATGTTTGTGTTGTGTGAGTTGAAGTAGTTTTATATTCTGGTTATAAAAAGGGTTGGTGGTTCTTAAACTAGAAGCCCCGGTGCTAGAAACGTCAATTCTTATGTGTTAGTAATTTTGGTTGTAAAAAGGGTTGGTGGTTCTTAAACTGGAAGCCTCGGTGTCTGAAACATCAATTCTTATGTAAGTTCAAGTTGTTTGATCAACTCTTGAGAACATTCAGTATCTAGACCTCCATCCTAACAACTGACGGATAACCGAAAGTGAAATATACGACAGATGGTGGTTGGTCCATAGGATGGTTCGTTACTGGATGGCTCTTATCGCAGAAGCCCCGACGAGTCGAGTTGTCAATATTTTTGATCTTGCAAAGTTCATCAATGATGGTCAAAGGCGATTATGTATTAAATGGAGGTCAATAAACAACTCGAAGTTGTGGTGGTGAAAGAGAGGAGTTTGCGAGATTCTAGAGTGGATGTGAGTGCTGATGAAGACCAGTGAGACATATATTATCTTTGTTGTTGTAATATGTGTTTTCCATGTTGTCCATGTAAGCATTAAAGGATGGTGTTGGAAGTAATTCTTCCATGTCATGTGTAGTTGTCATTAGGAGTTACGAGGAGTCAGTCTAGAAGTCCTTGTTTCCAATGTGTGAGTTGTAATGATGATTTAGTTGTGTTAAAGTCAGTAATCTTGTTGGTTTATTGTGTTTCTTGCTATTCATCTCATAAACAAGGAGAGCACCAAATCGAACTGCAATTGAGTCCTTCAATTGCAAAGTAGAGGGCAGCTGCTCTGGCTCAGTTTCTGAGCAAGTTTATGATTTGAAGAGCTGATCCACAAGGACTCTTGTGCTCTTTGTGATAGCTTTTCATCCTCTTGATCATCCCTTAGCCTGTACTTGACCTATAGCTTTTTATTTCAGCAAAAACAGTGAATTTTTGAGCTTTTTATGACCCGGAAACCCTTGTAAACGCAACTCTCGTGTCTCAGTGCAGGCTGTCCAAAGGCAGTCTGCATTTCAGCGCAGGTACTCCCTTCGGGAACTGCACTGAAAGTCAATTTGACAGACCAGAGCCTGCGCTGAACCAGTTAGGCTATGTCTTCCTGAGGTTTCCCACTGAGTCTTGGCCCTGTTTTCACTGTTGTTTTGCTGCTGATTGCTTGTCATTTGTACTTGCTGTAAACCAACTTTCCTTGACATTATTCCGCCTCAGTTGTGTGATGAAACTGTGATTGTTCTTTCAGTATTTCTTGTTTCAGTTACAGTTTCCCATTGTGAAAAGCAAACCAGTATAGCTGTGGCCTCTTAGATCTTGAACTGTAAAAGTGTCGTCGTGATCTTAAGAGCTAGTTTTATTACTGTTCATGGCTGTTTGAGTTTGTTTGTTTTTCATTTTATGGTTTGAATTCAAACATTTTTAGTGTCGAAACAAGTACCTGTAAGGCGTCTTTTGATTTTAGACAAAACTTGTTTGTTTACGCTTCAAATTGAATTAAAAAATTATACGACAGTTTCCTCTTGTCTACATCAACATTAAGGGAAAAGAAAAGAAATACATGCATCTTGCATTTGCATTTTTGATAAGTTTGCGTGATTGATCTAGGGGAAAGTGCATTAGTTTGTGCTTTGTGCTCTGTGTGGAAAGATAATGTTTTTCTCTCCCCTCAGTAGTTAGGATTTTCAAAGCTAAAAAGATTGTAAAGCTTGCTTATCATTTTAGCTGCATTTAGGAATTTGTACCAATACATCTCGTGGTGATCCTGAAAGACAAACTGCTAAACAAGATCAACTTAAAATATATTGAATGAATCTAAAAACGCTTTGTAACATAACGCTCACAATAGAAGTCTAGGTAGAGACGTGTTCCGGTGTCGTTAAACGTAGTGACTGTCGATCTCTACGAAGGTGGGTGATTCCTCCTGAGAGACGATAGCACTAATACGGACTTGTGCTCCCGCGTATCGTCGCGTATATTGGGAGACCCCTATAGGCATTTATCCTTTATCCTTAGGAAGCCATGTCGGCCGCCCTACTGATCGCGATGCAGTGAACACAGCATTCACGAAGATCGACCACCTGTACCGTAAAACGTATTCTGTGGTTTCGCGAAAAGTTTGGCACACCCTCTGCCTAGAACTCCAGAGAAGTTTCTTTTGGCCTTTTTCAAACTCTATAACTGAAAAAGTCCATCCGAGCATTTGTCACTTCGGGCTCGTTAAAACATCGAAGGAGACTAGAGTCATCTTTAGCTTTTTCTCGACTCTTTAAAACTGAAAAAGCAAGTTGTGTCTAAAGCGTCGTCATAAAATTTATTTTAAGCAGAATAATCATCACCCTTCCCTCGTTGATCTTCGAAGTTAGTCCACCACAAGTGGAAGTTCCTGTAGAATCGCTAAGAAATCTTTTGGATAGACTAGATATGTCTGAACAACCGTCGACATCTAGGACTGTGTCGTCCGACACAGCTGCAGCAGAGCCTCCTGCTGCTACTCCAACGATGTTCGCTGGTATACCATCTGTCCCGGCAAATTGTCAACAAGAAGCCGGAGTCCAATCAGGGACAACGACATGGTTAGTTCCTATTTCTTCATCCGGATTATCATCTGGTATTTCTTATGTTGAAACTCGCCAAATTGATCCATTTGGAGGTCAATCTGGGCAATCGATCCCCTTGAGTTCTGGATTGATACCATATGGGGGGCAGTATGCCCTTTCATTACCTCCTCCGGGAGGATGCCCATCCGTGAGTTCACAACAAAGTTCAGGTCAAACTGGAATTACATCCAGCGGTTGGGTACCAATACTGCCTCAACAACCAGGAGTTGTATATTCTATGCAACCAGTCCGCCCTGTGTCGAATGTTGCCACTATACCTGGTATGGTGATTGCGTCGCAAGTACAAGCGCTGCCTACTGTATGTCAACCCCAAGTTTCTCAGGTTGCCATACAACAGCCTCTTGTCTCGACATCTCAATCGCAACCTCAGGTCAGTGCCACCTTATCTGGAGCGACTCAGGATCAAACAAGTACTGTGACTCCTCATCTTGGTCAATCATCTAGTATTGGGCATCAGCAAATGGTCCAACAACCAGAGCTGGTTAGAACTCAACAACTGCAATTCCAGCAATCATATCAAGGACCTGAGCAACAAGTCTTTGTAAGTAATGGGCAACCATACTATAATGGTTATACCCATCAACCTTGTCAAAGTTGCCAACATTATGCTGGTATGCAAAGACCCACTGCTCAGGCGATTCCATCTTATCCTGGATATGCTTCGCCTAACCTGAATCAACAGTTGCCCTTTGTAGCAACTCTAGAATTACCAGATCTAAACCGGCTGACGAATGATCCAATTGCTTATGCCCCTTGGTGGCCAGCGATTCCACACAAACTTCCATCAGACATTCCTAAATTTAATGGAAATCCAGGTGAAGACCCGTCGAATCACGTGATGACATTCCATCTATGGTGTTCATCAAACACCCTGAATGATGATTCGATAAGACTTCACCTTTTTCAGAGGACGTTAACGGGTCCAGCGGAAAAATGGTATATTGAATTGCCTAGAGCTTCGTTCGACAACTTCAGTACCTTAGCTACAACCTTTTTAACCCATTTTCAATTACCGATAAGGTATGAAACGGGAACAGAACTCCTTACCAACTTCAAACAGACAACGGCCACTCATATATCTGATCATATACATGAATGGCGACGTCGTCGTAGGATGGTAAAAACATATGTTCCCGATCAGCTATTAGCTGAATGGTTTATAAATTCATTACTTCCGGCCATAACGGAAGATGTGGCCAAGGGGGGAGTCGTAACAGAAGAGCAAGTTATAGCTCGTGCGCAATATCTAGACTTGGTTTATACTCAGTCTGGCACGCTCTACGACAAAATACCTGACGCCCCTAGACCGGAATTCTCAATTCCTCCTCCTCCTAAATCAAACAATGACTCTCACGCCGACGATGACGTGATTGGCAAGCACAAAATTTACAGTCAAAATGCAAATGAAAAACTTCTTGCCTCAGAAGTAAATGCCATGTCGACCGACAAGGGCAAACAACTGAAGCAACCAGGGGGCAAGAAGAAAAAGACAGGAAGAAAAAGGAAACCCCCGGCAGGGTGTCATATATGCGATGAGGATCATTGGACGAAATATTGTCCACATATAGCTGAAGTTAAGAAACTCTTCAAGAGTTCAAAAACCCCAGCAGTATTGACTGATCCATTTCCTAATCCAAGTCAAAATCTGGTTGCTAATCAAAATGCTTCCGGATCCCAAGTGCTTATGTTGTCTACCTCGAAGCAACAGAATAATGCTTTGACAAGGAGTAAAGATTACGGGAATCCAAAGTTGTCGAACAACAAGGTTAATGAACGACCTAGTAGTTCAACAACAACTTTGACCGAAGTTGTGCCACCCATCGTTCCTGAGCCAATGATAAAGTTGCCAAAGGGAGTAGTACACAAATCGACATGTAATCCTCGTGCCAAAATAGCACAGAATTATAATATAATAGAGGACCTGGCCCAATCGCCGTCCGCTATGTCGACGCTTGAGGTACCACAAAATTGCCCCTCCCAAGAGCAAACTTTATTATCAGCAATAGGTGGGATTGGCCCAATGGATTCCAATCTTGTGGCCTTTGATCATAAAGGATATGACCCTAAGTTACCAGCTCAACTAGCTTTCCTTATTCAAGTGAAAGCCCTCAACAAAACTGTTCATCGAACAATTATTGATGAGGGGGCATCTACATGTCTTATGTCGATGAGTTGCTGGAAAGATTTAGGCTCACCACCCTTGTCGAAATCGTCAACGACGTTAAAAGCATTTGATGGACGATCATACACTCCATACGGGATTTTGAGTAACTTGCAAGTTGAACTGGGGGGCAAAACAGTAGGAATTGATGTTGAAGTAATTGATGGAAACCTCGATTACAACATCCTACTTGGAAGACCATGGATCTATGCCATGGCCGCAGTTGTGTCGACCTACTTCAGGAAGATTGCATTCCCCTTCCAAGGAGGAATTACAATCGTCGACCAACAAACTTTTCTCCACAATAGTTCACAAGTTACAGGAAGCATTCCAATGATCCATGGAAGGAATCATTTGCTCCAAAATATCGGAGTAGGTCTCCTAAAAGACCCTGCCTTAATGGGTACTTTCGCCCTACCGCCTCCAAGTAATCTGGCGGGAGTGGCCACGGTGGAAACCTACAAAATGAAATCTAATCCAATCTTCTGGTTGGATTCGGAAGATTCCTAAATATTTTGTCGACATGGATCATTCCCGAGGACGGTTCTTATCTTGTGTCAACCTCGTTAAAAAATGAAAACAAGGACCCGAGGACGGTTCTTATCTTGTGTCAACCTCGTTAAAAAATGAAACAATCCCCTCTTCAAATCTCAAAAGTGAACCTTCATTCCAATCACCAAGTTGAATGCAATGAAGCTTGGGGGGCATGCACCTCGATTTGAAGACATTATGCTGGGGGCATGCAAACTTAATCGAGCAGTTTTAGCACATAGTTCATGCTCGTTAAAAAATAAACGCAAGATCCGAGCAGTTTTAGCGCATAGTTCATGCTCGTTAAAAAATAAACATAAGTTTATGAGCAGGCTTTCCTTTAGAGTTCAAGCTCATTCAGAAAAATGAACCGGTAAATACCCTTCTGAGATCGTAAATTCATCAGCCATAAAAGCCTTGGTCGTGTTTGTGCACCGTCACCTCCACCGTCATTTGGCCGATCATTCACTTCCATTTGTGTGTTTACCCTTTTTGAGGAACATCTGCGAAGAGTGATTTCACTTAGCCATCCTTGTGACACTGCCGTGATTGGAATATTCCAACTTGTACCTGGAATCAGTTGCTATCCCTGTTTATCACTCGTTCCTCAAAAGACGAGTCATCTTTGAGCTCTTTTCTGACTCGTAAAATATGAAAAGTTTGCCGAGTTTTGGCCTTCCAGCTCGTTAAAGCGACCGGAAGAGCTATCCCTCCTCTAGATTTTAATCTTTTTGGACCTGAGGGATTATTGCACAAAAAGATCGAGCGCTTGTTTTGTTCGGCTCGTTAAAGCAATCGAAAATCCATCCCTTCTGTATTGTTTTATACTTTTTCGGACTTAAGGGATTAGATGACGAAAAAGGAATTTTGGAGTTGACTTTATGTACCTTTTCAGACTCTCTAAAAATGAAAAGGACCGAGTTTTCCTTGTCGTTAGACTCGTTAAAATGATTAAATAGCGACAAACTTGTCTTTAGACGAGAACGAGTTTCCCTATCGCTAAGCTCGTTAAATCATAGCGATGGGCTTGCCCGAAGGGCAGGTTATAGAACAAGCATATGTTATCCTCCTCAAGCTTGACAAAAATAAAGAGGTACTGGTCAGAAATGACTGGGGAAAAATTGGGAGAACATCAAAGCTTAACGGTAGCAAGTCGCTCTTGAACATGACACTTTTCTTCCGTACCACATCGGGTTGGGTTGTTTCATTCACCGGTCTCATCACCATGGTCTTCGCCAAACCATCCACGTTTTGGGGTAATGCTACCGATCCATCGCATCAGTGTCGTTATATGTTCAAGAGAGGTCATTCTGAAAGTGTCAACCGTGTCCCATCCACTGCCATACATTATCCTTCATCCATTCATGATCGCCACCCTGAATCATATGTCACAGTTTGTTTTCACCTCCACTAAAATCATTAGCTCCGTTCTGTGTCATTGATGTGGGATTCATTAAGGCCCTCCTTTGACGGATCGCTTCTTGTCGACTTCAGCTCATTATCCAAGAAGTTGATCTAGGAACAACCCCATCAGTACTTTGAAGCTTGCATGCCTCAATGGCAAGTTTCTCACTTCCGGCAACAGGTATACATCAATGACCTTCGACCAGAAGATTTTGCGTGGCGTTCGACGCCAAGTCCTTTATTCACGCCACGTGAATTGTACTGCAGTACCTTGAGGGTCATTATCATTATCGGTGATTCCTCTCGCGCTTGTTAACAGTTTTCATCATTGACCGGTAATCAAGCGATGTCTTTCCATGTTCGACTTCAGCGGAATTCTCACATGGATCGACTTGTACTTAGAGTGAAGATCGAACGAGTTTGAAGACCCCAGATCTAGTTTCATCCATCCGGGCTGCGATACATATTCAGGAAATATAAAAGCATTTGTCATGTACATCATTGCAGCAGATGATCATCCTACTCAAAGGATGATAATTTCAGCAGAAAATTGTCAGTCTACTATCAGACGATCGTCTGTTCTATGTACCAGAATGTATTTATAAAGCTGAGCATGGGAATGCCCGCCTCAGCTAGATCATGAAAACAAAATGAAAAATAATGTATTGTATTGTATTGTATTACAGGGCGCCTCCTCAGCACTGGAATGAACTTCGGACCCTCTAGATAAAGCATTTCACTCGATAAACGGCCTCATACTTTAGGGGGCAACTGTTATAGACATTTTTGTGCCTCACAGCATGGAGCATGAAATGTCAATAATTACAGGGATCCTCAGTCCCTAAACATGTTGTTCTTACCCCTAGAAGAACAAGGTCAGCAAACCACAGCACTTCCCATCAGTTCTCCACCTGAAAAACACTCAAAACAGGCTATTTTTGGATCATGTCAGCTGCTCCACTGAGCAACTGCGCTGAATGTCAACTGCTCCTCCTTGTACCTGCGCTGAAAGTCAAAACCAATGAAGGCTACCTGCGCTGGGCGAGATTGGCCAAGTGGCACAGTCATTCTGCAAGGTGTCAACTGCCCAGGAAGCTTCCAAACTGACACTTGGTTCAAGGGATTCGCCCTGTGATGAGTAAGAGGTACTTGATCTCCATGTGTAAGCAAGGATCTCCAAGTGGACTCAAGAACTGAAGATTAACTAAAGTGGGAGAGGACACAAGGCAGCTTTAGGTCAGTCTCAAGCTGACTCATCCTTTCTCCAAATCTCCTATATATAGAGCTCTTCTATGAGGTCTAGGGAGGCTGGAATTTTGTGCAAAGCAAGGAAGTGCTGTTGGTTTACAGTTAGAGCTATTGGGTGATTGCTTTTATAGAGGAGAAGAGGAGATTTCTTGCTGCTGGGGAGGTGCTGCTGGATTGGAGCCATTTATGGTTGTAACCTTCTCAGAACCTTTTTCTTCTATCAATAAAGCTTTTGATGTTCTCCTATATACTTGTATTGCAATGATGTATTGTTTTTATCTGTATATTTGATTCATCCTAATCCATGCATCAGTTATGAGTACATGTTTCTTGTAGTTTCCCTCTCTTGTTTTTGCAGGATCTTTGTGTAGCTGGGCCGGCAAAGGGAGCAAAGAGCTGGGAACAAGAGGCAAAGAGAGAAGACATGATCGACAAAAGCGAAAGACATCGGTTGGTCATTCTTTTCTTCCTTCTCTTTACTTTCATAAAGGAAAACTATCAAAGCTTTACTTTCAGTTGTTGCTAAGGAACTATCACCCTTAGAGTCGGGATAGGGTCATTTCGAGTCGGATACTTTTCCCCACAACACATGTGGTGATCAATAAAATTATCAAGTGAGATTTATGTTGTGTGTAATCGCTCTCTGCTCTCTCTTCTATTTTTCTAATACTTTGTTACAATACCATGGGCCAATCATACTAGGGGAATTTTGAGGTCTAAATTGGGCCTCCTAAGGAAATTATAAAATAATAATGGAAATAATAAAATAAGATTAGATTACACCATCAAATTTTAGAAGGAAAAAAGAAAAGAAAAACTATTTTTTCAACTCGTATTTTCAACTTATCTCCCTATGGGTTTACTCAAATTTTGAGCGGAAACACTTGTTGGATGTAGAATTTGATTCCTCATCCAATGAGTACCCATGTTGCATACTTTCGATGGACCTTGCTAGATGAAAAATGAGAAATACATGAAAAATGTGATTGCAATCACATTTTTCCATGTATTTCTTATTTTTCCTGTACCAGGGTCCATGGAAAGTATGCAACATGGGTGCTCCTTGAATGAGGAATTAAATTTTGCATCCAAGGAGTAATCCGCTTGAAATTTGAGTAAAACTTTAGGGATATAAGTTGAAAATACGAGTTGAAAAAATAGTTTTCTTATTTTCTTATTTTTACTTTTTTACTCCAAAAATGGTAAATCATCCCCCATGGTTGACATCATCATCTTGAATCCTATTGGTTCTTATAAAGTTTATTTTGGTTATACATTTTTCTTAGGAGGCCCATTTTAGACCTCAAAATTCCCCTAATGAGCATGTCTTATCAATAACACATGCCCAAAAACCATTACTCATTTCCCAATCAAAATATTTAATTAATATTTTATTTTAATTTAATTTTATAACATTTTAAAAATTAATCTAAAAACAAAAGGTTGTAATTACTTTTGAGATATATCTAAACCCTCTATCCTCACTACTACTAAAAATATTCTCTTGGTATTCCATAGAGATTAAATCAAGATTTTAATAAAATTAAAAATGAGAATTTTTTTATATATAGAGATGTGAAATTTATATAATATGAATAATATTATTAAGAACTAACATAGATATATCTTAATTAAGGATCTACCAAGTGATGGGAGGAATCAAATCTCTCAAGGTGCAAACTTTCCTCAAGTTCTTCCTAAAAAAAAAGCTTGAATCTTGAGAGATTTGATCCCTCTTGGCGCTTGGTAGATCTAGAGTTAAGATGCATATATGATGCATAATGGTAGCCGGACTAGCATGTAAAACAATTCAATTGAACAATATCTTAACATAATGGTGCAAATTAGAACATTCTCATCAGGTAAATTCTACTAGTAAAAGTTCATTCATATAAAGGACTATCATAACAACTTAAAGAGAATCACCAACTATGTCCCGGGGGGGAGGGCACTCAATTGGTAATTGGAGATATGTGAAATTGTTGAAACTCGAGAGACCGAGGTTCAACTCTCCCTATTTGAGACCCGATTTATAGAGAGGAGGACAAACCATAAACCCCCAAAGATTTACTAATAATTACGTGTCAATTAGGCAGTTGGATTCCTCTGGGTCACAAAAAAAATGAAAAAAGAAAAAAAGAAAAAAAGAAAAAAAGAGAGAATGACCAACTAATAAGTGACATTGACCTCTATGTACCAACTAACATGCAATAAACTCAACTTTTTATACTCATTATTCTTAGATTACAATTGATTGAAATTAAAATATAAAAATGTCATTGGCTTGAAAGAGAAATCAATTATGAGAAAACATAACCCAAATCTTGAGAGAATTGGGTATGTGAATACATTCATATTCAATGTTGATTGATGTAAAAAATAATTGATATAGAAAATTTTCAATAACCCAAATTAAAAAATGCAAAATTTTCAAAAACCTAAAAATCAAATGATAAAATTGTTGCTAGAATATATACTAGCATACACTAACAAACATTATATTCATACAAAAATAACGTAAAAACAAGTATGTGAATACATTCATCTTTAGTGTTGATTGATGTACAAAATAATCGATATAGAAAATTTTCAATAACCCAAACTAAAAAATGCAAAATTTTCAATAGCCTAAAAATCAAATGATAAATTTTTTGCTAGAATATATACTAGCATACACTAACAAACATTATATTCATACAAAAATAACGTAAAAACGGCTCTCCAAATATTGAAAAGAACTTGAAGGGAAAAGGCTCTTAGAAAACAAAAGCATTATCGATGTGTTAAACATGATACCCACCTAGAAAATTGTAGTAGAAAATGCCCTCCCAAATCACTCCAAGGTAGAATCACAAAGGTGAGTACTATTTCAAATATGAAATTGGGTTGATCTAATACTCACCCAATAAGTGACATCAATTAAAGATTTATTGTTTAAAGGTATTACGGACTCATGTGCTGGTGTGTGTTCTGTGTTATTGAAGCAACGGATCGATCAAATTGCCAATACACAGATAATTAAATGGAAAGACAACAGAGAAATACAGTAAGCAAACACAAAGACACAAGAAATTAATAAGGAGTTCACCCTATTCTCCAGGGCTACATCTCCAGTCTAGCTTTCAGTGGTGGCCTTATTTTATTGTGTCTTAAGCAGAGAATTACAATGCAGGGACTCAAAGTGAGTTCTCCTGAAGCAGATTTGCTTGGCAGGGTGGTTCTTGGATTCCCCAAGCCACTTGAGTACACAGACTTCTTCTTCCTACCAGCTCTGTGACCTTCTGGTCTACAGTGGAGAGCCCAATGTGGTGCTCAACCCGGACAGATCCTCTCTGGGATGGCTCGGATCTCTCAAGCCTCTGGTGCTCGACGCTGCCTCTGGTCAGCTCGACCCTCTGTCCTCTTTCTGCTTTGCTTTATTGCCTTCTTTCTCTGTTTTTTGTCTCTCTGTGTTCAGTCCTCCTCTCGGGGTTCACTGTTCCACTTCTCCTTCTCTTGACTAACTGTTCTGTCTCTGTTCATGGACTTTAGCCATTCGTTCCAAGACCGTTCGGTTCCTCTCCCGCCTCTATTGATTCGCCTTCTGAAGCTGCGCTTGGAGTTCCCTGTTCGGCGTCATCATCAGCGCTCAGGGAGTGGCCACATGTCCTCCTCTAAACATCGCCAGCCTGCTTCGCCGGTTCATTTCTTCAGTTTCATCGTGGATGAGTTCTTCCTCCACCGTGGCAGTCAAATGGATTTCAAATCCCTTCTAAAACGTGGTGCAATCCTTTGTCGATTTCGCTTCCTCCATCGGGCACGATCTCAGCCGTCCGATTTGAGCCCCCCAGATCCAACGCCATACGCACGTTTCGCGCGATTAACTTTCTCGACTGATAGCGCACGATCAACGACGGTTTTCTCTCACCTCTGCTTGCCACGCGTCGATCGATGAATAGAATCACTCTGCTTTGGTCCAAAACCACTTACCATTTGAGGGCGCCCCGATCAATACTGTCGGTTTTCAAAGCGCGGGTCCCGCCTTTGTACTTTTAGCCCTTTTTTCCTTTCACCCGCGGTTCTCCGACTTCCCCATGTGTCCAAGTGCTTGGGATTTTCCATTATGGCCCTGTTTTCCTAGCGATGCGTGATTAACGCTAAGCGCGCATCAAATTCCACCTTTGTTTCCCGATCCGGGGCTCCCAGGGGCTACTTTGACCTCCCACGCAGTATCCATGGGCCTCTGTCAGTGCGCTTTGACCGAGGTCCTCGTCGTTCCACGCTGGCTGCCATTGCCACTGGTTCAGGGTGTTTTTGATCGCTGTTTTGGAATTCTTAGAAGTTTTGTCCGACTTGATACAGTCATGGTTCCTTGACAGTTCTTTATGGATCTGATTCGGATCATGGGTGAAGCAAATGCTAAGAATATGTAGCTTGTAACTCTGAACTGAGAGTGAACAATGTTAATGAGCCTGATGAGCACATCTCCTTGCACGAGTTGTATGAGATGAAGTGACCTTTAGTTTTTTTTATTTAAAATAGAGGTTATTATTAACACATGGTTTTATTTTCGTTGAACTTGTAAAATGATATAATTTGAGTGGGTTTAATAGTTAAAAGTATGTGTTTTTTTTCTAAAAAGTTACAGATTTAAAACTAATGGGGTAGAGTATGTAGTCAAATCACTCCACAAAAATAAATCTTTTGTCGCACAAATAAAAAAGTCTTATACACCACACCAATTTAATGTCTAACTTAACCATGACCCTAAAATTAAATAATAATAATAATAATAATTATTAAAATTACAACAACCAAACATGAATAAAATTTAATTCAAATAAAATTTAGCCCGTAGTTTTCATTTCAATGAACCGAGAGTTTCAAGAAAGAGTTGACCATAATTTGTGTTCACCCCACATTTATTTTTCTAAAGGGGTGACAATGATGTAAAATTTAATGATGTTAGTATCATCTCATCATGTGAAATTCGAGGATGAGAAAGGATGCTATTTTATCAAAATTGATTAAATATGTCATAAATATTTTTTAATTTGACCATTTAAAGATTCAAAGTTGTGATTCACTAGGAACTGATTTTTAAAATATTTAGATCAATTTAAAATGTGACAAAGTTTCATATATTGACTCTTTAGTCATGTTTGAAAATTGTGCAATTCAATTTGATAAAGTTTAATGGTGCAAAGAATGTGGAATAGGGTGGAATTTTAGTTATATTAAAAAATTAATAATATTAAAGTAAATAAATATTTCAATATTATATTTAATTTAAATTTATTATTAAAATAAGGATTATATTTAGTAATATTTTATTTTTGTTGTACATTTAATTTATTTTCTTTTAGTTAACTACAGTAATATTAAAGTAAAAAAGTAATGGTGTTAGTGAAGGAATGAATATTAATATATAGGCAAATTACAATGTTAATAAAAGATTAAGGAAAGTTAGTTATTGTTATATGGATTTAATTTAGATGGTGGAGAGAAATGATATTATCTTACTTTCTACGTTGAATTTTGTTTATTTGTTTATTGTATGATACATTGAGTTTTTAATGAGTATCTCTTGTAATGGTTTTGAGCCCTATGTTTATAAATTATTATTATTTTATATTTGACATATACGTGGAATTATTCACATACACACTCATGCACACATAATTAAGACAAACAATCTAGAAAATACTTTTTATGATACAAATTATTAATAACCAATATATATCCCCAATATTTTGCTTGAGAAAAAATTATATAAAAATTATAAAAAAATATATAACATATTAAATGTGTAATAAATATTTCTTATAATAATTACAGGAGTAATACATATCAGATTATTAACCACACATATATAATTACACAAATAATTTAATAAATATATTAAAAAACATTTAAAATAGCTAAAAATATATTAAAAATTAAAAAAAAAAATTGAAGTAAAGAGTTCTGTAAAATAAATAAAATAATTCTTTTAATTTAATATCCAAAAAAACATTTAAAAACTTACCTTTTAAATTTTAAACTAAAAATTATTTAACATTAAAACTTTATAAAAATTAGACTATTTTCGTAATAAAAAATAAAGAGATCATTATCTCAATAATAAAAAAACAAAAAAAATACATAAATGCAAATTTTAAAAATTATGGGAATAATTTTTTTATAAACAAAAAAATTATGCATGTTGAGAGGGATATTTTGCGCTCGGGAAAGTGATGTGGACATACATTGTGTAACAGTTTGTGAAAAACATGTTTAGCCATTTCGGTACTCCAAGTCTTGATCATGGATGAGTTGGTTGAAACTTTTGACCTATCCTCTAGATATAGTTTCCTTGATGCATCTATGTATAATTTATAAGTTTACCCTTTAAGTTAGGAATAAGAGTTGACGGTGGAATAATGATATTTCATATTTAAAAGAATTAGATAATAATAATAATTATTATCTAATTTTAAGGTTATGGTAAGTTAAATATCAAATTGGTGCATGAGATCTTTTTGTTTATAAGACATGTGACTGATTTTCGGTTAGCAATTTGACTGCTAAGTCTACTAAAGCATAAATACTTTATCCCTCTGATTTTGAACCTATAACCTCTTAAGAAGAAACACGTTCTTAACTATTAAGCCTACTCAATATACTTATAAAGAAATTTATATGTATTATAATTAGATGGGATATGATCAAATAGGAAGAAAATAAATTTTATGAAATAGAGTGTGAAGTTTTGTGGTATTTATCTTTGTAATTTGGAGTAGTGACATTTGAGGTGATGTGATATCTCAATGTTATATTGTTTTTAATATATTAATTTAGGAATAAGGTTATAAGTGTGTGGAGATTAACGATCATCACATGTGAGGAGACTATCATGTAGGGTCATGTATAGTATAAAGTTGAGGTAGGTTGGGGATAGCTTCATCCTTATGCTTGAAATTGTTTACTAATAGTCAAATAGTGAGGTAAAAAAATGATTTTAAGCAATTGTTTTATATAATGTTAGTTAGTAAAATGAAAGGCTATGAGTTAAATAGTGAAGTTATCAAATGATTTTAAGTAAAAGGCTATTTTTTGTTAGTTTATTTATTTATTTTACAACATGGTATAAGAGTCATGTTTTTATTTATTTATTTAACAATAATGATAATTTATATTATAAGCAAAATTTCGCGTTTGGATGCAGCTTGTACATTAGAGAGTGATGTATGCCTTCATATTGAGGCTGGATAATTGTATAGACTCCTCAATCCTCTTATGGATAATCCCTAACTAGCAATAAGCTTGTTTTACAAAAATTGGGTCTTTGAAAGTGAAAATTTTCCAAAATACCAACAACATCAAGACAAACTTATAATACATTCTCATTGAATGAATTACTGAGGTACTTTTTCATTGTTAACCTTCTTGCCTTCTTCTAGAGTGGGCACACTTAGATCTAGGGATGTCCCACTCTCATAACTTTCTGTGTTTGCTACAAGGGACATATAGAGAGATGTATTGCTAATAATGCCCTGAATCTCCTCCATTTGTTAATGCCAACTACATAGATCACAATCATTGCACCGCGAGTGCTGCTTTTTCTCTAGAAAAACTTTCAGCAAGGCCAAGAATTTGTTTTCCAATTGATTATATTTAATGTACAAGGTTGGAACATTTTTTGGTAATGCTTCTAGCTTGAGAAAAATGTCCTCCATTGATGCCAATCAGTACGATGAAACTAATAATATTTTGCAAACGAAAGGCTTTCCTACCTGAATCGATTCCTTTTCAAGGTAGGGAGACCACACAATCGAAGGCCACAATGAATTGTATGAAACTAGGATTTCCATTATGCATTAGGTTCCTCTGACATTCCATGATAACAAAACTTTAAATGAGGAGCCACTGAAACAAAATATAGATGTATCTATGATGAATTGTGGGACTTTCTCTTGTCCCTTGAGCATGAGTACCCCCATGTACTAAGGACCTTCCTCAGTTTATTATGAATTTCCACATGGACTATCTATTCCAAATTTATTCTTGTAGTTTATACTTTTTAAACAATTGTAGCAGGCATTACGAATTTGACAATTTGCAACCTTCTTACTCCATGAGAAGAGAACAAACTTTGGATGATGAGCATGCCTTTGAGAGGCCTCTCCCAAAATAAAGAGAAGACTATCATCCCTGGAGAGAGGAATATAGGTAGATGTTCCAACACTCCAGTTACCATGGTTCCATTCTAATTCATTCCTTGTTTGGGCCAATTTTACTTGGAAGATTTGAACCAAATTCATAGTTAAAACAATCAAAACCAGTGTAAAATATGGTTTTTCTCTTGCACCTAAGGTAGAGGATGAACACAAAATATGTCAGGCTCCATAGAGAAGCCCATTCTGCAAATAGACATAGACTATTATCCCTTGCCAAAGTAGCACAAAACAAACTAATTTTCTAACTTTCTTGTGTCCATAATATAATGTAACAACCCAAAGGGGGATTCCACCAAAGAAAGATTGCTTATCTGTCTCCTCAGCACTTCCAGATGTGTTATTCCATACATGGAAGACCATTGTGTATGGACACCATCTCCAACATTAAACTCAATCCTATCTAGGTTATATCAAAATTTACTCCTTCGTCCCTTGTTGTATAGGGGAACATAAATCTCCATAGCAAATTGGACCCTATTTGTAGTGAATGCCTTCGATGTTTGAATTATTGCATGCCAAACACTCTAGGGGGGCCACGTATGAAGTAAGCCTCCTCCTCAGCCTCACAACTTTGATTATGAAACTCTTAAATTGCATCAACTATTGGGGAATTTGGTTATATATTGAGGTCCCTTTCACTATGAGGATTCCCACCTCTAACTTAGTTTCTTCGTTTTTCATGTTATCAGCTTCAGTATTGTTTCTATGAGAATATGAAAAAGTTAAACTGCAGAGAAGGATTGAATGGAAATCCTGGTTCTTTCAATTATTATTCTTAATTTCCTCTCTTTTGGAAGAGTATTATTCACCATGTGTTGAATTATTAATTGTGAGTCCCTTATGACTTGAAGGATATTGATCTGCGCGGATTTAGCCAAAATAATTCCTTGAAGCAGTCCATATTCCTTTGCGTGATTGTTGGTCATGTGTCATAGTCCCCAAGAGTATTCTATTTCATTTTTTCCTCGGGGTTAGTAATACCCCTCCTGCTCCTACCGCACGTATAAGATTCATGTCTTTCAATCTTAGCAGACCCAATAATTTTGAAGTTGGGTGAGCTGAAAGTTCAACTCTAAGAGTTCATGACCTTCCATTTTTTTTTTACGACGTGAGCAACATGAGTTGGAGAATGAGAGGAAAAGAGAACCCTTTATTTATTGTCAAGTTATGTATGGTTCTAAATGAACAACATGGGGATATGGGAGATGTTGTTTTCAACTTGAAAGATGGTATGACTTTGCAAGTGTGCATAGGACTTGTGAAATGGTTGGGATATTGAGTTTTGACAATCAAGGGAAGATATATTTTAGGAGTGGTTGATGGGTACACAATATGGTTATTTTGCACTCATAGATAGAAAATATTAAGATTGTATCACTCAGTTTTCCAGGTGAACATGATTTGTAAGGGATGTTAGGACACTAAATTTATACTCTAGAAATACAAAAAAAAAATATGACTCATATTTGATGTATTGAAATGGAGTGTTAAATATAATGATATCATTAAATGTACATTCTATTAAGATGTTGGGATGTATTTTAGGAAGGTTTACAATGATTAGTTTTATATGGTGTTATTTAGTAAGATGGATAATTTATTGTAGGTTCTTTTTTTTATAGATAAAACTTTTCATTACACTGTAGTGGTGAGAATTCACCAACTATTAAGAGGTGGGACACTGGTTACACTATTGGGTGTCCACTCAAATTTATGTAAATGATCTCAACAAACCATGATGATGACCCCTTTGTGGGGGCATGCTGACCACCTTTAAGGATTCAAATTTTGTGGCATTTGTAACATACATCCTATATTTGGGGAAGATTCAAAAAAATTGTTATGGATTTGATGTATTGAGGGGAAGTGTTAAAAACACAATATCATTAAATATGCAGTTTAATGAGTAGTTGGGGTGTATTTTAGGAATGATTACACCAATTAGATTAATGCAATGATAGTTAATACAATGGAAGGTTTACTGTTGGAATTTTTTAGATAATGCTTATTTATTATACTACAAAAGTAAGCATCTGCCACATATTAATAAGTGGGAAGCTGCTCACACTTTCAAGAGTTCACCTAACCTCACATATATGAGCATGACAACTCAATTGTATAATTTCCCCCTTTTGAGTCTATGTCAACCACATTTTTTAAGATTCAAACCCTACCGGGGGTTGTAACAATGACATAATTTCACCAACTTGACTCATCTCTCATGACTTTATTAATGACAATGGTGTTCATTTCCCACTAAGATCAATAGGCTCTATTAAAAAAATAAACTTAGTCATACTAATTCAATTTACATTTCTAGGTTTAAACATGGTAGTAATACAAGTACCAATATTATTATGTTTTTCCTAAGCAAGGAGCTCCTGAAGAGTAGTTAAGTTATGAAATTTAGTAAGATAATGTCTTATATTATTAAAGGTGAGGCAAGTTAAAATGAAATGAAATTAATCATTAACCTATTTTATATCACAAATTTTATGGATTTTCCTAGTTCCTTCACTTAGTACTGGCAAAAGCGTAGTAGGTTGGCCCCTAGTGAAGTGTAGAATGATAGCCAACCACTAGCCAAATATTAAATACCTTATTCATGCAAGAAAATGAAGAGTTATTTCGTATTATGGTTATAGATTGAATAACTCATAGGTAGGAAGGAAGAGGGCATAGCAAAACTATATATTGGTGGGTAGCCATGCAACATGATTCTTTCCATAGCATATTAAATATATTTTTGACAACTTCTATAGGTGACCTCGTACCAACTTTCTCAAAATAAGGAAGGTTATCATAATCCTATTCTTCATTCATAAAAATATCCTACCAAATAATTCCCCTTAGACCATCCCAAAGTGTTTTTGGATTAGTCCAATAACTCATTTCATGTGTAAAGTACTTGAAAAATTTCCTTAATACATTTGACATAGAAAATGTATAAAGAAAAAGTAGATGCATCATAACAAATAAGCGGTTGGTATTATTGAACATCCTTTATGCATAAAGTTATTAATTACACTTCTTGGAAATAGAATTAATTATTATTATCTTTTGTAACCATGGGAATCAAAAACTAGGTTAGTATCATACTTGCATGACACAAGGTCGATTCTAGCCGCGACCACTATACCTCTAGGGCCTATGACTTCTCCTCCTCTTCATAGACTAAGTAAATTTTGGGTATTGAACCTTGGATCTCTTAGTTACACAATAGTCAACTCACTTTGATCACCAATTGAGCTACACCCCAAGGATAGAAAGAGAATTAATTATATATCATAATAGAATTTGTCAAATTTATTTCTATATGTATATATGCACTATCTAATTTGATGTATTATTTATTTATTTTATATTCATTATATAATTCATTTCACTATTTTTTTATTAATAATGTAATTTATTACTTGTCAAGTTTTTTTCTTCATTATATTAAGGGATGTGAGGATTATTTTATAGCTTAGTATGAGGGAGATGCTTAATGTTTATGCATAATGCTAAAGTGGCACATGGTATAAGTCAACCTAATATAATATTTAGAAAATTGAAGAAAATAATAATTAGATTCAAACACACACACGCGCGCGCACACACACATGTGCGCGCGCACTCACACACACACCATTTTGAACTCCAATATTAATATACCTAATTATGTCATTATTGTTTGTAACATTGTCTAAATGTCATCATGGTTTTGAACCAAATTAAACAATTTAAAAACGATGAATATGTACATAGTTTCATTGATACTAAAAATGTTGAGATCTAGGAATGCAAGCATTGATATAGGATATGATGCTATGAGTGGGAAAATGGTGAGGGGGTTATAAGAAATTAACCATTCCTTATATTTCCAATAAAATCCTCACTTAAGGATTTATGCAAAAATTTGGTTCAAAAAATTATTACCTTGCTTTCCCACTGAGCCATAATTCATTGAATGAAGTAATGGGTAGCTAAATTAACCACATATCACATTTATGGGAGTTGAGTCAAGGTTGTAGAGTATTCTCTTAATTCATTTGTTAGCATAGGAAAGTACCCATCTGAGAATTTTAGGGTTGACCCATGAATTGTGTGGTAAAATAGGAAGAAAAATGTGGATGAGACAATCATGAGTTAATGTACACCATACCTAGAAATATGAGAGACACTTCAGTACTTAGAATAATGAATCATGAGTAGAGGTTTCCATATTCAAGTGGAATTTTTTTTTTCACTATTTAGAGCATTTATACAAAGTTTTTGTTGCCAAAACATCCATAGAAAAGTACCAATAATGGATTGGAACATTGTTGATATGTTTTGGGCTCTCAAAAAAAGAATTCGTTGATGCCCATTATTCACTAGAGAACTTTGGAACTTAGCTAAGTGGTGGGGGTTATATATTTATGCATGTTGAGCAAGTATAGGGATTTCTATATTTCTATGTTGGCTAGCTTAGAGGCATATAATAGTTGTAGAAACCCTAGGCTTAACATGAATAAGAGTTCTCCGATGTTTTCATTTTGTGGAGGGGAATTTCCTTCCCCCATCCCAAATCTCTAAGTGTTGAAAGTTTCCCCTTGTGGTTTCATAACCTAGCTAAGGGGTGTCCATATATAGAGATCATTGGTACAGTTAATCCAATGGTTGGGTGGAAAAGGCTCCTTCCCAAGTCAATTATTAGCTTGAAATTCTAGATAAGTGTTGCTTTTGATTCCTATGATTATTGTTTATTTGCTTTCTGAATTTTTGGTAAACTTAGAGATGTAAAATGTATGAATTTTCTAGTATGAAATTCATAATGTGGTACATATGTTAAAGCATCATACAAATATAGTACGACGATATAATGGTGTACAACTCCGTCACTTGATGCCTTCCCTATTTCCATAGTTACATGGGTAATATATGGGTTTGGTATAATATGAACCATTGAGCTTATATGAGGAGCAAGCCTCGAATCTAGTATGGTGATATAATGGTGTACAAGTCTGTCACTTGATGCCTTCCCTATTTCCATAGTTACATGGGTAATATATGGGTTTGGTATAATATGAACCATTGAGCATGTATGAGGAGCAAGCCTCATTTAGTATAAATCTCAATAAAACCATATAAGTGTAAATGAATAGAGGAAAAGTATAGTAATGCATGACACAAATGTATATTGTAAACCAAGGGTTAACATAATTAATGGAGGCATGGTAAATTTGGTAGAAACTTGGTTATTGCCAGGTGAGAGCAAAAGTTGTAATGTTTTTTTTTGGTAATGAAATTTTTTTCATTTGATTTTGAAATATACACTTATTCATCCAAAGACCTAAATTTATGCCCGATTAATAAAGTTATGCTTGATTAACATAAGTCAACAACAATGTATAGTAATCTTTACAACATCTTGTTTGGAGTATTTAGTAATGTTTGGAAACTTTGCATTTTTATATTTTTACTCACATTTATCCCCATGTTAAGAAATGCATAAATAAAGGTGGGTATTAAGTCTTGGTAAGTATGCTTATTTACATCTCATTCCTATCTATATTTGGTGCAAAGACTTGCTTAAATTATGATGAGAAGTAACTCTTGGTAATTATGTTTATATACTTGATTATGAACAATGTTCCAAGTTTCCTTCTTTCCAGGAATTTAGTTGGAATCTTCAATTATAAAAGTTCTTATGTATATGAAGCAATGGTCACATGAATTTTAGGGTTAGTAAACGATGGTAAGAAATTTTGTTTACTTAAGTGATTGTGATAAATTATGGTAATAACCTGTAATGTCCTCAACTACCCTTAGGAAATGCTATATAACCAACATCATTGAAATTTATAAATTTTTCACCACAGAAGCGATAAAACCCTAATTCTTCCATGGTTGATTTTGCACCTGACATTTCCTAGTTAGCATGAATGCAATTCTAAATGCCATTATTTCTATTTTTAACACATATAAAACATAAATACACAAATGCATGATGGAAATAAACACATAAACACATAAATGCACAAAACCTTGAAACTAAGGTTTCACTATGAATTTAATATTCAATACAATACATAAATATAAACACTTATCTTGCACATAAATTCCAATTGGCTGTGGGCTCACCATGTTCCACCCAGCCATAGAAAATGTGGTTCATAAATATCAACCATAGGTCACCCTTGAGTCAGGGATACATCTCCACAAGCAACGATTAAATCCAAATGACGAACAGATATCATTGGAGAAGGTACCAATCCCACCAACACTTCTCCAACCACAAGCTCCCACTCTCTCGAACCTACACCCAAGTGGCACACCTCTTCTTTGCACTCTTCTAGTCCCTTGATGGTGCCACCTCTTTAAGGCACCTTATAGACAACCAAAATAGTCTCATCTATGGGCTTGTAGGAGCTCATGCTACTCTTTAGGCACCTTTCTAGGAATAAACAGACGCAACTTCCAACTGGTCCAGAACCCAAGCATAGTGCTTACTAGTTGGTTTCTCAAAACTGAGTCCACCAAAACTCCAGTCAGTTGCAGAGTCCAAGCATATGACTCACTGACTAACCATAACCATGAAAACATGAATGAATTCCTTAATGCCTCCTTCCTTTTTCCCTCATAGGCAAACATATACTTTTTATACTACATGGCCTATCTCTGCCATGTGGCACCCCCTAAGACCATGTAGGCCCCAGGTGCCCTTTTCACCTATTACATCACCTCATTTCCTGTTACCATGGGGTTTTACTAACCCCCCATATTCTTTATCATGGAGTAGGCTCCACAACCAACTTATTTTATAATTATCGTATATATACAAAAGTTTACATCATACTTACAACTTTGGGCCTTTGACCACTTAGCCAAAATGACATATATATACCTGGGTATGTTAGCCCCAAAATCTGTAAAAATAAATACATAGGCACACATGCCCAAAAAATAAGTCTGGCTCACTAGCCTATTAGTCACATACATTCGACTCACCATCCTAAATATCACTATACATATATTTATATTATCATAGACATGTAGGGGTGTTACATTCCTTCCCCCCTTATTTTATGCACTGCCCTCAATGCATCATATAAACATGTATATATGGCATATCAATAAAAAAACATGAGGGCATTCCTCCTTCATTACATCCTCTTGCTCCCATGTATCCTTGTGAGGACCGAACAAGGTCCATTACACCTTTACCATGTCGATGGCTCGATTTCAGAGCACTTTGAACATCCGATCTAAAATCTGTATTGGTTGGACCTGAAAATATCCTTATGGTGCCGATCAATCACATGATCAATACCAGCAATATACTTTTTAAGAAAAGACACATGAAATACATCGTGAATATGCATGGAGGCAAGCAATGCAAGCCTATATGCAATATAATCGATTCTCTCAAGGATCTCAAATGGTCCACAATAACGTGCTTCCATTTTAAGAACAACTATCCAATTTCATTGAGCTCTTATGTGCTTTAAATTTTAAGAACACATGATCTTGAAATTTAAATTCTCTGTGAACTCCATGCTTATTTGTATAACTTTTCTTCCTGTCCTGGGTAAATTTCAAATTCTACTCAATTTTCACAACCCCTTCTTCCATTTCTTTGAGAAATTCTAGAACAACCATGACTCTATCTATCAAATTTCCCTATCTCATAAGATTATGAAACTCAATGCCATACAATGCTTCAAATAGACTCACATTTAGTGAAGTTTAATATCCATTATTATATGAAAAAGCTACCAAATGTAAATAGTCCTCCAATTTGGATGGTTTATCCATCATGTCTTCCACAACATATCTTCAATCAACTGATTAACCCGCTCAGTCTTCCCATCAGATTCTGGGTGATACACATTCTATTAAAATTAAAATTAGTACCTAAGCCCTTAAATTTGATGTGAACTTTGGATATCTATCTGAAATAATTTCCTTGGGCAAACCATGTAACCTGGCATTGTAGCGGCTACAACCACCCTCCAATATTTTTCCTTAGCCTATTTTGGAGCCTCCCTACCAACCTTACACAACACTTTGTCTTGCTTCGTCAAGTACTCAAGTTTTAGTGGTTTTCTCACACAAAGGCAGCTTGTCGATCATAGTTGATCCATTCCCCTCACCGGATGCCCACCCGGACTTGGTCCAGCTGTAGGCTGAGCAACTTCCCCATGAAAATTACATATTTCTGGAAAGAAACCAGCCTTCCCTCCAGGAATTGCGCAATCCTATCTGACATCCTACTGGGCTCCAAGATTGCGCAATCCTGCCAGCCAAGCCTCCCAACAGGATTTGGCAAAATTTTCATAGTAGCAGGCTGTTCAGCCTAGGATTTGTGCAAATCTGGGTAGCAGTTAGCTGCTCTGCCTAGAAATTGCGTAAATCTCCTAGGCAACCATCCCAATTCCCAGCCAAAAATGCACATTTTTCTCCAGCAATCGAGCAGTCTCTTGCATGTGCAGTTGAGTTGACCGGTTCCCTCCAAGACCGAGCAAAACAGAATTGCATGCATGTGTTGCTTCTCCCAAGGCAACATGCAAAGGTATCCCTTGTTTCAAGGATATATTTTTAGCAGTTGGAGGTTACATGCAAGGAGAAATTCTGAAACCTCCCACCAAGTGTCGCTTGCCTTAGATTCGTGGCATGCACATCACAACCTCAATGTTATAAAAACTCATCAACCGAACACTGTAGAGCTCATTCCTTACATCAACCTTGCATCTTTGACATCCCACTTCACATCTAGGAGCAGTCGGCACATTCAACTCAACTGTTTTGAGGTAAGCCGACTTCCCATGCCTTATGCTGCATTTTTGTCACTTTTTGTGTTTTTTCTTGTGGGAGTACTCTTTGTTTTATTTATTTGATCGCTTTCCATCATTTACATATATACTAGCTTGTCCTAACTCTGTTTCAGTTTTCATTGCTATCTCACCACTGTCATATGCATGAAACTATTTTGCACAAACGTTCACCCAACCTGCGAACTACCTCACCCACATGCATGTTGATCTGTTTGCTGAATCTTTCATTCATGTTTTGCATGCACTGTTAATCACTTCTGATATCACTTAGTGTCGCCATGCATTCACTAACTTACTTGCTTTCAGTTGCCTGTCGGTGAGTCGGGCCAACCTTGGCTCGAGCCCTGCCTTCACCAAGGCTGCATTGCACAATCTGGGAAAGGAATTCTCACCTTCCTCTCGATATTTGCACATTCCTACCCAGAACTGGCCTCCATGATTGTTTTGCGCATTTCTGGAGGACAGTGGCTGCTTGGCACAAGAAATTGCACAAATCTGTCCCTAGGCCAACAACCCTTCCCAGCTGGAATTGCGCATTGCGCAATCCCAATAGTCAGCAGCCAGACTGGACTATGCATTGCATAGTTCCAATAGTCAGTCAGTCTCCCAACAACCCAGACTGTGCCTTGTGTAGTCTTGGCAGTTGGTCTCCCGACCTCCCAGCTGAAATTGCACAACCTTCATGATCATGCACCTAGGTATGTTGCAAGTCAGTTCTCATGTTCATTTTGGTTTTCGACTGACAGATTGCTTGCCATGAGTGTTTCCATCTCTCCATGTATCCCAGGTGTTCATCTACCTCTCAGCAGTACAGGTACAATGGTTTCCAGGAGAGCAGAGATGAAGACACCGTTCAGAGCACACTTGGGGATGCAGTCGATCAAGTGTCCATGGACTTGCCTACCCACGAAGACATCAAGTTGTTCGTAGACAAGGACATCAAGATATGACAACAACAGCATCACAGTGAGAAAAATCATGAACAACAGCTGAAGATAGAATACCAAATGCAACGAATGCAAGAGGAGGGTTGTTGAACACATGGAGGCGGAACAAGGTTGCAAGCTCAAGCAGATCCATTAATGATGAAAGCAACTTTGGAGACTTCGGCTATGAAGTGATAGCGTGACATGAAGATCGCGGGAAGGCAGAACATGGAACAAATAAGGAGTTGCATGTGTTGAAGCAACAACTAAGGAAGAACATGAAGCTACACAAACAGACGAATGAGTTGCAACAGGAATAGGAACAAAAATGGGCACAACATGCACTCATGGATGAAATTGTGCCCATACAAGTTAAGGATCCATCCCAACAGCTAACATAGAGTAGACATGGTGAGCAGTGTTGTTGATTGCATGCAAGGGATTCAACAACATGCATGTCGTTGAGCGCACGCATGCAATCCAACCCATTGAACACACTCACCAAGGTAAAGACAAGAAGCAAGTCCAACTGGGGTTGAACATGTACTTTAGCAAGTTGATGCGCATGACCGCCAACACACACTTGAAGATTAGCACAGACACTATGCATCAGCGTGTTGCCGGTTCAATCATACCCAAGAAGACCATGCACATGTTAGTAGACGAGTTGGATGAAGGGGCCGAACCAATGCACCGGTTGCAACGGAGGCAAGAGTTCGCTTCAACAAGATGTCACCATGAGGTGAATGCACACCATCATGGACGACCAAGCTTGGCATCAGCTCACCACCTTCACCGTCATATGCATGTCAAAGAGTTGGTCTCATCACAGCGGGCTGAGTGTCAGTGATGTCTTGCAAGGCTTGCTCAAGCCATGTTGTCTCACATGAGTACATGTGCATTGTAATGTTGAGTTAGGTAAAGTATAAGTCAAGTGTTAATAGTTGGATGTAACATTCATTGAGGAGGTGAAGAGTCATGAGGGTTGTTAAATTATCACAAAGGGGAATGTCAAGGGTCACCCCAACCTTTGCTATAAATAGTCCCTCATAACTCATTGTATAGGCTTTTGGTCTGCCAAGCTTCTGCTAAGACTATTTTGAAGAAGGCTTGGAAATTATTGTAACGTGCCTTGGCTTCTCAACTGCACGGAGCTAGTACATACCTTTGGAGGAGCAGGCGGATGTGGTAGTAATGTTTCACCATTGAGGCTAGCAGGTTTACATGGATGTATTGTATGATTGTGACTTACACTTATTTATATAATAAGATCCAAGACATTTTCATGCATATGTTGTTATTGTAGTTAGACTGCTCCGGTTTCTTTAATGATATGTGTTGTTTAACTTACGTACTTGTGTATGAACTGATTCACATGAAATTATATGAATCTTGTTGTTAATGTGTTGCATATGTTGTTAATGTTGTCACCGTCCATGTCGACTGCTCTGCTGGACATCAGACAAACCTTTCACTTGAACCTTGCTATAACAATCGTCACACTCATCTCAGACTGATCCATGAGTGTTGTACATGTTATCTTACCTTGTATATTGTGACTTCCGCATTCGAGTGGATTGCTCCACCGGAAGTTGTGCATGTCCTTTGTGTTGTGTGTTCCTAGCTGAGTTGGGACTGATCCCTTTCGACCTGGAACTCACCTTCACCTCCTTACCCTTTCGAAGTGTTAGAAGCTCTCATACACCTTCCTTGAATCACTGCATCAGTCACACCCTTGTTGTTGATAGAGTCATTCTACTTGCCTCTGTGCGACACCACGGTCATGACATTACCTTACGACCCACTGTTGGGACTCCTACACCAAAAGGTCTGAGGTCTAATTGGGACTTCTTACCGGGGAGATCCCCTTGACATGTTGGCAGGTCCAACACTGTAAACATTATTGGCGCTAGAAGGAGGGCTTGATGACAAGTAGTGTCCTCTCATCCAATTTTGAACCTTTGCATATCTTTCATGGAGTCTTTCACTCTTCTTCCCCTGAGGTGTTTTTCGAATCGTGAAGATGTCTCCATCTTAGGGAAGTTGTTCATCCTCTTGTCCACACACACGTATGATGGTGAAGGTGAAGAGGCCTAGCCTGAGCACTTACATAACTTTCTTTCCATGATTCATGAGGAATATGTGTTTTCTGACGAATAGGCCGATTTGCTGCTTGCATACACACTTCGTGAATCTCCATTTCGTTGGGTGCTCAGCCTATCAGCTGACACCATGCACTCATTTGAGCACTTCTGTGATCTCATTGAAGACACATTCTATCATTTTGATCCAAAACATCTTGACCAGAAACTGTCACAGCAACGGAGGGCTCCGCATGAATCCGTTATTGATTTTTGGCAGTGCTTCCGTGACTTGCAGTTTCAAGCTCTGAGGAGTCAGATGAAGTTTTCCTATATTTTGGACCGGTTCAAATATTTCCTTAAGAAATATGCCTGTCCCAAGAGGAAGCTTGATATCAAGCCTCGCTCAACATTATTCATTGATAGAATTGCTCAATCCCTTGTGGGAGTGAGCACTGTCCCAACTAATTGTCTGCCTCCCTCTCATTCAGCAGCTCCACCACTGCCAAGTGATGTTGAGGATCATGCTCACACATCGGTCTATCCTTCACACTCTCCCAACATCACTCCACTCAATTTTCATGTAGATTTGGTTGTGAGTCTGTAATGAAAGCAGCTCAGGAAAAATATAGAAAAGATAGATCAACGCCTTATAATTTAGCCTCTTTGAGGGGAAACCTCCTTTACATTACATAAATGAACTTCTTCGTTGATTCAAATGACAAAACCTCCTTTCTATATATAGGAGTCTAAGGAGTCACAATATAACCCTGCCGACCTAACAATAATAATATAAAGTCACAAAAATAACAATAGAGGGATTCTATAGGGCACAGTAATAACAATATGGGGACAATAGGGGCACAACAATATTAATAAGGGGTACAACTACAATAGTAATGGGGTAATCACTAGTATTATAGGGACCCAACATGCCCCTCTCCTTCAAAAAAGTGTTGTCCTCAATGCTTGAGTAGTTCTAGATGCTTCTGTATAAAATTCTCATCCTCCCATGTGGAATCTTCACTGGATAAGTTCTTCCACTTGATAAGATACTCTGAAATTGATCGATTTCATAGCTGTCTAGTTCTTGTTTATGTGACTGCTTCCGGTTCCAATATAAATTTTCCTTCCTCGTCAAGTTATGGTAATATTGTTTGAACTGGGAGCTTGTCGCCTATAACCTTCTTTAAACATGAAACATGGAAAACTGGGTGCAATCGAGAAGCTGCAGGAAGCTCCAATTTGTATGCCATAGTACCAATCTTTTGCAACACCTTGTATGGACCATAATACTCTGGTGATAATTTATTAACCTTCTTAGCTTGCTTGAGGGACATTTTCTTATATGGTTGTAACCGTAGGAATACCCAATCACCTACATCAAAACTTCTTTCGCTGCGATGTTGATCTGCCTGTTGTTTCATTCTATTCTGTGCCAACACGAGGTTATCCTTTACGAGTTGGAGGACTTGTTGTTGATGTTCGATGTGATGTTCCACTGCTTGAACCTTAGAATTTTCTCTAAAATATGATGTGATGGATGGTGGTTGATACCCATAAAGTGCCATAAATGGGGTCATTTTTGTTGTTGTATGGAAGGAAGTGTTATACCAGCATTCAGCTAGAGGCAACCATTTGGCCCATTGTGTTTGTTTATCAGATACAAAGCAACAAAGATATCCTTCCAAACATTTGTTTACTATCTTAGTTTGCCCATCATATTGAGGATGATAAGATGAGCTATGAGCTAATTGAGTACCAAGACAAGAAAATAATTTTGCCCAAAAATTTCTAGTGAAAATGGGATCTCTGTCACTTACAATAATCTGTGGGTTTCCATGTATCTTTTGAATTGTTTCCATAAATGCAGTAGAAACTGTACTGGCTTTAAATGGATGTGATAATGCACAAAAGTGTACATACTTGGTAATTCTGTCAACTACCACCATGATGACACTCTTTCCCTCAGACTTGGGTAAACCTGTGATAAAATCCATTGAAACCTCCTCCCAACGTTGGCTTGGAATGGATAAAGGTTGTAATAGACTTGATGTCTTAATTGTTTCAACTTTATTTTGTTGGCAAACCAAACATTCCGCCACAAACTTTTGAATATCTGATTTAAGGCCATCCCAAAAAAATTCCTTCTTAACCCAGTGGTAAGTTTTTAAAAATCCTGAGTGCCCTCCTAAGGGAGAAGTGTGCAATTCCATAAGAACCTTTTGTTTTAGCTGGGAATTCTTACAGAGGTATAAGCGATCTTTGTACCATAACGAATCATTTTTCCAACTAAATGTATCAGACATACTGGAATATTGTTGTAACTTTCGAATAAGTGCTCACACTTCTTCATCATTCTTCCATTCCTCCCTTGCTTCGTTTATCCAATCTAGTTGGATAATAGAAATGGCGCACAACAATGCTTCCACATCCTCATCCTTTCTTGAGAGTGCATCTGCCACCACATTTTGCTTCCCTTTTTTGTAGATGATTTCAAAGTCATAACCCAACATCTTTATGACCCACTTTTGTTGCTCCTCAGAGGATAATCTTTGTTCTAAAAAGTATTTAAGGCTATCATGATCCGTTTGTACCTTGAAGTTTCTTCCTATTAGGTAGGGTCGCCATTTCTTAAGTGCATGGAGTATTGCCAACACTTCCTTCTCATAAATAGCTTTGTGTAAAAACTTTCCCTTGATTGGACGACTTTCAAAAGCAATGGGTCTTTCATCTTGCATTAAAATAGCACCAATTCCATTTCTTGAAGCATCACATTCCACAATAAAGGTTTTTGTGAAGTCCTGTGTAGCTAAGACCGGTGCTTGGCACATTTCCTATTTAAGATGTTCGAAGGCCTTTGTTGCTTCTGGAGTCCATGAAAATGCATCTTGCTTCAATAATGTTGTTAGAGGTGCTGCTATTCTCCCATAATTCTTAACAAACTTGCGATAATACCCTGTGAACCCGAGAAATCCTCGCAGATGATTTATGGATGTGGGGATTTTCCATTCCTTAATGGATTTAATTTTGCTAGGGTCTACCTTAACTCCTTCATGAGATACAATATGACCCAGATATTCCACCTCTTGTACTCCAAAGAAACATTTGGATATTTTTGCGTATAATTGTTTCTCCTCCAATAGTTGTAGCACCCTGTCAACATGTTCAACATGATCCTTCCAAGACTTGCTGTAGATTAGTATATCATAAAAAAATACTAACACAAATTTTCTAAGGAATGGTTTGAAAATTGAATTCATCAAACCTTGAAATGTTGAAGGTGCATTGGTAAGGCCAAAAGGCATGACCAAAAATTCATAATGACCCTCATGAGTTCTAAATGCTGTTTTCGGAATGTCTTCAGTCTTCATTCTGATTTGATGATATCTTGAACGAAGATCCAACTTGGTGAAGTAAATTGATCCATGCAATTCATCCAGTAATTCATCAATGACAGGAATGAGAAACTTATCTTTAATACTGAGCTTGTTGAGCTCCCTATAATTCAGACACATGTGCCATGATCCATCCTTGTTGTGCACCAATACTACTGGAGCAGAGAAAGAACTTTGACTCGGTTGAATTATACCAGCCTCTAGAATTTCTGCAACCATACGTTCAATTTCACTCTTTTGGGCATAGGGATATCTGTATGGCCTGATGTTTGGAGGAATAATTCCTAGAATTAGATGAATAGCGTGATCATGATCACGAATAGGTGGGAGACCTTTGGGAGCCTCAAATACCTTGGAATGATAGTCCAAGACTTTTTGGATATCTGGAGAAATAGATGATTCCAATGTGGAAACATCTAGCAAACATAATTATGCAATTACACCTCTTTGTTCCTTTTTTAGAAGCTTTGTCATACCGTTAGAGCTGATTATCTTTCCTAGTTTCCCTGCAATACCCCTTAATTCAATTTCCTTTCCTTCCACAGAAAATTTCATGAAAAATTCTTGAAAATTAAAAGCTATTGTACCCAAGGATTGTAGCCACTGGACTCCTACTACAACATCAACACCTCCCATTGGAATGGAAAGCATTGGGCTAGTCAATACATATTCTCCCATGGATAGCTTGATATTATGGCACTTTCCAGAGCAATTTATTGTTCCTCCATTTGCAACCATCATTTGACACTCTGGTGCTGGATATAAGAAGCAATTCAATTCTTTTGCTACCTTACAATGAATAAAATTGTGGGTACTTCCTGAATCAATCAACACTATTACCTTTTTCTTCTTGATTTGTCCTTCTATCTTGATGGTTTGAGGAGTGGTAATTCCCGCCAATGCATTACAAGATATGGTCGGATTCATTTCTTCTTTATCTAGGCTTTGTTCCTAGAGTATATCCTCTTCTTTTCTTCTTCCTCTTCACAATCTATGTAGAATAATTTCTTCTCAGCACACTTATGACCTTTAGTGTATTTGCTATCACAACTATAACAAAGCCCTTTTGCTCTTTTTTCTTCCAATTGCTGTGGTGTCAACCTTATAGGTTGTGGAAGACTAGGGGCAACAAAACTTCCATCTTTATAGTTGTGAGTGGTGGTATGCTTCCTGGTTGCCATAATTTTGCTTTCCATTTTTCTTGATAACCTAAATGCCTTCTCTAATGAATCAGGTTTCCAAAGGCGAACATCATGTTGAATATTATCCTCTAAAGTCCCTATGAACACATCAATTCTATGCTCCTCTGGAATATTTTTTATCCTTATGTTCAATTTTTGGAACTCCTCAATGTGATCCATTATTGAACCCTTTTGTTTGAGACTTATCAATTGGCTAAAAAAAGTGTTGCTTTTTGTATCCTCATAATGTGCTATCAATTCTTCCGTAAAAATTGCCCAAGTGATAATTTGTTTATGAGAGCAAAGCCATTGATACCATACAAACTGATTTGGTTCCAAATATAAAGTTTCAATACGTACCTTTTGTGTGTTTTGCACATTATTGAGATCGAAAAATTGCTCCATCTGCAATATCCATGTTGCGGGATCCTTGCCATCAAACTTCCTCATATCAATTTTTGGAATATGGTGGGTCTTCAATCCCACATTAGAGTCTATGAAATCATGATTAACATTTCTTTTGTTCGCATCATGAGTTTCCTTTACTACCTTTTCACCATTAGTAAGTATTTCTTGTAGAAAATTTGTCAAATCTGTCTTCAAATCTGCCATGTCTCTCTTCAAATCTGTCTTCAAATCTATCTTCAAATCATCCATCTTAGCTTCCACGCCCTTTATCTTAGCTTCTATTAGCTTTTGTGAGAGTGACATTTGTTGCACCTGGTCTTGTAATTTTGATATATCATGTAGCATTTCTTCCTCTTCTTCATGAGTCATGCTAGAACTTTCAGGTTGCTTACTCGGTGTTTGCATTTTCTTTCCTCGGGGCATCAGTTACCGATAATAATCCTCTACTAAGCCCTTTGAATTCCTTCAAAATAAATTTTCAAACCAAGCTTAAGCAAAAATTTAAAAAAATCTAAACACCTTTTGTCACTTGGTAGGAGCTCGATATTGCCTCTGATGTATCTCTGTACTTTTGAATCATCAAGTTTTGAAATTGTGACTTGCAGTAGTCCTCTATTTCCTCTTTCCAATGCCACCAGTGTGATCCAAATTGGATTCTCCAAGGAAGAGTTATGCGAAATCTCCCACATTGACCTGATTATAGACTAGTTCAGTAGAGTGAACTTGTACGATGTGCCACGAGTCATTGTTTCGACCTCTGGAACTGAAAAATATATACAAGAAACTAGAGTCCATCCTATTTCTGTACCTTCATATGAAATTTCAATCTGATGCTCAGAGAGAAAGTTATGACGATTTTCCCCAGGCCACCTATTTGGAATGTAATTCAGAACTCTGCAAAAGTCCAACTTCCTCAGATCATATCTCCGCAAATTTAGTGCTAAAAGCTCTGAAAATTGGACCCGAGATTCAGCGCGATGTCTTCTCAAATGGGTTTTTGTTTTAGCTTTTGAAACGTCACAGAAAAAAAGTTATAGTGAAAATTCCACGATGACCTGTTTGGAGCAGCGAAACCCTAGAATCTAAAGCTCTGATACCAAATGTTATGAAACAACTCAAGAAAAAGATAGAAAAGATAGTTCAACGCCTTAGAATTCAGCCTTTTCGAGGGGAAAACCTCCTTTACATTACATAAATGAACAATTCTTCAATGATTCAAATGACAAAACCTCCTTTCTATATATAGGAGTCTAAGGAGTCACAATATAACCCAGCCGACCTAACAATAATAATATAAAGCCACAAAAATAACAATAGAGGGATTCTATGGGCATAGTAATAACAATATGGGGACAATAGGGGCACAACAATATTAATAAGGGGTAAAACTACAATAGTAATGGGGTAATCAATAGTATTATAGGGACCCAACAGAGTCCTTCGAGTTCTCATATGCATTCTTTTCTTCGACCTCCGTTTGCGCACTCAGGTGTTCCTCCGGATGATGTTATCTTGTATTTGTCCATTCCGGACTCTTCACTTGTTGTGAACGAGGAACAACCCATTGACAAAGTTAGTGTTGCACAACCAACATGCGTTGTCATTCATGAAGAGTACGAGTGGGAACTTGAACATCAACACTCGGAGAAGGATGACTCCCTTCCATCTAAGCCCCCTCCATTCTTTCCTAACCTCTTTGGTGAACCTCCCATCCATGATTTTACATGCATATCTTCATCCATGGATGCACCCATTGTTGATCACTCACAGGACTCACCGGATGTTAGTCCATCATTCGACAACAGAGAGGATAAGTTACTCGTTGAAAATCCACTTGATCCTTCATTTGTCTTTTTTGGAACCATAGAGGATGAGTCTGTTCGCTTTTCATCTATCCCTCTGTTCGATTCATCTGATCATGAGGATGCCGAAGAATTCATTGGTTTTTCTGATCATGGTAGTCGTGATCCATTTGCTTCCATTTTTTATCATGATCATGAATCTATCGCAATTGATCTCTCGAAGCCAACAATGTATGATGATATACCTGATGATGAAGTTGAGACACCCAAGACTATCGAGGCACTTCAGCCTGAGCTGATGGTTATGTCAGGTCCTCGCTCTCCTAGGCTCAGTCTCACTTCTAATCATGAAATTGTTAAATCATCCAAGGCTCCTCATCACTCATATGTATGCATTAGAGATCCATCTCACTCACAGATCACACTTCCTCCACTCGAACTACACGATCCCATTGCTTATGCATTAGAGGAGTTTTACATTGCACGTACTCATGCGCGACACAAGTTATCATTGTTTCTTTCATTTGCTTGCATCTCATAGTCAAGAGTGTGCTTATGCTTCAAAGTTGCACGTAGTGTCACACAACACCATGATAAGTCCACGGACTACCCATCATGCACATGCACTCACTTATGTTCTATGGTGTTACAGATCCATTTGGGCACATCACTCCCATCATCCAGACTAGTGTTTTAGGGCTCATCAAACCCTAATTTCAGTTGCTACATGCCCTAAACAAGTCAACCTTTTGAATGCCTCCTTCCCAGACATTTTCATGGCCTGAAGACATCCTCAAATGACCTCTAGAGGGACCAGCGCAGTTAGGCCCATCCAAGGGTGTGCTGAAGAGCAGTTAATTCCATGCTAGGGTGCTCTACAACGCACTTAGGCCCTCTTTGACCTATGATGGGCGAGTTTGAGTGAAATTGACATAGGGTTTGGGAAATATTCTTATCTTCTGGAGCCTTCTAGATGATTCCCACACTTATCATATCCCATGAGCTCGAAAATGGATGAGGAATGAGTTAAGATACATCCTATCCTCTCATCCCTTCCTCCATGGAACTAATTCTAAGTATGGAAGGCCATTCAATACCCTCATTGATGACAAAACCTCCTCCATATTCCTATAAATTGACCACTCATCTAAGTGATCAGGGGCTGGACTTTGATGATCGTAAGGAGGGAGTGTTATTTTGAGATTTGAGACTATTGTAAGTGTCATTATGCTGCCGAATTGTCATGCTTATGATGTGATGTGGATGGAACCAAAGCTGGAGGAGTGACTTCGAATCAGGCTTCATGGTTGTAATTCTTCCTTCTATTCAATAAAGTATTTGCACCTTTTTCCATATGTTTATCTTGATATGTGATGCTTATATGTGTGAATGTATCTGATTCCATTTACTTGTAATCAATAGATCTTTTGCTTTGATCGGTTCTTTGTCTTATGTTGATGCTTACAGGTACTTCTCAAGAGTGTTAAGTATGGGGAGGAGCGACAAGATCGATATAAAGGAGACAAGAGGAAAGCGAAAGTACAAGTAGGTCCTCTCATTCCCTTTGTATTATCTATTGTTTTATAGAGAAAGGTTAAAGTGCTTTAAATTGTTGTTCTAGATATAGCTACTTGTCTAGGGAATTAGTATTTATCTGTAGATACCAAATTCCTCATAACAAATTGGAGACTCCACTGGGGAGCGATCCTCGTTCCGAGCATCTTATCACATCCTAGGACACTCCAGCAGACCTTACTCCCTTTCATCGATTGTATTTCAGTCTTGTTGAAGTGAATTTTGGTAAAAAACTGTGTCTAGTTGCCTCTTGAAATGGCTTACTGTCACCAACGCAGTTTTGTGAGTGACACAGTGCGCTGCAGAGCACCCTTGGCTTAGGGATAGTGCTCTGAAGCGCATCGTGTCCCATTCAGGGCTGCGTTGATCCTCCTTGGGTCAGTTTTCCAGTGACCTTTGAATAGGGTTTTTCTGTAATATTCCTAACCCAAAATATACCTCAAACCCCAGCAAAACTCCAACCAAATACGTGCAAATGATATAATAACCCCGAAGTGATAAAATAATAGTGGAACAACATATAATAATGTAAACCGGAAATATAAGCAAATACACAAGAAATGCTAAGCCATTTTATTATACTGAGCAATAAATGAGTACAAGAGGTGATTAGACAGATGACACCTCGACTTGCACAAGGCAAGTGAAGAAAATACTCTAAGAATGACAAGAATGGCCTCTCTATGTGGATGCTGCTGCTACTACTAGAATACAAATGATGATTTGGGGATGCTCCCCTCCTCGGAAAAAGCTAAAACTCTGGATTCGGGCTTTACTCAAGAAACCCAGAAAAACCCAGAAAGCTTTCCTGGAATGGCCTCACACTGATCTGTGTCCCAGTTGCTAGGAAATTGCTGTGCTACTGTTGCTGCTGGAAATCGAATGAGGATTTGGGGCTACTCCCCTCCTCAGAAAAGGCTGAAACTCTGGAACCAAACTCTACTAAAAAAACCCAGAAAACCCAGAAAGATTTTCTGAAATGGACGACCCCCGAAAATCACCCCCATTGGGGTTCTGGGCAGTTCCTCAAAGATGCTGATGAAACTGCTACTGAAATGCTGATGAAACTACTGCTGAAATGCTGATGAAACTACTGCTGGAATTCCAATGGAAATAACTTGCCCGAGTAGGCACTCGAAGTCCCCTGGGGCTAAGGGTGAGATCTCCGAACAGAGATACTCAATGCACTAAACAGTGCTGCAGACTAGCTAAACAGCCAGCGCGCTCTAAGTCTAAATGACTAGCACAAATGCTCATAACCAGAATGATCCCAAAGGAGGGGGTTCCTCTCTATTTTATAGCCTCTGCCTCTCACAATCCCTAGGCTCACTTTCTCCTGCGTGATCCCCTTCTTGCCATGTGTTCCTTCCCTCCTACACAGTCCCTCCATGTGTCTGCGTGGGCCCCATTTCTGCGTCTTCCTTTGGCCCCCTTGGTTCCCCCTTAAGTCACAACGTTGTGCTACCTAGGAAGTGACTTTTTATTCTAAAGTGAGTTATGTTCCCCCTTCCTCACTTTTTATTTACAAATAACAATAGAAGGAAAAAATCGAACAAAATCGAATATTCCAATTAGCCATAGCTAATTAGGAATATTACAGTCTCCCCCAACAAAATGTTTCTTGTCCTCAAGCAACTGAAGTGATGGATGCTATAAGATCTCCTCACTCTCCCAAGTGGCATCCTCATCCGGAAAATTCTTCCACCTCAACAAGAATTCCCAGACCGTCCTACTCCGCAACCGTCTCTCCCTAGAGTCAATGATAGCGTCCGGCTGCAATACCAAATGCCCCTCATCATCCATGGGTGTTAGCTCATCCATCACGGTCACCTACTACCCCAATGCCTTCTTCATGCATGATACATGAAAAATGTTATGAATCTTGCTACCTTGGGGCAGCTTCAACTCATATGCAACCTATCTAATCTTGCGTATCACCCTGTATGGCCCATAAAAGCGGGGCTTGAGCTTCTCAGCCCCCTTCTTCTTCAGCGATGACTGTCGATATGGCTGTAATCATAGGTAGACCATGTCCCCTACCTCAAACTGCCTCTCCATCTGACCCCTGTCGGCATACAGCTTCTGCTGGTTTTGCGCTGTAGCCATGTTATCCTTGAGAGCTCAGAGGATATCCTGACTCTCTTGGTTCCAAATCTTGGCTCTAGGAGCCCTGCTATTACCAAACATCACGTCGAAAAAAGATAAAGGATGATACCCATATAATGCATAGAATGGTGACATAGCAATGGACATGTGATGCGAAGTATTGTAGCAGTACTCCCCCAGATGCAGCCACTTCAGCCATGCTCGTTGCTACCCACTAACATAGTTACGCAAGTAGCCCTCCAACCACTTGTTAACTATCTCCGTCTGTTCATCCGTCTGTGGGTGATAGCTAGTACTCGGTGTCAACTCCGTCCCCACTAATCAGAAAAGCTCCTGCCAAAACCTGCCCATGAAACGGCTATCCCTGTCACTGATGAAGGTCTTAGGAAGACCATGTAGCCTGAAGATCTCCCTGAAGAACAGCTCGGCCACTTGTGATACTGTATAGTGTGCGGATATGGCAAAGAAATGTGTGTACTTCGTCAGTCGATCAACGATGACAAAGATACAATCCTTGCCTTGTACCATGGGCAACCCTGTGATGAAATCCATCGAAATACTCTCCCATTTCTCCTCCAGAATGGGAAGAGGCTGCAATAATCCTGCGGGATGGCTCATCTCTCCCTTGTTCCTTTGGCTAACATCACACTCCTGGATGTGTTGGAGTACGTCCTACTTGAGGCCCTTCCATGAGAACCTCTCCCTAATGGCCCTGTAGGTTTTGGTAAAACCTTAATGTCCTGCCAATGGGAAATCATGTGATGCCTGGAGTATCTTCTTCTTGAGCTGAGATCCCTCAGTCAAGAAGATCTGGTCCCTATAGTAGATGATCTCATCGACCACCCTGTACCTGTCATCTGCCACCTGCCCATCCAGAACCTCACATGCAAATCTCTCCTTGGAGTACTCTACTAAGAGTCGAGCCCTCCAATCTGTATCCAAGCTCATAAGAGATGACGTGGCTGGTCTACGTGAAAGGGCATCTGCTACCATGTTGTTCTTACCTATGACATACTCAATGTCAAAGTCATATGTTTGGATCTTACTGATCCACTTCTGCTGCCTCTCCTATAGCTGCTTCTGCTCCAAAAAGAACTTGAGGTTGTTGTGATCAGTCCTCACCCTGAACCTGTTGCCTACCAAACACTGCCGGTACTTAGCCAATGCATGCATGATGGCCAGCATCTCCTTGTCGTATATGGAATACAACCTCTTGTGTGGAATGAGCTTCCGGCTCTCAAATGCTATAGGGTGACCTCCCTGCATCAATACTGCGCTGATACCCTCTCCCGACGCATCACACTCCAAAACAAATGGCTGCGTGAAATCTGGCAATGCAAGAAACTCTTGGATAGCCCGCTCAGTCTCATCTCGATAGGCCTTGGGGTGCCTATAGTGGGTGGTAATCACGGCCTGTATGTCCTCCTCAAGCTCGATGGTGTGCTCAAACCCCCGATTTGGTGGCTGTCTTGGTGGAATCTCCCCAAACACTATGGCATACCAATCAAGGATAAACTGTATCTCTGGGTGTACTGTCTGCCTTGTAGTTCCTGCCTCTGATGCACGCAGCTCCACTATCCACTCTATGCCTCCCTTTCGAAAGACTGCCTCCATCCGATGAGCTGAGATAGTTTGAGGCGGATATGTGTGCTGTCCTCGTATCTTCTCATGCCACCCTGTATTCTCATCATCCCACTCCATCTCCAGGGTCTTCCAATCTATCGTGGCCTTCCCTAGAGTGATAAGCCACTGAACACCCAGTATCATGTTGGTGTCCGGAATATCGACCACGAAAAAGTGGTCAGTCAATGTGTAGGTGCCCATCGTCACTGAAAGCTCTGGAACATAATGAGCACACGTCATGGTCTGATCTCCTGGGACCAAGACTGAAAACCCATCGAAGCTCTCTGTCTGTATACCTCTCTGCTCAACCATCTGGGCATTGATGAAGTTTTGGGTTGTCCCACTGTCAACCAAAATTGATACGTGCTGGCCACGTACTGTCCCTCGTACGCGTAGCATCAGATACTTGGGAACTCCCCGCAACGTTGCAAGGGCCCCTCCGGTGGGTGCAAAAGATGCACCACCTGCTGCTGGTGGTGGAGGTGGCAAAGGTCCCTATATGGCATGGCTATCTCCTGCCTCCACATCCTCCTCGTCATCCTCTTCTCCACTGCTCTTGGAGAAGACCTCAATAAAATGTGCTTTACCAGCAACACATCTATGTCCTAGTGCCCATGGCTCCTGACAAGTGAAGCACAACCGCTTCTTCTTCAGCTCCCTCCTGGCATCATCGTCAAGCTGTACTCGTCCTGGATTCCCCTTTGGAGGTGGAATCCTCACATCCTTCCCCTTAGACTGGAAAGTTTGTCTCTGGGGGTAAGGTGTTTGGGTCGTGGGTAAGACATCCTGTAAGTTCCGGGTCCTGCTGATAGCGTCTTGGAGCATAGCTGGTCTAGTGGATCGGACTAGACCCCGAAGTGGCTCTGCTAACCCCTCAACATACATATAGACCCTCCGTTCCGTGGAGAGGTTTGGCACCATCACGGAGACCCTCGAGAAATCTACAATGTAGGTCTCTGGGCTTCCTGTCTGTTTGAGCCTCATCAACTCAATGAAATGCTGCTCTGGATCCCTTCGATCAAATCGCTCCATCAGTCTTGTGGTAAACTCGACATATGACGTCACTATGGAGTGCCCCAATGTAACCATCCCATGAAACCACCAATCCTGGGCCTCGCCATCCAAATGCAACGTTGCCACCTTGATGGCCTCTACCTTCGACATCTGGTTAACCTGGAAGTAAATGTCCAACTTCTCCACCAAAGACTTTGCCAAACTGTTTGATGAGCCATCAAACGTAGGCAAGTGGAATTTGCTCGCTACATGGTGGGTGTTGCCATCATGGTAATGCCGGTACCCTCTGCGATCATCGCGGGGTCTGCTATCCCACTGGAGCTGAACAATCTTTGAATGAGAGGGCTTCCCTGAACTCCTACCCATAGGCCTGGTACTCTGCAAAATAATTGCCCATATGCCTAGGCTCTGCCTCCTGCTGGGCTACAGCCCCCATGTCTGTTCCTAAGAAGGTGGGCATGGTAGAGCATGTAGGGGCATGTGAGGCCCCCTGCTGCACAGTATCATGCTGCTCTGGCAAGTGATGGATGCACCTGATCCCTCACCGTTCTGAAAAACTCGTGGGCTCTCCTGCTGTCTGGCCTCTACTACCATGAATCTCTACCCCATCACCTCAATCTGCCTCGACAGATCCTGCATTGATTTGAGGAGCATATCCACAAATCTCTTCCCATCCTCATCTACCATCTGCTCTGCGTCCACTACTGGCTCTCTCTGTTCTGCGTCTACCACAAGTTCCTCTTGTTCTGTGTCTACCATAGGAACACAATCTCCCTCTCCGTAGGTATTCTCCAACCTATGCCTAGTGTCTCTGTATCTCTAACCTCTGTAACAGATATAGGGTTTTTCCCCCGGTGTCATAGTTTGCTAGCTCCACAGGCTGAGCTAGATCTATGCTCTGATACCACTGTAATATTCCTAACTCGGAATATACCTCAAACCCCAGCAAAACTCCAACCAAATACGTGAAAATGATATAATAACCCCGAAGTGATAAAATAACAGTGGAACAACATATAATAATGTAAACTGGAAATATAAGCATATACACAAGAAATGCAGCGAGAAATGTTAAGCCATTTTATTATACTGAGCAATAAATGAGTAAAAGAGGTGATTAGACAGATGGCACCTTGACTTGCACAAGGAAAATGAAGAAAATACTCTCAGAATGACAAGAATGGCCTCTCTGCGTGGATGCTGCTGTTGTGCTGCTGCTGCTGCTAGAAAACAAATGATGATTTGGTCCTGCTCCCCTCCTCAGAAAAAGATAAAACTTTGGATTCGGGCTCTACTCAAGAAACCCAAAAAAACCCAGAAAGCTTTCCTGGAATGGCCTCACACTGATTTGCGTCCCAGCTACTGGGAAACTGCCGTGCTATTGTTGCGGTTGGAAATCGAATGAGGATTTGGGGCTGCTCCCCTCCTTAGAAAAGGTTGAAACTCTAGAATCAGAATCTACTAAAAAAACCCAGAAAAACCTAGAAAGCTTTTTTGAAATGGCTGACCCCCGAAAATCACCCCCTTGGGGTTCTGGGTTGTTCCTTAAAGACGCTAATGAAGCTGCTGCTGAAATGCTGATGAAAATACTGCTGGAATGCCAATGGAAACACCTTTCCCAAGTAGGCACTCGAAGTCCCCTGGGGCTAAGGGTGAGATCTCCGAACGGAGACACTCGATGCACTAAACAGTGCTGCAGACTAGCTAAACAACCAACGTGCTCTAAGTTGAAATGATTATCACAAATGCTCATAACTAGAATGATCCCAAATGAGGGGGTTACTCTCTATTTTATAGCCTCTATCTCTCACAATCCCTAGGCTCACTTTCTCCTGCGTGATCCCCTTCTTGCCATGTGTTCCTTCCCTCTTGCGTAGTCCCTCCATGTGTCTGCGTGGGCCCCATTTCTGCGTCCCCCTTTCGCCCCCTTGGTTCCCCCTTAAGTCACAACGTTGTGCTACCTAGGAAGTGAATTTTTATTCTAAAGTGAGTTATCTTCCCCTTTCCTCACTTTTTATTTACAAATAACTATAGAAGGCAAAAATCGAACAAAATCGAATATTCCAATTAGCCATAGCTAATTAGGAATATTACTTTTTCACCAAATTTCTTTTGTTTGATTGCTTGCTGAATGATCAATGAATGTCATGTCTCTGAAATCAACATTGTATCTCCTTTGCTAGCCCTACTTTGACTTGATTGATTAATGTTTCTTAAAATGATTTCTTTGTCATTATCGATTCATAGTCAAAGTCAGATTATAGTCGATTAATCTTTGTTCGAAAGAAAGTGTTGTAAAAGTATTCTTTTCCTTCAAAACAGAACTGTCGTAAAGTCTTCGTTCTTGTTAAAGATTGATTTATTGTATCTACATTAGTTTCCTTTTGTTCATTGTAACATTAAGGAAATTGAAAAGAAAAACATGTATCGTGCATATTAAAGTTTGTGAATGCTTGATAGGAATAGTTAGGGAAATTGCATTCGATGTGCCGTTTTCTCTCTATCAAAGATCTGATTGCTCTATCCCTTCTAGATAAGGTTTTCATTGTTCAATTGAATGAAAATAATGCTTATGATATTAGTTTCATTTTAGGAATTGCAAAAATACATCATGTGGTGAACCTTGAAAGGAAAATTCTAAAGAATATCAACTTAAAATTTATCTAAATTAACCTAATGGAGCATTGTCACTTAACGAAAAACATTTAGAGGTCTAGGTTAGAGATATCCCATCTCCTTAATGTCTTTGTTGAAGCTTCGAGGAGGAGAAATCCCATCTCCTTAATGTCTTTTTTGAGAACGGTTATAGTAGAAACTTGGGATAGAAGTCTTTCCTCAAAGTTGCTAAGAATTCATTCACTAAAAGGGATAAGAAGGAGCAGATTCTTGGTGTCCACCTTCCGTTTGTTTAGGGGACCACGGATAGGATTGCAAGGATTCTTAAGAAGTATAATGTCCCCTCGACCTTTAGACCTCTCAACACCATTCGTAAGTCCCTAAGATTGGTGAAGGATCCTATCAACGCCAAGGACATGAAAGGGGTTTATATTATTCCTTGTCTGTGTGGGACCCCCTATATTGGTGACACTGGTTGCTCCATTAATCAGAGGATTAGTGAGCACACAGTTAACCTTAAGCATAGGAGGGCTAAGTCTTCTACGTTAGCAGAGCATGTGGAGGAAACCAATCATCATATTTGCATCGAAGAGGTTAGTGTTATTGCTGGAGTGTCCCAATTCCATCACTGAAAATTTAGGGAAGCGCTTGAGATTGAAAAAAGGCCGAACAATCTCAATAGGGAGGATGGCCGGAAGATCAGTATTTGCTGGGTCCCAGCCCTCTCCTCCTAGTCGTTGTCTTCCTGTCTTCCCCTCCCTTTGTCTGGGTTTTTTCTTTTTCCTTTTTAAATTTTCCCCTGGTTTTCTGTTTCTTGTGGCCTTTTGTTCTGCATGATTGATTTAGCTGGCATAGAAAATTATCTGGAAATTAATCTATGTTAATTTTAACCCTTAAATCAACCTTAATTTTTAAAATAAAATTTTCGTTACTAGAGTTTTCTTTTCTCACATTAAATTACTTTAATATTTATATATTAAATATTAAATTAGAATTAATTTATTTTTAATTATTTTATTTATAAGTGTTTGTCCCTTTTCAATAAATATAACTATATATTCCTATAACTAATGACTCTAATAAGTTTTAGATTTAATTCACTTACCATTAATTTAAATATTTAAAAACTTTTTAACTATTAATTTAAAATTGATTTATTTTATAATTAATTTATGTTAATATATATTTATAAATATATGTCCCTTTAACTTATTATTTGATCAAAATATATTTAACTATTTATAGATTATCTAATTTACTTTTATAACTAACTAATAATTATATATAATAACTTTATAATTAACAATTTTAGGTTAATTTATTTAATTCATTTTAATATTTATTAATTTAAAATTAATTAAAATTAATTTATTTCAATATATATTTATAAATACATGTCCTTTTAGCTTATATTTTGATTAAAATATAATTTAACTAATTTTGGATTACTCTATAACTAACTAATATTTATAATAACTTTGATAACTAACAACTTTAGATTAATTTATTTTATGATTTACGGATTCAAATTTTACTTATTCTAATATATTTTTATAATTATAAAATGATCCATTTCGTATTTTAATAAGAATATTGACTTATTTAATAAAGTTTTTAACCCTTATCCAAGTCAACTAGCCATTTCCCAGTGGAATCTAACCGTTGTCATTATAGCCGTTACCTGGTCTAGAATGTTCTGCTATCTATTTAATATGCATAAGCGAGATCTATTCATTCAACTTGTCCTGATGATGAACCACACAAGTTGGTTCGAAACGCGTCGACAAATGAAACATCATGTGATTTACGCCGAAAGAATCTCTCTTAAACATAGCAGCTGTCACTAACCTATCTGCAATACATCTCGAGTGTGATACCTCATTCCACATACGTGATTATATCGTAGCTCGTCCACGTACCTTTGGGTATATAGGGCAGTGTCACAGTACGTAAAGTATATGGGAATGCTCTCATTATGCAGTTTTGCATTAGACAACGCTAATACGGATTGGGCCTCCACGTACTTTCAGGTATATATGGGAGGACAACACTAGGTTGCTATCAATCCTTAGGTAACCAAGTCAGCCGCCTTGTACACTGTGATACACTGAACACAACATTCGGGGAGATTGCCTGCCCATACTTCTCAGTTCGTCGAGAGGTATTCTGCAGTTCATAGTTGCTTAGTAATCCTTTTTCCTATATCATCCCTCTTTTGTTTTGTTATGGTATTTTGATTAAAATAAAATTAATTGATTGCGGATAACATCCTCCATGCTCGCTCCTTAATTGATCTTAGGTTGAGACATATGGCGACAAATCTGGAGTCCACCGATCAAGGAATTCCTTTTGATGGGAATCCTATTCCTTTTCCTCCTTTTGGAAATATTGGTGCTCCTTATATGGCTACATTATCCCTTCTGGGATTTACCATTGGCTTGCCAGTATGGTTGTTTTTAACCTCCTTGGTTCAAAATGTTGTGATTTCTCCACAATCAAGTAGTCTGCCAACTGGACAAAATCAACCTCTAGTTGATCCCAAAGTTGACCCTTTGCCTTCTTCGTTAGTTGTTTCTTCCTCCCCTTCTTCCTCTTTGCTTGGTGAAAGTACTGATACTAGTAACTAGGTGCATAAGAATAAGAAGAAAGGGAAGAAGAAGAAGAAGAAAATTCAGCAAGGGGGCAACCAAGCAACCATTTCTTTCAATACAACTTCTGATAAGAAACCGTTTTATAAGCCTCACAACGTTCGATATCCATGCAAACTTTGTACGAGAGACCATCTTCTTCGAAATTGTCTTGATATTCCTCAGATCTTAGAAGAATGGTCTTCTCGTTCACATCATCCTGTGTCATCAACTTCTCGAGATCATGCTGGTGAAACACCATCAACTAGTGGTAGTAAAGTTCATGGAAAGAAGGGTAAAGTTAAGTTTCCCTATAGGTTATGTGAAGGTAATCACCCCATTCACCTTTGTCCCTATCTAGATGAAGCCTAAAAAGTGTTGGATAACCGTCATGCTTCTCCGTAGTGACTTCCATATGGTTACAGGAGACTCTCCCTTAATCCTTGACTAGTTGATAAAGTGACTAACCCAAATCAACCTTCGGTCAAACCCATTCTCTCTGAATGTGAATCCCATGAGTCTATACCTGACCAATCACAGGTCGAGGAAACAGTTAACCCGATTTCACCTTCAGTTAATCGTACCTTTCTCGAAGAGAGTGAATATGATACCACTCAAGTTCTTTTCATTTCTTCAAATTCCAATGAGCTTGGGGGCAATCCTCATGTTCCATCAAGACAGGAGGAAAATCCTCCCACTCTCATAGCTCAAGGGGTTAATTCTCCCATTTCTATGGTACCCCCTCCAAGTAGTCTGGTCACTTCCTTTGACTGGAATCGACTGGCAAGAGTTTGTCTTCCTTCTTATGTGCCTTTCTAGATCATAGTACAAGTTTGTAATATGATTGTATCTGGCACTATTATAGATGAAGGTGCATCTATGAGTATCCTTTCCTCCACTGCTTAGCAAGCGCTCGGTTCGTCGCTGCTTGTGCCTGTTACCTAGAATCTATTGGCTTTTAATAAAGGAACCAACCAACCATTAGGGATCCTTCCTCAGTTTCCTATTACTTTGGGAGGAAGAAGTGTTTATCTCAATGTGATGGTAGTCACAGGCCCTTTAGATTACAATTTACTTCTGGGCGCGACTATGTTTATGACATGGGAGCTATTATTTCAACGCTCTTTCATGTGATGTGTTTCTTGCATGAAGGCATAATTGTCACCATTGACCAGCTTTCATTTCCCGGTCCAAATATGGTTTCCAGTCAACCATCTTCCCTAATTGGTCCTTTTGTTCCAATGGTATCTTCCCCGCCACGAGTCAATTATGTGGCAACCCGTTCCATGCCTACATCAACGAACGACCAATTCCGTGATGTTGTACATTATGTACTGGGGGCATTGGAACCAGATCTCTCCTTCCAGAGCATTGTTCTCCCATCTGATGAGAACCTATTGGAAGTCATGACCTCTTATGGGTCATGAAAATAGGCCCATGAGGATAGTTCTTTTACTGTGTCAACCTCATTAAAAAATGAAATAGATTCCATGAGCATAGTTCCTTGTCTTGTGTCAAGCTCATTAAAAAGGAAACAAGGAATCAGAGCAGAGTTCCTTGTCTTGTGTCAAGCTCTTTAAAAAATGAAACAAGGAATCTGAGTAGAGTTCCTTGTCTTGTTTCAAGCTCATTAAAAATAAAACAAGGTCCCCTGGAGAAAAGTTCCTAGTTGAGTCTTTGAGTAGATCTCGTAAAATCCCAGTCGAGTCTTTCACCTGATCTTGTATATGAACCTTCATTCCATCCACCTGATAGCCGCAAGGAGTTTACTTAGGTGAATGTAATGAAGCTTGGGGGCATGCACCTAATGGTAAAGTTAAGTTTCCCTGTAGGTTATGTGAAGGGAATTGCCCATTCACCTTTGTCCCTATATGGATAAAGCCAAAAAGGTGTTGGATAACCGTCCTGCTTCACCGCAACGACTTCCATATGGTTACATGAGACTCTCCCTTTCATCATGCTGGGGGAATGTAAACTAATCTCAAGCATAGTTCTTCGTTTCAAGCTTGTGTAAAAATGAAACTGAATTCAAGCATAGTTCTTCGTTTTAAGCTTGTGTAAAAATGAATCTGAATCCAAGCATAGTTCCCTATGGTTCAAGCTTGTGTAAAAATGAACCCATTTCCATTTTTAACCCTTGTGATTGCCATTCTATCAGCCTTTTTCATCAGATGAGCCTTGGTTGTTTTCATCCCATTGCCACCATCCCTTTGGTCGATCATACACTTTCACTTGGTTGTTTTACCCTTTTTGAGGAATAGTTGCAATGAGTGGTCTTATTAGCCAACCTCTTTGTATAAATCAACATGTTTTGAGAAGTTCCAACATCACCGGAACTAGTTTATATCCTAGAAACCACTCATTCCTCAAAGTGGAGTTCTCTTTAAGCTCTTTTCAGAATCTCTAAATATGAAAAGATTGCCAAGCGCTTGTCATTTTCAGCTCGTTAACAGATTGGAAACAACATCTACTCAATATAAGTTTAACCCTTTTTTGAATTGAGATAGATTATTTACGAAAAATGAATACGTTGACTGAACATGGTTAGTAGGTTCTCTTTCGTATTGTTTTACACTTTTTCTGGCTATCTACGAAAAAGAACCTGTGGAGTTTTCTTTTCATCACTTTTAAAACTCTTTAAACATGAAAAGGACCAAGTTATCTTTGTCGTTAAACTCGTTAAAACATCAAATAGCAACAGGCTTGTCGATCATGAAAAGACAGAGTTTCACCTTCGCTAGACTTGTTAAAACATCAAATAGCGATGGATTCACCTGAAGAGTGGAATTATACAACAAGCAACAAGCATATGTTATCCTCCTCAAGCTTGATAAAAAATAAAGAGGTACTAGTCAACACTAACTGGGGAAAATTCAAAATGGGGTAAACCACTTTTGGTAGCAAGTCGCTCTTAAACATGACACTTTCATTTCATCATCGTGACTATTTGGGTTGGGCTATCAGCTTGATGGTTATCATACCATTGGTCTATCATACCATCCATCACTTTGTTTTGGGTCAATGCTACCAATTCATTTCAGTGTCGCCGACATGTTCAAGAGAAGTCATTCAGTTAAAATTCATCCTTTGCAATACCATAAACCTTCATTTTCATGACCGCTATTCCTGAACCTTTTGTCGTCAGTCAAATTCCATCTCCAAAATCATTATACTTGTTTCATGTCATTGATGTGGGATACATCAAGGCCCTCCTGCGATGAGTCACTTCTTGTTGACATCAACACATTATCCAAGAAGTTGACTTAGAAACACCCTTCCAGTACCTTGAGGCTTGCATACATCGATGGAAAGTTTCTCACTTCTGGCGATAGGCTGACATCAATGGCCTTTGACTGAAAGACTTTGTATGGTGTTCGACATCAAATCATCCATTCACATCATGCAGAATGCACTGCAGTACCTTGAGGATCATTACGATTATCGGTGATTGATCTCGCGTCTGTTAACAACTTACATCATTGGCTGGTAATGAGACGGTGTCTTCCCATGTTCGACTTTAGATCACATATTCACGTGGTTAGACTCGTACTTGAGCGAGCGATTGAACAAGATAGAAGACCTCAGATCTAGTTTCATCCATCCGAGTTGTGATTTCAGGAAATGTACCAAATCATCCGTATAATGGTTTTACATTGATGGTCATTCTGATCATGGGTCTATATCTGTAGACGACTGTCTATGTACTTGTAATGAAAGTTTATATGTTGAGCATGGGTATGCCTTCCCTTAGCGATTCATGAGAAAAATCAAAATATCATGATATTGTATTGTAATTGATGCAGGTCACCAACCACTTCGGAACCTCCTCATCACATCGTAAAGCATTTCACTCGACATTACATTTTCGACTTCATGCTTTAGGGGGCAACTATTACAGATCCATTTGGGCACATCACTCCCATCATCTAGATCAATGTTTTAGGGCTCATCAAACCCTAATTTCAGTTGCTACATGCCCTAAACAAGTCAACCTTTTGAATGCCTCCTTCCCAGATAGTTTCATGGCCTAAAGACATCCTGAAATGACCTCTAGAGGGACTAGCGCAGTTAGGCCCATGCAAGGGTGTGCTGCAGAGCAGTTAAGTCCATGCCAGGGTGCTCTGCAGAGCACTTAGGCCCTCTTTGACCTGTACTGGGTGAGTTTGAGCGAAATTCACATAGGGTTTGGGGAATATTCTTATCTTCTGGAGCCTTCTAGATGATTCCCACACTTATCATCTCTTATGAGCTCGAAAATGGATGAGGAATGAGTTAAGATACGTCTTATCCTCTCATCCCTTCCTCCACGGAACTAATTTTAAGTATGGAAGGCCATTCAATACCCTCATTGATGACAAAACCTCCTCCATCTTCCTATAAATTTACCACTCATCTAAGTGATCAGCGGCTGGACTTTGATGATTGTAAGGAGATAATGTTAGTTTGATATTTGTGACTATTGTAAGTGTCATTATGTTGCCGAATTGTCATGCTTATGATGTGATGTGGATGGAACCAAAGCTGGAGGAGTGACTTTGAATCAGGCTTCATGGTTGTAATTCTTCCTTCTATTCAATAAAGTATTTGCACCTTTTTCCATATGTTTATCTTGATATGTGATGCTTATATGTGTGAATGTATCTGATTCCATTTACTTGTAATCAATAGATCTTTTGCTTTGATCGGTTCTTTGTCTTATGTTGATGTTTACAGGTACTTCTCAAGCATGTTAATTACGGGGAGGAGTGACAGGATCGATACAAAGGAGACAAGAGGAAAGAAAAAGTACAAGTAGGTCTTCTCATTCCCTTTGTCTTATCTATTGTTTATAGAGAAAGGTTAAAGTGCTTTAAATTGTTGTTCTAGATATAGCTACTTATCTAGGGAATTATTATTTATCCATAGATACCAAATTCCTCATAACACATGGGCACTTTGAATCACGAAGTGTGGCTATGTTCATTGTTATATCTTTCTTGCTTACTTTTTCGCACAACTGGGTTGCTCGCGGACCAAGCCTTCACCAACATGGGTCTACCAATGCGCCGGTGGCTGCATTGGAAGTATCACTTCATGTGTTTAGGCCCATGTACTATTAGAGTAGGAGTAGGAGTAGTGTTTGCTTCCAGTTGTTTGCTTGAATGCTTATTTTATTACATTCTTTGTTTTCTTTTTTGTTCACTTGCTTCGCTTTCATTTTTTCTTCTGCTATTGATTTGCTTTATTGATTGTTAGTTCGTTCGCTTGTTTCGTTCATAGGTTAGTTTTGCATGAAACCATGTATGAATCTTGAAGCGAGCTGGGTAAAGTACAAGGGGGCTTGTACTACTATCACTACTTGGTTATCTGTCATCTTGCATCTGTATGATGAGCTTGTTACTTTTAGTCCATGATACATCGAAGGAAAATACACACTGTTTGAAGTAAACCTTGGTGTAAACACAACGCTTGCGCGCTAACTAGTGTCACCTTCTCTAGTTGATTGTTTTTTGGGTTAACCCTTGTCAACTCAGTCAAGTAGAGTAAGGTAAGGGGGAAACTGTAATAGGCACGTCAAAGATAAAATAAACTACTTCCTGCTAGAACAACGTCTTCTTCTCTCAATAAGTTGGGATCCCTCTTTCACCTCTGAAATGAATAAGTGCTATGCACAATGAAAAATGAAAAAATGAAAAGTCAAAAATTCAAAATGAAAAATGAATAAGGCGAAAGAAAAGAAAGGATTCCTGTGCAGAGAGGTGATGCAAGTAACTCCATTGGGGTACTGACTAGGCTCACTGGCAGCAGAGCCATGCTTGTGTTCCTATGTGACTCCACCGGGGTACTGTCCAGGCTTGCTGGCAGTGGAGAAACACTAGAGATGAAACTAAGACTTAGACAACTATACTGCTTGTGCACCTATATACCCCTCAACCCCAATCGAAACAACTGCATTGCCTTGGCTTGGAATGTGTGTCAATTGACCAAGGGCTTGGTAGATGCTACATATTACAATCAAGTTAGTGTGAAACCAAGATGAGCTAAGAACTAAACAATACTTTCGGAGGCGTTAGATTTGCCTTTCACAAACAAGGTCTATGCAGAGAGTTGGATTTCTACCAGTGTGTCGCCAAGTGTTGTAGCAGCTACAACCACCCTCCAAAATTTTTCCTTAGCATGTTTTGGAGCCTCCCTACCAACCTTACACAACACTTTGTCTTGCTTCGTCAAGTAGTCAATATTCAATGTTTTCCTCACACAAAGGCAGATTCTCAATCATAGTTGATCCATTCCCCTCACAGGTTGCTAACCCGGACTTGGTCTAGATGCAAGCTGAGAATATTCCCCTTGAAAATTGTGCATTTCTGGAGGGAAACCAACCTTCCCTCCAGGAATTGTGCAATCCTCTCTGACATCTTGCTAGGTTCCAAGATTGCGTAATCCTACTAGCCAACCCTCCTAGTAGGATTTGCGCAAATTTTCCCAGTAGTAGGCTATTCAACCAAGGATTTGCACAAATTTGGGCAGCAGTTAGCTGCTCTTCCCAAAAATTGCGTAAATCTCCTAGGAAACTAGCCCAGCTCCTAGCCAAAAATGCACATTTTTCTCCAGCAGTTGAGTAGTCTCTTGCATGTGCAGCTGAGTTGATAGGTTCCCTACGAGACTGAGCAAAATAGACTTGCATGCATGGGCTGCTTCTCCCAAGCTAGCATGCAAAGGAATCCCTTGTTTTAAGGATCTATGTTTAGTAGTTGGTGGTTGCATGCAAGGAGAAATTCCTAAACCTCCCACCAAATGTCGCTTCCCCTAGATTCATGGCACGCGCGTCATAACCTCAATGTTATCAAAGCTCATCAAGCGGACGCTGCAGTTCTCATTCCTCACATCAACCTTGCATCTCTGATATCCCACATCACATCTAGGAGCAGTCAGCACAGTGAGCTCAACTGTTTTGAGGTAAGCCTGCTTCCCATGCCTTATGCTACATTTCTGTCACTTTTTTTGTTTTTTCTTGTGGGAGTTCTATTTGCTTGATTTATTTGAGCTCTTTCTTTCTTTTAAATATACACTATCTTGTCCTAGCTCCGTTTTAGTTTTTGTTGCTATCTCACTACTATCGCATGCATGAAATTGTTTTGCACGGACGTTCACCAACCGATGAATTAGCTCACCCACATGCATGTTGATATGTCTGCTAAATATTTCATTCCTATTTTGCATGCACTGTTAATCACTTCTGCTATCGCTTAGTGTTGCCATGCATTCACTGATTTACATGCTTTCAATTACCCGTCGGGAGTCGGGCCAACCTTGGCCCGGGCTCTGCCTTCACCAAGGCTGCATTGCGTAATCTGGGAAAGGAAGTCTCACCTTCCTCTCCAGATTTGCACATTCCTACCCAGCACTGGCATCCAGGACTGTTTTTCACATTTCTGGAGGACATTGGCTGCTTGGTCTAAGAAATTGTGCAAACCTATCCCTAGTCTAGCAGTCCTTCCCAGCTGGAATTGCGCATTGCATAATCCCAACAGTCAGCAGCTAGACTGGACTATGCATTGTGCAGTTCCAGCAGTCATTTAGTCTCTCAACATCCTAGACTGTGCCTTGTGTAGTCTTTGCAGTCGGTCTCTCGACCTCCTCGCTGAAATTACGCAACCTTCATGATCATGCACCCAGGTATGTTGCAAGTTAGCTCTCATGTTTATTTTGTTTTCGACTGACAGATTGCTTGCCCTGAGTGTTGCCATGTCTCCAGGTATCCCAGGTGTTCATCTACCTCTCAGCAGTACAGGTACAATGGTTTCTAGGAGAGTAGAGACAAAGACACCATTCAGAGCACACTTGGGGATGCAGTGGATCAGTGCCCATGGACTTGCCTACCCACGAAGACATCAAGTGGTTCGTAGAAAAGGACATCAAGATATGAAAAAAACAACATCACAACGAGTAGCATCATGAACAGTAGCTGAAGACAACATACCAAATGCAACGAATGCAAGAGGAGGGTTGTTGAAAACACGAAGGCGAAACAAGGTTGCAAGCTCAAGCAGATCCATTGATGATGAAAGAAACTTTGGAGACTTCAACTATGAAGTGACTGCGCGACATGAAGATCACGCGAAGGCAGAAGATGGAACAAAGAAGGAGTTGCATGTGTTGAAGCAGCCACGTAGGAAGAACATGAAGCTGCATAGACAGACGAATGAGTTGCAACAGGAACAAGAACAACAGTGGGCGCAACATGCACTCACGGATGAAACTGCGCTTGTACAAGTTAAGGATCCATCCCAGCAGCTGACATAGAGCAACACAGTGAGAAGTGTTGTTGATCGCATGCAAGGGATTTAGTAGCATGCATGTCGTTGAGAATACACATGTAATCCAACCCATTCAACACACTCACCTTGTATGATGTGACTACCACATCCGAGTGGACTGCTCCGCCAAAAGCTATGCATGTCCTTTTTGTTGTGTGTTCCTAGATGAGTTGGGACTGATCCCTTTCAACCTGGAACTCACCTTCACCTCCTTCCCCTTTCGAAGTGTTGGAACCTCTCATACACCTTCCTTGACTCACTACATCAGTCACACCCTTGCTGCTGACAGAGTTATTCTACTTGCCTCTGTGCAACACCGCGGTCAAGGCATTACCTTATGACCCACTGTTGGGACTCCTACACCAAACAGTCTGAGGTCTAATTGTGACTTCTTACCGTGGAGATCCCCTTGACATGTTGATGGGTCCAACACCATCAACACCTGGATTTCACCAGAATGAAATGGGAAACTTTGATGATTTTATCAACCACCACCATTATTGCATCATGCCCCTTTGCTATCCTAGGAAAATTTGTAATAAAATCAATCGAAACCACATCACACTTCCACTCAGGAATGGGTATGGGCTGCAACAAACTTGCTGGGTGCTTGTGCTCAACCTTAACTATCTGACACTCCAAATGTTTTGCTATGTAATTTTCCACATCCCCCTTCAATCCATGCCAAAATATTATTTTTTGACGACTGTAATGATAACCGAGGTGTCTTGCATAAGGAAGCCTATGCATCTCTATCAAAATAAACTCTTTTGCTTCTTGCACATTTTGCACATATACACTGCCTCTATAATGGATAAATCCATCTTCCTCAAACTCATAGTCTAGATACATTGCCTGCTTCACTTTTTGCTGCAAACTATCCTTGATGGGCAAGTACTACATGTTTGAATTCCAAACTTCTTTAATTTTTGATATTATGTTATCCTTACACACAATTACTGTTGAAACATGCATTAAGTGCACTCCCTGGTTGAGAGCTTCTGCCACCTTGTTTCCCTTTCCCTTAATATTCTTAATCTCAAAGTTGTACTCAAATAATAACTCTAGCCACCTGAGTTGTTGAGCATTCAAATTTGGTTGTTCAAACAATTTTGCAAACCATAGTGATCAATCTACAATTCAAAACTTAAGCTCATTAGATAATGTCTCCACATATTAAGAGCATGAATTATGGCTGCTAATTCCAGGTCATGTGCAACATAATTATTTTCATGTTCCTTCAACTTCCTGGAATCATAACACACTACATTTCTCCCAGACCTTCCCTACACACCTTAGTGCATATTAGAAAGTCCTCATTTGGGTTTGTAACCTTTAATAGTGATGCACTTGTTAACAAAGTATTTAAGCACTAAAAGGATTCCTCACACTCAGAAGTTTGTTCAACTTAACATCCTTCTTTTGCAATGAAGTGATGGGGTAAGAAATATTGGGAAATACCCTAATGAACCTCCTATAACAACCATCTAGGCACAGAAAAGGCATGAATTCTATAGCACTCTTCGACGTTGGGGATTCCTTGACGGAATTAATATTTTATGGATCCATAACTATCACGTCTTCAAAAATGATACGAGCCAAATAATGGATCAACCTCTGATAAAAAAAGAATTTGATGATCTTAACATATAATTGATGTTCCTTGAGCACCTGTAAAACCAAAATCATATGCTACTCATTTTCCTCTTTTTATTTAGATTATACCAAGATACCATCCTACAAAACAATAACAAACTTGTCCAATTTTTTTTTTGAAGAGACCATTCATCAAGCACATAAAAACACACGATGCATTGGTTAATCCAAAGGGAACCATCACGAATTCATAATGTCCATAAAAATTTAAGAAAGATATCTTGTTAATATTTTCTTCTTTAATTGGTAGCTAGTGATATCCCGACCTCAAATAAATCTTGGAAATTAACTTAGCTCCTCGAAGTTGATCGAATAGATCATCTATCCTCGACAATGGATACTTATTCTTAATGGTCACTTTTTTCAATTGCCAAAAATCCACACATAGCCACAATGTTCCATCCTTTTTCTGAACAAAGAGGACTAAGGCTCCCCATGGTGATAGATTGGGTTATGTACACTTTCTTTAATAACTCCCCCAACTACATTTGTAATTCTCTAAGCTCTGGATTACTCATTTTGTATGGTGCTTTAGATATTGGAGCATCTCCAAGTATCAAATCAATGGATAAATCTATATCCCTCCTTGGAGGTAATCCTAGGATCTCAGAAAATATATCAACGCACTCCTTAAATACAGGATAATCCTCCAAATTATCTTGTTGATCCCTATTGGGTTCCTCTATATGAGTTGCTAAGATGTGACATTATTTCATGAAATCCTTATTCAACTATATATATGACATATCTTTGATATATATCAGCCTAGAGACTCCCTAAACTTGCCTCTACTTTCCTTCATCATCAATACAAGTGAAATGTTTGCTATAGTAGTCAAGAACCACATGGTGATTCTCCAACCCATCCACGTTGATAAGGAAATCATAAGATCCCAATGAAATTATATTTAGCTCAACCTTAATACCCATTCAATTCATATAAACTAGGCATTCATTGACTGATTTTGTAACTTTTCTCTTTAACCCTATAGATAATTGAACCAACCATGTCTTATGGTGCTTGGTTCTCTTCAAATTAAATTCCTCTACCAACTTCAAATAAATATAAATATGACTAGCTCCTGAGTCAATTAAAATAGTAATAGGATGATTATGTATCTTACCTTCAATTTCAATCATGTGTGCTTGATGCTCAACTTGCTTGTTTTCCAGCTCAACAAAGATCTTGGGCATGTTGTTTGAAATTAGCTCACTACTAGGAGGGGGGAATAAATTAGTGGTGATGGCCTTTATGTCAATTTGAAACTTTTTTCCGAATGATTTTCCACACACATTCACAATGTTATATTATTAAAACATAATAGAAGCAACAATACAAAACAGAATAATGATGAAGAGCATCAACACAAGCATGCACACACGAAGACACATGTATTTATGGTGGAAACCCTTTCAGGATAAAACCACCCTCCTATTGCTGCATTGCTCAATTATTCTATTAATCTACTGAAAAATTGTACATGGATTAGCTTACACCCATAAGCCGGAAGACTTGGCTTGCATTATAGTATGTTGGTGCCTATCAGTTAGGAAATCTATTTCTCTCATGAATCTATGGATGTTTATCTGCTGGAAGCCACCATGACCAATGATCCTCTCCCAACAGCCATTGAACTATCCAACTCCTATTAGATGGAGAAATATGTTCCTTATACTAAATCTGCCAAATCACTATCTACTCTGAAGCCTTCACGCCTTCACTTCTTCCATGTGAACCATGTTTTAGAATGTTTCACACTAGGTTCTCACTTTACTCAACATGAGCAACCCAACAACACCATCATTTTGGAACACAAAATATGAATACAAAATTCTACTCGGAGGGGGTTACTTATTCTCATGTACTCACAACAATATTTTCTCTCTAACACACAACAAGAAGCCAATTATTTTCCTCTCTAAACACTGCCACTTACAACACATAAGCTCCAAATTTTCTCCTCAATTCTATCTCTGGTTTCTGCATACAACACTCTAATAAAACTTTGCAAAACTTTGTGAACAACTGCTACAATATCTAATCACTCTCAATTCCCTCTTAATGGAATGCTCTCACACTCTCAAGAACACCAACCAAATAGACTCAAAACCTTCTGTTATCACTTGGATTGAACCTCAGGCTGAAGGAAGGAAATGCCAGGGTAACCACAAACCACGCTTAGCCAAGTAGTTAGACCTATTAGGCTAGGAGAGGCCTCTCTTCGTAAGGATCTCAGCCAAGATGACTGGATCAAGAAAATGATATTAGGCTAGGTATAGTAGCACAAGGTTTGATTTGATTTTGAAGGGGTTTTGCTGGATCAGGAGGAGCCAAACAGTTAGGGCAAGGAAATTAGGTCAAAACTGTAGGGTGTTTGATGGGGCAAGGTAGGCACAAGGTTCAACACTCTAGGGTTTGATGGGTGAGGTGATTCAAGATAGGTGAGAAGCTAGAAAGAGCATGTAAGCAACATGGATTCTTCCTAAACTAAAGAAAACATAGACTGTGAATATTTTCCCAAAACAGAGCATAGATATTATGGGTTCTGCCTATCAACTTGAAAACATCCACTTAAAAGAAATGAAATGATTGATGAAGTACAAAAAACATTTTAACATATGATCACAATAGAGAAAATTGAACTGAACATCATATCACATGGATCCAAAAGAAATAGCTGCAACTTTTCATTAATCTCTTGCTGAAAACTGATACAAAATGATATCTACTCAAAGCATAAGCATCCAACTGAGTCCAACCCTTTACAATGAGAAAGAAAAAGAAGATATATACATTAATTCAACCTCCTCCCATCCTCAGGGGTTTAATCCCTAACATGAGGAACTAATCCATCAAAAAAGAAGAAACTGGAATCTAGGCAACCTAACAACTTGCCTCTAAAAGGGAGGAAACTGATTCATTTGTCCTCAAGATAAATTTTGATCTAATGAATATACGCTCCAGTAACTACTATCCACCCTTTTTACATGCCTAGTCACCATTTAAATTATTAAAACATCATCCATGAGAGAAAACCCAAAATTACAGTCATGGCACAATGAAGTGAAAATTCAGCACAAAATTCATGATAGCTCATTGGAAAGAATATCCTGTCTGTTTTCCAAATATTCCTTTAGTTTCCAATTTGGAATTGATTTGACCCCTCAAAAACTGATTCTCTGAATACTACTTATGTGCGCAGCGCCATGGGCAGAAAGGTCATTTTTTGGGTGTTTTTTGACCTTTTGGTTGACTAGTTTTGCTCCAAAAGCTTATAAAATGCACAGGGTGCATGTAATCATCATTGTGAATCCAAAAATGCTGACCATTTCCTATTTGGATTCCCCTAGGAAAAGTGCACATAGAGCCAATTTTTCTGAGTCAAAAATTGCAAAATTCTTCAAAAAGGAAAAAATTCTCAAAACTTACTCAAAATTTGTGGAGAACACCCCCATCAAGTGTCTAGGTTAGCCAAGGAAGATTCAGAAAGAAACCTAAGCCTATCACCCTCCTTTTTGCCTTTAAGTGCTTGTTTTAGCCTTGTCTTCATTTGCTTGAATCTTATGTTACAAATCTTGTTCCGGGTCCTGTAATGACGAGCCATGTGCCTAATGATTTGATTGTCCCTGTTGGCCCTTCATAGAATCTTCTCCAAATGAAAAGTGACCCTGTCAAGCCATGTTTCTCTATCCTCCTCAATCTCATTTTCAAGCCTTTGTTTTGTAGTCAAGGTGGCTGGGGTTTCTTCCTCTTGCATTTCTGATTTGCCTTTGTCACCTTGCCTCTTTGCTTTGTGAAGTTCCAGCTCCATGAGGACTTGTTTGTCACTTAACTGCTTGTTCTCTTGCTCAAGGTATGAAATGACATACTTAGCTCTCACCAAGTTGTTCATTAGTGCTTGGATCTGTGCATATTTTCCCCTTATGGTTATATTTTCATTTGTTGCCTCATCTTAAGCCTCCAAATCGACTATCCTAATGCCATGATGAATGTGTGGTTGTTCTGATCCATCATGTTCCATCAATGCAAATTCCCTTTACTTTTCATCATTGAGGCTTTCCTCCAACATATTTTCTTTCCCTTTATGCACTTGCTGCACCTATTGTACCTACTGTGTTGATGAAGAAGGAAAAGCCCCTTCCACAATTTGTGGAGCAAGAATTTTCCTATCAGCTGATGAAGAAGGCAAGGCCCCTTCCACATCAAGTGGATTAAACACTTGCCTATCCACTGCAAACATCTTTCTAGCCCCTCTTTGATATGTTTTGTAGGTTTCTGGCTTCTCAACAAATTTAGTCTCTTTAGCCTTCTTACTTTTCTTTACTTTGGCACTGCTGGAAGGCCTTTCTGCTTCTTGAGGCATAGATGGAGGAATCTGAGGACCATTGAAGATGTCATTGGCAATAAATGTGTCCTAGGAGATGTTAAGGAGGTTGAGATGATGTAGCACAATCATCTTAATCAAGGAATAGTGATAAATACTATTCATCTATTGGGGGTATGTATTTTTCTGTATAATGTAGGCCATCTTATCAATATTTTTGAACAAGAAGTATGGATATTCATCATTTTCACTCTTGTGAAGTGCATAAGAAGCCTAATATAATTGGTGTACAATCTGGAAAATCTGCCCTCACATGTAAAATACTTCATAATGATCCTCACCATAGGGGCATACTTGTCATGAAGGAACTTGAAAGGAAAGGTCCTCTCCTTTTCATTCATGTACCTGGATTTGATGTATGACTCATAGTAGTGCTCATCCAAATCTTGTGCTTTATACCATTTTTCCCCCACATTCGGAATTCTTGTAGCATCAACAATGATGGAGGATGAAATTGTAAATGTCACCACAACAAGAGTTACCTTGTTATCACAGAGATTGGCTGCAAAAATCCTGGTCAGCTCAAGATGATGTTGAACTCTTTGTACCTGCTCACAAAACTCATAACACCCTAGATGCCTGAAACAAGAGACAGTCATATGAGAAGCCTGTAACTCTCTGATGTTTGGTGGTTCCTCTCTGATAATTCTGCCTCCCTTATGTGGTTTTCTCTGATACTGAGGCTCATCTCCCATGCTTTCACTACCACTATTTTCCTCCACCTCATAAACTCTATCCTCTTTATCCATGTTTTTTGAATTTGCAGCTTTAGAAACCTTATTTAGAGGCTTTAGGTAGCAAAGGAGAGATTTAGATGGTTGCTTGGATAATCTTGGTGTTTTCTTGCCCTATGCACAATATCTTGTACAGGTGCACAGTTCCGTGAAAAAATGCACTGGCACACAGTCTCTATGTGCAACGCTCTGGCTATATGCGCAACACTCCCTGCTCTATGCGCAACGCTCCCTGCTCTATGCGTAACACTTTTTTTAGCCCACTTTTAGAGGCTTTCTCGGTGTCCAAATTGAGCCCATGATAGCTCGTTGGAAAGGTATCTCTCCGGGCTACACAATGAACCTGTCAAGCACTGAAAATGATCAATTATAGCCCTGAAAAGTCAATTCTCCCAAGACTGGTCAAAAAGTTCAGAATGAAGGTGAAAAAATGAAGTGTTCTCTTGAAGGAAACTTTTGGAGGTCTTCTTCAACTCCAAAGTGAGATCATGATAGCTCATTGGAAATATATTTCTCTCTAGTCATCAGTTGACTCATCAAGAAAGTCATTTGGACAATCCAGCTAGAAGAAAAATTTAATTTCCCAAAGTCACTGTAGAAGTGCAACAACTCTCTTGTAGCCACTGTATTTTTGACATTTCTCTAAAACCATGACACTTGTATCAAAAGTGAAGGAGTTTTTTCATCCTTGGCCTATTATAAAAAAAATATCTCTCACTTTTTCCAAATTCATATTTTCTTGGTCAGAAACACAGTTTAAAGAAAAACCGGCCCTTATGTGTGGTGAATGACTTGTCCCTTGGAATGACTTCTTGACAAATGATGGAGACTTGATGTTGATGATATGAAATGGAATCATACCTGCCGATATCCCCGATGACCCCTCTACTCAAATATCTATGATTCCATAACAAACCCTAGCTCAATGGGTGAGGAAATTAGGGTTTAGTTCTTGTGGAAAATGATGATTTGGGCACCCCTGGGAAAATACAACTCCCTTTGGCATGCACTTAACCCTTTGAAACTTTACCCTTTCACTTGACTATTTCCTTTGACAAATTTGTCTTTTGATGGTTTGGCATTGTTGGAACATTGAGTTAACAGATTGGGATGGTGAAATTATTACATTTGAGAGAAATAAAATCACATAATGAAATAAGCATTTCTCTTTACAAATCATCTTCACACGGTGAAGGGATGTTATTTGATCACCCTTTACTTGTTGGTCTTATGTAATGGAATGGAACCTTGGCAACCCTAATGACCTAATGAAACCTTGAAAAGCCCTAAAATACCTAATGAGACCTTGAAGGACTGAAATTCAATATGACATAATGACTGATACAAATGGCATGATAAAAATAACTTTATTGATGATGTACAGTCAACAAGATATGAAACTATGCCAATAAGTAATCATATTTAGGGAAGAGTGATGTTTTTGGACTAGGACTACCATCAGTGACTAATTTGTTTTGCATGACCTAATGGAATGATAAAATATTCCTGTGTGGGACACCTAAAATGAATATGAAAAGAGCAATTTTGATCACCGATGGTAGTATGCAAATACTGACTCTAACACCTTCCTCTATTTATCATTTACTGAGATGGTTAAATCAGAAAATGCTACAGGTTATGGAGCACCCAACAATTATTTTCACACTTTTGAATCTTCCTGGATCCATCTCCTTGACTTGATCAAGCCACGCTCTCCACTAAATGATGTATATTTTCAAGTTTAAACAAATTCTATAAGCTCCCTTACCTTTTTCGACCATATAATGGAAAGTTACGATCAAGAACATCGCCACAATGCCAAAATTAGCTGAGATGCGTGAGGAATCCAAAGAAATTATAGCTAAAATATCAACTGCATGCACAAAATTGTTGGATATTAGCTGCAACTGCATATATAGACCTTATTTTCAGCTATTGGAGCCCTTCAACTATACACACAATCTTAGATCCACGCGGTTGGGCTAGAGAATGGGGGAAAACCAATCAAATCACCTCAGATCTTACCTAAACATCTTCCAGAGCTTCACAAGCCTTTGTAGGACCTTTGGAAGCCATTGTCACCTTTGAAACACCTTTCCAAATCACTGTCACCTCACCACCACCATCATCAGTCAATATAGTTTGACTTGGATGTCAACAACAACCATTCTAACACTCAGGCCATTAACCTTATCCACAACAAATATACTATCAATATGTAGCTTGAAAACATGTCAGACATCCTCCAACACCTGTGCAACCAACTCCAAACCCCGTACATCATATCATCAACATGAAGACTTAATCAGGGACAAGGAAACCTAATCTACCAAAATCCTCAACTCTAACTTCTGTAGAAACAACCAACACTTATATGTAGCAACATGATTAGTCAACATGATCAAGGAGGTCATCACATCTCCAACATAACTCCACTAAAACATGCAACATATCTGCACAACTGAACATAGTGGCAAAAAATCCAAGCTAGTGCAACACACCACCATCCAATACCATGCAACAACATAATCATGATAACATGACCATGAGGACCATGACATCCTCTGCTAAAATTTGTATGCAACACCTGCAAATCAAAACTCTATGCTCACATATTCATGCTTGTAGACATGCCAAGACCAATGCAACATGTCATCCATGTATATGCCACTTGAAACCAAACATACATGTGCTAACCAACTCTCTTACAACCCATGCTACCAGGATGACACCAATTCCAACCAACAATGCATTTATAACACTGCAAAACACATCATTGCCAACAATCTCCCCCTTTGGCATTGATTAAAATCCCAACTGATCCAATCATTTGAATTGTCCTCTGAAGATTGATCTCCATCCTGACATTCTCTTCACTTGACATCAATGGAAAAGGACTAAAAAATGAGAATAAAAGCAACACTCCTCTACATAACAGAAAAATGATGTGCAATAAACCCCCGTTAAACAAAATCTAGGTTTGATCAACAACACACTAATGCAACAAGATACATCACTCAGTAGCAACAACAAAATCCATGTCATATTAGTTGATGGGCCTCCAAATTAGATACAATTTAAGGCCCATGTGACCATCCTTCAACAAATTAAACCTCTTGTTGGAGCTCACCTTTGTACCAATATGCACCCCTGTCTTTACTCTTTTTACCTACATATTACCATCCTTTTACCTTTTTTTACTGCACCTTCACTGACAAAACCCTAACATTTTGTGACTAGAGGTAAAAACACTTACTTAGCATTATTTTTAATGTTTTTGATTAAGTTTAGGTAGATTCATAAGATCATGCTTATTGGGTTATTTCTAACTAGCTATCACTTGGACTCGTAGACTTGAAGTCCATTGATAGGTAGCTGGAATTTCAACATTTGGATAAAGACACATGGAGATAAACACCTCATCATCCAAAGCGCTACTCACCATTCTATACCTAAATCCTATTTTGTGATTCTATACTCAACTTAGTAGTTGGTGTTCAACGACTCTCCATGATTCTATACTTAATACAACAGTCAACGATTCACAAGATATCTTGGGTTATCAAATACCAACATCTTCATGCCTAAGATGGAGAGCAGTTTTCCAAAACAAGACACAACCCAACTAAGGATCAATCACGAGAAGGATATCATACAACTTATAATATTTTGATGTTAGAACTGTTTGCTATGTATAGAGTAACTAGTTAAGTTTAGTCTTCATCGGTTGTCCTTTTAAGGCCCGATGCATTTGGTATTTAGCTAGCGATGGAAAACTATTGATCAATTTTGTAAGGAATACTCTATTCAGGAGATTGCAGTATGACATTTGTATTGACATTTGAACTTTAATCTAATTCAACTCCAACGTTAAGTTTTCCTGTGAGTATGATGGTTGTGCTTTAAATTTTATTCTCATTGAGTTAATCTAACTTTCTCCAAGAGTGGCAAGGGCCCACCACCTCTGGAAACAAGTCTTATAATTAGTTTAGATCTTAGGATTGTGTTTGTTTAACTAGTTTGTAGTGTAAATCTTGTGTGGAGAATTATTGTTCAAGTTTTTGAATTACTAGATTGATTATGTACTTAAATTCATATTGTGGTGTCGTAGATTTGAATTGACAGAAGTAAATCTTATTTCTCGTTTGACATAAACCAATCAAGGTCTTGCTGGGTAATGATTTTGGCATGTCACTATTTCCTTCGTGAAATATTTCCATATAGAAGCGTTTATGAAGTATTGTTAATTTGAGTTTACAACTGAAACCTTGGAAAGAATTTAAGTTTATACTCTGCATGCTTCTGAATCTTATAGTGTCATGTTTGCATATGAATGCTTAGATATATCTAGTTTCACATTCCTTTGATTGCAGATACAATACAATGAGGGAAGGGTTGAATTAGAATTGAAGTTTGGTGTGCATTAATATAGGATTTCTTGAGTTTTATTATGATAGTGTTAATTTAAGATTCAATTTTCCTGAGTTTTATCAAAATAGCATTTGTGCTAAATTTCATTGGTGTGGAAATGAACCCTTATCAAGTCAAAAGTAGTATATCTATGTGACCCAAGATATAGTTATAGTGTTCATGTTTTTAATTAGAATAGGATTATTTGTTTTGATTAGCATTAGAGCGTGTAATTGAAATTTTCTTTTATTTGACGTGGTTTTAATTCTGTAATTAGTTTATGAGCATTTCATAATTAGTGTGTCAGCATGATTTCATTGTCAAGAAAATTTAGTGTTTCAAAGATTGATTTGTTTGGTTTAGTTTTTAAGCTCTGAGTTATAAGGGTAACCTGTAGCAAGCATTTCGTAGTTACAATTTCTTTGCTTAAACAAGTGATTTCTCATATGCTTAAATGTAGTGACCAGTAAGAAGTGAGGTTTAGTGAGTGAATTATTTAGGATTTGGTAAGTGAGTCCTTTAAATTTTAGTGGGTGAGTTCTTTAGGTTAATAGACAGTGTGATTCTCTGCAAATAGAATCTCTGTTGTTTATAGAACATAATGGTGTGCTCAATGATGTTTGTGTTGGATTGTTTTGAGTATATAGATTATTATTTTAAAAGGTTTAAATAGAATATAATTAGGGTAAATAAGCTTCTTTACTTCAACAATTTTTTCGCTTATAGAAAGAAAATCAAATACTCTGTACTTAATTTTGAATTTGAATCAATACGCAGTGCGACTCAAAGACTACGACCCTTGTTTGATAATTTAATATTAGTAAAACTCCTAACACCTCTGTTTTTGTATTAGATGATATATTTTGAGCTATAATGTGTTCATTCAAAAGGTTTAGAGATAATTGCATATTTGTGCCTAATATTATTTATTTTTGTAGAATATTGTGAGAATATTGGGCAAATTATGAAGATTTGGAGGATGAGATAATATAGGGACTTGATATTACTACAGGATGGACCAATATTGGATAATAGATGAACTGAACATCATTAAATTTTTGACAAATTCTGGAGCTCCAATGATTGAGAAAATCTAGGAATGTGTCCCTTGTCATTTAATGAAGATTCCTAGTGTTGGGAACTAGATCCACTTTTCGAGGGATTTTGGAGGGAAAGTTGCCTCCTTTCAAAGATAATTCTTCTTCATCACTTTTTATAATTACCAATTCGAATTGGCCTTTAGGGTTATGTATTTCTTAGTCTTCTTGTGGAGAAAACTTGTTATTTAGCAACTCCACTTTCATTTCTAGCACGAATGTACTTGGATTGATTCAAATAATGACGTTTGGTGCCATTTTTACCTTCTAAAGCTTGGTTTTCTTCATAGGACTATGAGTTTCCTTAGTCTTGGCCATCCCAGGATCCTGAGAGTCCTCTTGTAAAATTTCTTTATTTCCTTTGAATGTCTTTTTCACTTGCATCTCTTATTTCTGAATTTACTATTCATGCTTCTTTGTTGTAGGTCATATTAGTTAAATGATTGAAGTGAGTTGTTTTGTAGGTTATTTACAAAGTCACAATAATTATGCATCTTTAGAAAAACTTTGAAAAGTCATATTCATCATAGAGCTACTTGGATTGGCTTACTAGTTCACAAATGTAGAATTTTTGGAAGTCCCTTGTAGAAAAATAGTAGTAATTTTTTGCTATTTTTTAGAACATGTTAATGAGATTCATTTGAGTTGATTCCACTTGTATTAAGTCATAACAATATTCAAGTTAATAATAAAATTCACCCCATTTAATTTTCACTTGATTTGTTTAGGCACTTGCTAGGTTAACTAGCTCACTAGTTCTTGAATTTTCAGATTCCAGAGTAGTAATTTTTTGCTATTTTTTAGCATGTGTTAATAGGGGTATTTTATAGTGATTCCACTTGGAATGGATTCCTAGGAAATCCTACTTAATAATTTTTTTCCCATCTCATTTGAATTTTATTTACTTTGGGATTCGGCGAGTTATCTCACTCCTATAACAAAACATGGCCTCTTGTAGTAGTCTTGTAACATTCTTATAGGACATGTAAACTTGACTAGATTTGCTCCAAAAGCTTGGTTTTTGTCCCTTAGGCTTGAATAATTTCCCATAGGCTCCAAAACCATGAACGAGTAAGACCAAAAGCCTCTTAAGCCTTGCCTCTTCTCCATTGCAATTCACCTCCTGCAATTATGGTTAGTGGACAAATTCATGACTTGAAGAGCATAATGACTGTTATCACCAAAAATTGGTCATCTAACCATATATAACTAGATGGATCGAAATACACCATGTAAGACAAATTTTACATAGTAAAATTTCTTTCACCGTAAGAAGTTACTTGATAAACCACATTTATTAAGTTATTTCTGATTAAACCCATGAGGAATAATTAAATAAATCATTATTTATTTAATTTTCCTCTAGGAATAATTAATTAAACCATTGCTTAACTAATTTTCCTTGTCATATTTGACCCAATCACGAGAAATAATTAGATAAATCATTATTTATCTTATTTTTCTCTAGGAATAATTAATTAATCATTATTTAGTTATTATTCCATGTTAAATTTGACTAAATCACCTAGGAATAATTAAACAAACCATTATTTGTTTATTATTCTTTAACTATATTTTCAAAATGATAAATAAATCATTTATTTATTTAATATTTATAAATAAAAATATTTGACCAAATTAAATACTTTTTCCCTCCAACAAAATATAATAAAATATTCCAAGTGGTTAGGTCTAGAATTTGGTTAATAATTTTTTATTATTTTCCATTATTCAAGAATAACCTAATATTTTGTTATAAAATGAAGGGTTCTACATTCATTCTTCACTTTCGATTATTTTCATTGTTGCACTCACTATTGCAGCTCTTATTATTATCACTATCACTTTCCATTTCTTTTTATCTTTGAGTTCCCATTTCAACTCTACAAACACATTTTGCTCGGTCTATTGATTGTAGAGAGGAGAGACTCTACCAAGATGAAGCGTTGAGGACAACCAAGAACCCATCCAATTTGAGGGGGACTGGTAACATTTTATCTATTCCTTTCACCAAGTGTTACATAATAAAATTACAATTTCATATTCTTATCTTGTCCATTGGTTGTTTTGGAGTTATTATTCGCTATAATTCTTATTTCTTTATGCTATATAACTGCTTTTGCTACATAGATTAGAAGTTTGCGGGTTTTATTTCTTATATCTGTTGCATATCTAAAGGGTTCTACAACCATTTATGTTGTTAGGGTTTTTTATCATCCACAACTTAACGTGTGCTGTTTTTGTACACTCTCAATATGAATACACTATAACAAATGGTGACTCCACTGTAGTGATTCAGAAACCTGGATGATCATCACTTTTAGCTATTAGGGTTTTCCTATTTTTAATCTCTTAATGTTATTATCTAGCCTTTTAACCCTAAAACAGTAAAACATTCTAACTTCTGAGTGTTTTCTGGCCTTTTCTGCAGGTAACAGGTACCAACCGCACTAGAGACGACAACTTTTTCTGTGACCTGTCGCCCGAGAACCAAGGAACATAAATCACACTTTTTAGCCCCAAACCTGCGATCTAGAGGTCCAGAGTGCACTTCTTGGCCCAAAAAGTGTGATCTCCCTTGAAAACAGGTCAGTACCTGTGATTTTGGGTTTTTCTGAGTTTTGTCTGCAATTTTTCTGGGTTTTTCTGAGAGCACTGTACTGGGTTGTTTGACCACTGTCCCAACCTGTTTCAGGCCTAGATATGCTCTATTTGTCTTGTTGAAGAAGAATCAAGCCCTTAAGGTTTCATTTTGCTTCCACCTTTATAGGAAGAGTCAAGTTGAGTAGGTAGTCTGAGATTTTCAGTGCTTTCAACCATTATTTACAGATCTGAGCCATCATTTTATCAGATCCTTAAGATAGGTTTTTTTTCATCCAAAACTCCCTTTTGAGTCTTGTTTGTCCATTTTCCTCAGGGTTCCATCATTTTCCCTAGGTTTTTCACCCTTAATCCTATCTTTTGCAGCACTTTTCCCTCTCGTTTATTTCTATTTTCTGCGTAATTTCTGGCAGCATAGAGTCATTAGATCCCAGTCACACTGATCCTTATATCTTGTGGCCCTTTCTAGTGTGTTTTGGGTTAATTTTGCCACCATTCAATCTCCTTGTTTGTCAACCTAGTTTGGGTGGGGTTGTATGCATAATTTACTGTTTATTTACTATTCATTATTTCAGTTTATTTATAGTTTTCAACATCTTTTTTCTTTTTTCAAATAATCAACTAGGCTTAATTAAAATTAACACACATTTTGACACACACAAGCACACCTAAAGCGAAGGGAACTTGGTTTACACTGCCAAGCCAAGACATAAACTTAATTAATCAATCTCCATCACAAGAGACAACATTATTTCATTTATTACCCTTCACCATTTCCGCGTCGCTAATGTCTTACCATCATAGCACTGCCAAGGCCTATTTCGCGGAGACTCCAAGGTCTTCATCCTCAGTTTCTGCTTGGGCGTATCACTCCTCCCCGTAGGGTCCAAGTGAGTCCTTCCCGAGTCCCCATATCGAATGTTCTTCTGGTTTATTTGATTCCTCATTCAATTCCGAGTCTTCCCTCCCACCTATAGTCATCATGTCTGGTGCCAATGCAAGTGGGGGAAACCCACCAGTTAGTGGCTTGGGTCCTACTCCTGTAGTCCCATCTAGCAGAATCGCCACAGGAACTGTTCTGGGAGATACTCTGCTTCCTTTCATGGTTGGTTTAAGCCTTCTGGATTTCAACCAGTTGATAAATGACCCCATACACCACGATGCTAGTTGGCTAGCTATGCCAACTAAGCTTCCCTCTAACATTCCCAAGTTTGAGGATAATTCTGGAGAGGACCCCACTAACCATGTCTGATCCTTCCACATGTGGTGTTCATCCAACTCTATAACTAATGACTCCATTCGTCTTCGGTTATTCCAACACATGCTCACTAGAGATGCTACAAAGTGGTATGTCGACCAACCTTTTTCTTCCCATTCCACTTTTGTGACTCTGGCTCAAGCATTCCTTTCATATTTCCAGTTACCTCTCTGATATGACACTGATACCGAATTATTGACAACATTCTGTCAAACTTTTGCCACCCGCCTTTTTGACCATGTCCAAGAATGGTGTAGAAGGAGGAGCACGTGTCGTGCTCCTACATTCGAAGACTATGTTTATCTTGACTGGTTTCTTAGGTCACTCTTAGCCCCCATAGGAAAATATGTCGCATCTCATTTTCCTCAATAAGAGGAAGATGCTCTCCAGGTTGCCCTGAAATATGACATGATTTATGCCCAATCTGGTTATGTTTATACTGTCTTACCGGATCTCCCTAGACCTGGTGGTGCCAACCAATCAGGGGCATCTCATGCCACTGACGGTATCATTGGATCCATTATCCATTGATCGCCATATGCCTAACCGATCTATGACTATCCACAAGGGGGGACCAATTCCTCCAACACCTATGCCCCTCCCCTTAACAATGTGTATTCAGGACAAAGCAGGTCATATGCATTTTCCCAAATGAATTAGCAAATGTCAGGCCCAACATTTTCTCAACCTATTTACCAAACTGTTTCCCCTTCCCCCTCTTACATTTATGCATCGTCGAGCACTCCAGCCCCCCAGGAATTAGCACCACAACCTCCCACACCTCAACCTCTGTGACATCAACTACTTCCCCCTCAAGGTTAAGTGTATGCTCAGCAGGCCGCGACCAATCCCCCCAATTCGAAGAAAAATAATAAGGGGAAAGGTAACCGGAACCAACAAATGCAGGGTAACTAGGGTAATCAACCTAATATACCCCAACCAACAACCAACAAAAGGACGATCAGTCCAAGCAAGCCAAGGTAATTTGTACAAATATGCCTTGTGCATGTTGTGGTGTGCATGGCCATTATACTCATGAGTGTCCCCTCTTACCCCAGATATATCAAATGTGGGAAGCCTAAGAAGCATCTAGAGGCTCGTAGCTAAAGCAGCAACCCCCTAATCCTACCCAAAACCAATCGACTGTGCTCATGAATCCTTTCCATCAATAGGGACTTATCACTGCCCAACCTCAACAAGGTCAGGTTGCCCCTCCACCTCAGCAATCTGGTCACAGTGACTACCAGATTCTTATGATGAACTCTGACAGGGTCAGCACCTCCGATATCAACCTCCAAACTTGGTTGCGTCAGTATGACAAGCCATCAACTTCATCTACTGTCGAGCCCAAAACCAAAGAGTCCTTTGAGTCCATTATGACACCCAATGGTTTCTTACAGATCCCTCCACCAAAAGCATAGATCATTCCTAAGATCCCAAAAGGGCCATTACGTCATAATGTTGCTTCTAACCAAGCCACCGACACTTACAATATAGTAGACAACTTGGCGCAATCTCCTTCTTCCATGTCGACGATGGAAATTCTCCAGTCGTGCCCATTTAAAAAGAAATCTCTACTAAATGATCTGGGTGTAGTTGACCCGTCAGATGATCATTTGATTGTCTTCCCTGTTGATACGTCAGATCATCCACCATTACCTCCATCTGTTGCTTTCCAAATACCAGTTAGAGTACACAATGCTATCATTTAGCGGTGTATTATTGACAAAAGTGTATCCACATGAGTGATGTCCGCGAATGTTTGGAAACAACTCAAGTCACCTGAGCTATCCCCATCCACCATCACTTTGCAAGCTTGGGATGGTCACCCTTCTCAAACCCTCGACATGCACCACAACTATCCTATCACAGTTTCCAATAAGACTGTTTGCATTGACATAGAGGTTATCGATGCCCCTTTAGATTACAACATTCTATTGGGTTGTAGCTACACATATGCAATGTGAGCTGTAACATCTACACTTTTCCATAAGATGTGCTTTCCCTATAATGGAAATATCGTTATAGTCGATCAGTTGACATATTACGAGCCACGGTCTTAATCACCACCTGATTCCATCATATCATCAATGACCGTTAAACAAACAATCAAGCCCCTCACCAATCTCTCACCTGGAGTCTACAAATATTCCACCTTACTTGGTGTGTTCCCTAGCCCCCCACTCTCATCTCTGACCCCATCTCATCGAGTGTTTGCATGTTACAAGCATCCCAGGCTGCCAGTAAGTAATCTGCTATGCTTGGCAAACATCGAGCTCCATCGCATCCTGCTGTTGCACCCTCAACGTCTGGGTCCACCCATCAAGAACCTCTTCCTTCTGTGGGTGCGTCTCCTTTGTTCCCACCAACAACTGTCCCTCTAAGTCTTAACCATCCAGGAATCATTCCGTCGGGACACTACCCAGTAGGTCATATACATTTCTTGTTTCCTCCACCTGGCATCTTTTCTGTTCCTATTATGGCTACATTAAGTCTTCCTAACATGACCTTGGGGATCCTAGTTGGGTACATTGATCCCCCTACTAACACTCCGCCTAGTCAGCTAATACCATATCACACTTTGTCTCTGGTCCAACCGGTCCCCACAACCCATGCCTTTTCTCCAAGGCTCCCCAAGCACCTCCAACTCCCAAGCCTCCAAAGTCGAAACTTCCATACGCTTTTTGTGATGTTGTTGGGTATGCCACCAATAACTTTCCTGAACTTCCTTGCCTTAAACCCTTGGTATATGAATTGTTTCCTGAATCTAGCATACCTAAGGTCCAAGTTACCTTACCTGATCCAGCTAAGAAACTTAAATTGTTGCGTACAAATCACCCGTGTGCTTTGTGTGATCATTACGACCACTATTCTCATTATTTCCCTCGTCGTGACGAATTTTGTGATTGCCTCTATGTGCTTCGCGACTTCGAGGCCACTTGTAGTGGATCATCTACTCCTCTACCTATGGGTTCTGGTACCACTAGTACACCAGAAGAGGGGGAATCTAACCCAACCATTGTGATCACTGCCCCCAATGTCAAGATGGTGAATTCTATGGTCTAGATCCTTTACCTATCATCATCCATGAGATCCTTGTAGGAAAACCTCTCTAAGGTTCCCCCACATGCTTTAGTCGAACCTTCCTCATCGAACGCTTGGGGCTCAACATCGGTCGATATTCCATCTACTAGCTCTTTGTCTACCACCCCAGACATTGCGTATGTGTACCTTCTTTCTTAGGATGATGCATCAGGTAGTTTTGCCACATCATGTAGTATCTTTTCCTCTAGTCTTCCCATCTTCCATTCCGATGAGGACATCATGGAAGCCATGACTACCCTTGATTATCCTTGGGATGATATGTACCGTTGTGCATACTTCCTTCCACAACAAACTCATGACCAATATGTTGTGGAGTCTAAAGACTTCATTCACGATGAAGTCGATTGGTTTAGAAATCACATCCCTGCACCAGATGCTTTTGAAGAAGGGAACATGACCAACATCTCTCCAACCATAAAAATTAACATTTCTACTAAACCAGGGATCGAAGAAAACATTTCCTTGGGGGCACATTGTACCCCAGAAGAAACTGAGGCTTACACCAAGCTATTCAAATAATTCCATGATTTTTTTTCCTGGTCCTATTGAGATATGCCCAAACTTGATCCCGCCATTTTTGAACATCATATTGACACATGGACCAATGCTAACCCTATCTATCAAAAGTTCAAACCCATCCACCCTTCTTTCTGTGAGGCCATTAAAGCCGAAATCGATAAGCTCAAGCAGGCCAGTTTTATCTATCCCATTGAATATACTACATGGGTGCCTAACCCAGTTCTCGTTCTTAAGAAACAAGGCTTCATCCATGTCTGCATGGACTTTCGTGATCTGAAAAAATCTTGTCCCAAAGACAACTTTCCCACATCCTTCATTGATCAAATCATTAGAGAGTGTGCGGGGCATGAAGTTCTATCATTTATGGATGGATTCTCCAGATAAAATTAGATCAGTATTCGACCCACCGATCATCTTAAAACCGCGTTCACCAATCCGTGGGGAACCTTTTCTTATAGGGTCATGCTTTTCATCCTAAAGAATGCAGGAGCCACTTTTTAGCAGGCCATGTATTATTGTTTTCATGACTTGGCTCATATTATCCTTACTTACCTTGACAATCTCACTGCTAGTTCTCAATGTTGGGTGCAACACATTCATGATTTGTGTACCATCTTCCTTTGATGTCACAAGTATAATATTCACCTTAACATGTTGAAATGCGTCTTTTGCGTTCCCGCCGACCATATATTGGGCTTCATTGTGTCCAAGGAAAATATTACGCTTGATCCTCTCAAAGTTCAAGCCATTATTGAACTGCCACCTCCCAGTGCCTTGCACCAATTACAAAGCCTTCAAGGCAAAGCCAACTTCCTTCATAGGTTCATCCCTAACTATGCCACTACCGCGCATGGGTTTCTTAGGCTCTTCAGGTCTAACATTCCATTTATTTGGGATGATTATGCTCAAAAGGCCTTCAATGCCCTGAAACATACTCTTGCTTCCGCTCCCTTGATTAGTCCACCCAACTTTGAAAAGGATTTAATCCTATATATCTCAAATTCCACCTATTTGGTAGTAAGGGTCCTCATTCAGGAGGATGCAGATGACAACGAACATGTTATCTATTACGTCAGTAAGAACCTCGTAGGTCCCCCCATGAACTACTCTCATGAAGAGAAGTTGGCTCTGGCTATTGTGTTCTCGGTCCAAAAGCTTCATCATTACATCCTCATGCGTACCACTAGGGTCGTGATGAATTCCAACCCCATGACCTTCTTGTTAAGTCGATGGATCATTAATGGGAAGTATGCACGTTGGTCATTATCCTCTGGGAATTCGACCTTGAATTTGTCACACCAAAGAGTAAGAAAGGTTTGGTCCTCATCGAATTCATTTCTGAATTAACCAGCAGTACACGAGATCCGCAAATTAATGATGATCTTCACGGTGAACACTTGTTCGCCATCACTTCGGACGATCCTTGGTATGGGGATATCATCACATATTTGTGAACCCAGAAGTTTGCCCCCCATCTTACTCGTGATAATCGATGACGTATCTGATACTAGGCCCCTATTTATCTTCTCATCGATGATGACATTTATTGTCATGGTGTTGATTGTATCCTTCATTGTTGTCTTACTCATCCTGAAGTAGAGAAATTCCTTAATGCTTCTCACAGTGGTGCTTGTGGTGGTCACCTCTCCAGTATGGCCACTTCCCAGAAAATTATGCGCACTGGTTACTTTTGGCCTTCTCTCTTTAGCGATTGCATTGAGGAAGTCAAACACTGTCCCAATTTCCAGCATTTTTCCCCAAAGGCAAGAGCCCCTCTGACTCCCCTCCATCCTCTCATCGCAGCCAGTCCTTTCTGCAAATGGGCCATTGATTTTATGGAGTGCTGACCGCCATCTGCTAATAACCACAAGTATATTATCATGGCAGTCAACTATTTTACCAAATGGGCCGAGGCCATGCCTACATTCAACAATATGACAGCTATCGTGGCCCTCTTTTTCTTCAACAATGTTATCGCTCGATTCTAGGTTCCAAAAAAATTGGTCTTTGACCATGGTCGACATTTCGAAGATGAGGTTTGGCGAGAGATATCCTCTCTGTTGCGTTTTGAGCAAAAAATATTCATCATCATACTACCCCCAGGGTAATGGACAAGTTGAAGCAGTCAAAAAAATCCTTAAAACTATGCTTCAACGGACGATGAACAAGCACAAAACCAACTGGAAGCTTATGCTCTTCCCAACTCTATGGGACTATAGAACTTCTGTTAAAACCTCCAGAGGGTTTACTCCTTTCTACCTTGTTTTGGCAAGGAGGTAGTCTTATCGATTCAGTGTGAAATCCCTTCCCTACTTTTAGCTGTCGAACTTCTCCCTAACACCCAACCATTAGAACAAAGACTTATCATGCTTGAGCGTGCCTCTAAGGATCACCGTGTTGCACTGCAAACCATAGAAGCGGCTAAGAAGTGCACCAAAGCTCAATATGACCGAAAAGTCCACCCTCGTACATTTCACAAAGGTGATCTTGTTCTTGTGTATGACCAGGCCCATGATGTCCTGGGGCATGGGAATTTCGAATCATTATGGATAGGACCTTACATCATTCGTAAGGATTTGGGTAAGGGGGCATATCTTTTATAGGATTTCGAAGGCAAACTTCTTCCTAACCCTCGCAATGCACTCTAACTCAAGAAATTTCAATCGTATCATTAATTTGCATGTATTTATTTATGCCATGCATTTAGGTAGCTTGCATTCTTTCATTTGTTATCCTTTGCACCTTTTAGATGGATCCATCATCCACACTGTATATCGGCTATGCTAACGGTACAAGTCGCTTCTTTAGGAATCTAGCCTCGACAGCTTGGGCCATTTTTACCTCCTTTCATACATTAGTTCACAATAACGACGTGTGCATTGGTTCTGCCACCAATAATTAGGTCAAGTATGATGCAATGATAGGTTTTTTAGTTGATACCCTTGCTCATCGCATCCTTCATCTTCATATTTGTTTATATTCCTTACTACCTGTCATGCAATTGAATGGTGTGTATCATGTGCATAACCAAGTCCTTTTTAGAAAATATCTACGAGTTAAGCTTTTGGTACATGAATTTGATTCCATTACATTTAGTCATGTTCCTAGAGCCCAAAATAGCTATGTAGATACCATTGCAAATAATATTCTAGATTGGAATTTATCACATGTATACCACAAAAGACAACCATAACCAAAACAAATGGCGAACCACAATTGTCATATCAAAGATGCATAATCACATTATGTATTGACATATAAAAAATACAAGTGTTTGGAGTCCACTACTCTAAATACATCATACATGCCCATAGCATGTTATCAAAACAAAACCAAGTGGACCCACATGTCCCTGTTCCTAGTCACTATCTAGAGGATCCCGAGCCAATGGCTCTGCTCCCCCTGCTCATAGATCCCGCACTGCCTGACCTACCATCGCCATGCGCTGCATGATCCCTCACCACTCTGAGGGAAGACAAGTATAATAATTTATATACCGATCTTTTAGTTCATGCCATCCATGCTCAGAAACTCTGGTTAGGACCACATCACATCTATGATAGAGGTCATCAAGTAGAGCCTTGTAGTCAGGACCTTGGTGTGACGATGACACACTCTGGTCTGCAGCCCCAGGTGCTTCAGCTCGTCCAATATGTCCTGCCGGTGTCACCTGTGCTATATCTCCATACCACATATTTTAAACTCAGTACCATATATGTTGAATTTTGTAGCATGGGAGGTACTCCAAGCCCCAGGGGTTTAGGGGTTGGAGGACAAAGCGTCAGAAGAAAAACTTGTGGCCTTGGAACCCAAGAAATGGGTTTTGTCACCAATGGTGCTTTTGGGGAAGAACCATGATGGTTTCACGGCATGTGATGGATGAAGATGATAGTGCTCGGAAAGACGATTCCGACGCATTGAAAATTGTCTGAATCCGAGTTGTCGTTTGGGAGATATTATTTTGAAGTCGACTTAATCATTATGGATTTTTTTTTTGTAGGCCGACATGATTTCTATGTAGGCCAACGTGATAAATTCCATAAAGAGGTGTTGGTTCATGATTGGCTTTGGGGAGGCCTCATTTAGTATAAATAGAGGTCGAATGGAGTCATTTAAGGCATCCATTTTGGTGTAATACACTCCAAGATAACCTCTGAAATTTTAGTGGAGGAAGAGGAAGGTCTAGCCGCAGTAAAGGGAGCATAAGGACAGCGTGGAGTTCCTATTTTGGAGGCCAAGGTACAGTTGTGACTGAGCCACAGTGCTGTAGGTGAAAACGTGGCATTTTGGAGGGCTGTTTGGGCTTGTTTTAGGGCTGACGTTATTGTGAATTGCTGGGCAGTGGAGACCGAGGAGTAGGGGCACATGCTAAGCTGTTTTTTTTACTATTGGGAGTGTTTTTGAGGAGGATCGAAGCCACAACTTGCTGCTGTGCTAGGCCACAGGCCATAGCCAACAACAAAGGTTGTTCCCTACCTAACTTTAGGTGAACAGGAGGCTAAAGGGGAAACATATGATTGGAAGAACCCATCCAAGGAGAACCGCAGTCCAAAAGGTGCTTGGAGGCTGACTGTGTAAAGGGTGCAGTGCTGGAAAGTGTGCCCTAACTAGAGGTGCAGTGTACATCAGTACAATAAGGTGCAACAACATCATTGGAGGAGTCTTGGGTCAAGATATTTGACTATCTTGGATCAGTTTGGTGATGTGACTATGGAAGCCAGGTATTGGAGTGGATAAGGGTGCTTGGAAGACTTCAATAAGGAGCAGATTCTGTAGCGGAGGATTAGGTTTCATAGAGATTTTGGAGGGAAATGAGTTGACCAAAAAAAGGAGCCATTGAAAAGCTATCTTAAAGGACAAAGAGAAACTAAATTTTGGGTGAAGGATGGTGCCAAAGTGAAGCAATTTGATGGATGAAAGTTGCTGCTAGCCTAGAAGATTGGAACTTGGGTATTGTCCAGCACAGAAGAGTAGATTGGATCAACCCAAGTACACTGTGTAGAAGGACGTGAAACAATGTTAGAGGGAGGCCTTCCTAAAGTCTCGATGTGTAGTGGACTTGATGGACTAAGGCACTACTTGTGAATAGAATGGGTGCGATAGACCAACATGACAAGATACGACAAGAAGTGATGCAATCAAGTTTGTCATTGTATCTTGTAACCATAGACTGTTGTATTTATCAGTTTGGATTAATATAATGAAGATTGGTGATTGTACATCATTGTACAATTTTTTTAAAACCGTGTTCATTGTGCATTGTATGATTCACTGCTTTAGATTTTCCGCTGTGCAAATCAGTTTATGGTTGAGACTCTTGGTTTGGTAGCGTTAGTGATTTAAGAGTCTAATCTATATCCAAGATCACAAATTTCAACAATATACATGTTCTAAAAATATGAAATTCACCAAAATATAGCAACTTAACACTTACCATCTGGGCCCCATGCTCGTCCAAGTGGAAGTGGTAAGTCAAGATCACCCTGATAGTTCATACTACTATGGAAAATCATCTATATATAATGGCATCTAATCCCAATGTGCGAAAAACTCAGGTCAAAACACTTGTCCAATCCCCCCTCCTCCTCTAAGTAGTAGCTATCCCCAATAGTGCATCCTGGGCTCCTGTGGGCCCCCATCACAGATCTGTACATGAGGGCAGATAGTAGGGATCTTATTAAAGAATAATGCACATAGTACTGTACCAAACACACAGTCACAGTTCACCTACTTCTTGCTCGTTTCACTGATAATAACATCATATGGGCCCACCCATAGTAGGTCCCCCCCAGCACACTCTCTACCAACATCATCTTCCCCCTAGTGATGTGATGGAATGCCTGGCTGCCCAGAACCCACAGTACCGTTGCGGCGACAACCCATGTCTCTAGTCTCTCTAGATCACTAATCAGGATGGTCGTGCCCTTAACATGAACACCCCATGGACAATGGTGATCCACAAACTTTGAGATGTTCCTCCCATGAGGCAACACCAGATGTATATCCCCCAATGCCCCCAGGGGGGAGTCTGGTCAAGAAATATATGTCCTGGTATGTCAGCTCGGTCCTATGCCCCTACATAATAAAGACCTCATGGTCCGGATCCCAGTTGCATATTATCCTCGACAGAAAGGGCTCACTTGCCCTCATTAGTGGGTTCTCCAACAACTTGAGAACCCCATAACGAGCCAACGTCCTTCACACCACCTGATTCCCCTGAATCTCGGAACAAAGGGCGTCCAAATATCATTCATGCTAGTTGATATTGAGCTCTGTCATATCTGAAATACACCATTAAGTATTGTTAATTTAGAGACAAAATAATTGCACTTCATAACTCTGCCCTTATAGCTCACCCAACCAACATACCACTCTCCCTATGAACTCCACATCATAATTTTTTTCCCAGAAACTGCGAGCTCGTAGGTTTGCCTCTATTTCCTGTGAGCTAGAGCGCAGTTCTGGGCCCAAAAAGTGTGATCCAGCCGAGAAGATGAGCAGGGGTTTCCCAATGAGCTATGGGGCCCTAAACTGAAAATTTAATCCACTGGAATTGAAGAGACAAGTAAGACTGCCTACCTGAAAGTAGAAGATCTTGATTACATCGGTCTATTTGTTTGCTACGATCTCCACAAAATTTAGGGCCTTATCCTCCTCTCCAAATTCACCACAACTCACTTAGCAAATGAATTAAATTGGAGGGGAAAAGCCCTCTTTTAGGAAAATCCATAGTTTTTATGTCGCACATTGCAACCAGACCATTGCTCCGTTTGACAAACTGTCAGCACCATTGGAAATATTTCATTGAGTACTCTAATGGGTTTCTTTTAGTTTTTGGTAATTTGACACTTCACCAAGAAGCCATTTTTTCCATGAAGCATCACTTTACTGCCTCTTAAAATCGAATTTCTTCATATGAGTCGCTTGTACTTTGGGACCACTTTCCCTTGGCACTTGTCATCTCAAGTGTCGATTTTCGTCATGAGTAACCATCATTCACTCATGTTTTCATGGTCCCCCTAGGCCTACTCTATGTGGCAGCATCATCGAGTCACCCTTGTTCAGAGCATCCACGATGAGTCACCCTTGTATCCATGGAGTCTATTTCAAGTCCCATTGTGTCCCATTATAGTCTTTCATCCATCGTTACATCCGATTCATCCTATGTTGTCCATTTTTGGCCTCTAGTCATACTGTCCACCATCCCCTCCAGAGTTGAGTCAGTCGCTACCAGGTTAACCATGCACTTTATGCTCTGACAAGGGAAGTCATCCGTTTGTCCCTCAATCCCCATTCCCCTTATCATTCCTAGTGTCAGTCCATTAGTCACATTACTATTTTCCCTCGTGCCTTAGTTGAGGATTCTCATTGCCTCACCTATGGAGAGCCCTATTTTTTCGACATCAGCACATTCATTCCAGAAGAATAACCTAGAGGGCGGTGTACCTTGGTTCCAACTTCCATTCTTGTTCGGTGCCTTGGATCAAGCAATGGAAATCCTTATTTCCCTTTGATTTGATTAATTCCAATGTTCGTGATGCGTACACTTGATGGCCTACTGATGCAGCAGATTGTACCAGTGATTCCCAGGTGTGTCTGATGTTTCAGACCTCATGAGGGGGTGGCCCTTTTGATAGCCCCCCACATGCCTACATCTAAAGCCTCAAATGTAGTTCCACATATTTGATGGGTTTGGTTCCAGCTGCTTGCAACACTCATAGCTGCATATCTCCTACAGATGATCCATTCAGTTTTGCAGAGCCCTTTCTTGTTCAACAAGGCTTCTTTGGTTGTTACACCCACCTACCACCCATTTCAGAGGGTGGGGCATTATGTATCATGTACTCAGATGTTAGTGTATTTAGTCTTGGCTCATGTTTTTTCCAGGTGCATTATGTACATGGGATGTCTTATATTATTTTCTGGCCCATTGATGCCATCATGTCATGTACCATTTATCATTACTTTATTGCTCAATTTCATTTTTCATGGTGCATCATTATTCTTTGTATTGAGTTATCTCAACAGGTATGGGTATGCCTCCCTCGCCTCACTGAGATCAGGTACCACAACATCAAAGGAGACTTACATTGGTTAGTTTGTCTCACCCCCTCAATTCTTGTCCTCTCTTGCTTCAGCCCCATTGATGTCTCTCTCTCTCTCTCTCTCTCTCTCTCTGATTCCCCTTCGGTGTCTAGTGATTGTGTTCTTACAACGTACTTCGGTCATACATTTTTCTCCTAGCACTCATACATTGGGGTAAATCTATTTTCACCAAAGAATGGTCATCTAAACATATGTAGCTAGATGGATCGAAATACACCATGTAAGACCAATTTTACCATAGTAAAATTGCTTTCACCGTAAGTAATTACTTGATAAGCCACATTTATTAAGTTATTTCTGGTTAAACCCATGAGGAATAATTACTTAAACCCTTGTTTAACTAATATTCCTTGTCATATTTGACCCAGTCACGAGAAATAATTAGATAAATCATTATTTTTCTTATTTTTCTCTAGGAAAAATTAATTAATCATTAATTAGTTATTATTCCATGTTAAATTTGACTAAATCACCTAGGAATAACTAAACAAACCATTATTTATTTATTATTCTTTAACTATATTTTCGAAATGATAAATAAATCATTTATTTATTTATTATTTCTAAATAAAAGTATTTGACCAAATTAAATACTTTTTTCCTCCAACAAAATATAATAAAATATTCCAAGTGGTTAGGTCTAGAATTTGTTTAATAAAATTTTATTATTTTCCATTATTCGAGAATAACCTAATATTTTGTTATAAAATGAAGGGTTTTACATTCATTCTTCACTTTCAATTATTTTCATTGTTGCAGCTCTGATTATTATCACCGTCACTTTCCATTTTCTTTTATCCTTGAGTTCCCATTTGAGCTCTACACATACATTTTTCTAGGTTTATACACTGTAGAGATGAGAGACTTTACCAAGCTGAAGCGCTGAGGATAGCCAAGAACCCATCCCAATTGAGGAGGAATGGTAATATTTTACCTATTCCTTTCATCAGGTGTCACATAATAAAATTACAATTTCATATTCTTGTCTTGTCCATTGGTTGTTTTGGAGTTATTATTCACTATAGTTCTTATTTCTTTATGTTGTATAACTGATTTTACTGCATAGATCTGGAAGTTTTCTGGTTTTATTTCTTATATCTGTTGCAGATCTAAATGGTTATACAACCATTTCTGTTGTTAGGGTTGTTTATCATCCACATCTTAACATGTGCTGTTTTCGTACACTCTCGATAAGAATACACTATAACAATGATGATTTTCATGATTACTTTATGAATCACCTTATGAACTTTGTTGACAAAATCTATCTTGAATTTAGTGTTTGTAGAATGATTTCATTTTGTTTCATACATCTTAAGCTATGGTTTCCTTTTCCAACATTGCCAATTTTATTGCACTGATTAAGGTTTACATTTTTGTAAATAGGATTAATGTTTACATTCATGCAAAGTAGAATAACATTTCCTTTCTGCAAAAGTAACTAGGATTCCTTCTTTTCAAAACTAATTAGGTTTTCTCTCTGCAAATAGAGTAACATTTCCATTTATGCAATCAGTTTATGCTTGGATTTCAGGACATTCAATTCATTGCATCAGATCAATGAAAGCACACATTGCATGCTGCACATATAGTGCCGACACCTCTTAAGTTTGTACGAACCTCGGGTTGATAATTTAAGTTGGTAGCCTTGGGAGTTGCAACATTCTTGTTGCAATACTAGGGCTCATTACTTTGTGGCGTCGTTGCCAGGGAGTTGTTAAAGTATGCATTGTTTTTTTTCCCTAGTCGATTCATTTGTTTTACTTTCTGTGAAAAATACACAAAAAATGCATTAGACATGTTTCATTTCAAAAATAGGAAATTGCATTGCATTAGTGTTTCCATTCAAAAAAATCATAAAAACAAAAAGAATTCTTCAATACCACACCCCCTACTTGGTCATGTGGTGCAGTAAGAGCCACATCACCTTCCACTTTTGTAGGTAGAAAAAGAGGAGGCGACACAAAAGGTAGGATAAATGAATGGAGGTGATGAAAATGAAGAAGATCCTCTTGGTTTTCCCATTCAATATATTGATAGCAGTGTTCATATGAAGACCATCCATCCATATTTCCTTCCCAATTTCCATGGTATAAGGTTAGAGGATCTAGAAATCTTTCTCTTTTAATTTGAAATCATTTGTAGATATTATGGTTACTTATTAAACACTCAAAAATTGATATTGTTTCCGACAACATTGAAGGATAGAGCTCTTAAATGGTTTATGAGTTTAGGGACTAATTCAATAAGGTCATGGAATGATATGCAAAAAATATATCTAGAAAAATAGAAGGATCATGATTTTAAAGAAGAAATCTTTAGAATGGCTCAAAAAGAAGATGAGAGCCTTGAGTATATAATAGAGAAGTTCATGTATAATGTTAAGAGGGAAAAATGACATAATTTAGGATCTGACACACTAAAAACCCTCTTACTTAGAACAATTATAGATGAGTGGATTGATCTCCTTGATCTCATTAGTAGAGGTTATGTATACCAATTATCATTTGAAGAAATTTGTGAAACATGCAAACGCAAATCAAGAGGAAGGGCAAGAGTAAGTAAATCAAAATCAAGATTGGTAAGTTAAGATGAACTTGGAAATTTTCTTGATAAATTTAAAACAAAAATTCTTGGCAATCTAAGTGAACAAGTAGAAATGTTAAGAATGAAAAATGAGAAAAAAGAGGATGCGAATATTTGTGTTATCCATGCAGAATCACATGCTACTAAATATTGTCCATCATATCCAAGGTTAAAGAAATTTTACTAAGAAGAAAGCGGAGCAAGTCAATCACCAAAGAAAATATGTTATGTAGGTCCAAGAGGACCATGGAAGCCTAGTCAACTTGGTATGATGCAAGAACCTAATTCACAATTTTAAGGTTATGCACATCCATCTCAAAGTAATTGGAACACACCCTTTCCTTGGAAACCTTGGTCAATTGAACCCCAAAACCAATCTTGGAAACAAGGTTGGCAAGAACCCTATGGTATAAATCCACAATATCCTCAATATTTTCCTCAATATCCTCCATACCGAGCTCCATGCTATCCCTACCATCCACCTCCACCATCACCAAAACCTCAACCACATCCATCTCAAATATCCACTCCCACTCAACTACCGGTATAACCATTTCTGAGCCAAAACAATCTAGTAACTCAACCCACTTACAATGTTGAGGTACAATAATTCCAAACAAATCCTATTGATATGAATGGTATTCACCTTATATCAGGAAGTGTATTGCAAAAAAAAGATTCTCTTGATGCCATTGAAGGAAAACATTAAGAAAATGAATATTCAAATGAGGAGACTAAAGAATCATGGGTTGCACTTGATGGAGAACAAACATCAAAATTATAAATTGAAAAAGTTCCATCATGTTTAGCATCAGATCATTTATGTGTTTAAGAGAATAATCAACAAAAAGAGGAAGACTTGAATGTCATGGTAGAAGAGGACAAAAAAAGAGATCCAAATGTGCAAGTGTACTAGGGGCATCACAACTATATTGAAATATGGTTCCAGACAATCATTAAGTTGTGAGAACACACTCTTCTTCAACAATTCCTGAACTTATCTCAGTCAAAGAAACTGGTCTCTCATATTCAAGTACATGTCAAAGCATATGTTTTGATCTTACACATGAGTTTATCTATCATATTGATGTGCACATGGATCCTTCGGAAGTATTCCCATACTTGAAAGAAATTTTATTTTTTCAAGTAGAGTAGGATAGAAAAAAGAAACAAAAAGTGAAAAAATAAGAGGAAAAAAAAGTCTCAAGTGAAAACCTCCTTTGAGGCACCTAAGATTGGCGCCATTGATTGAAAACCTCCACGAGGTGGTCAATGGGTTGGAAAAAAGAGAAAAAATAAAAGATCCTAGGTGAAAACCTCCTTTGAGGCACCTAGGTAGACCTACTAGTTGAACACATTGAGACATCTAGTAGGCCTAAGAAAAGAGAAAAAATGAAAAAAATAAATTATTTGCTCCATATATCTCTCTCTGACAAATGCAGGTGCTCTCCAACCTTTGCAAGCAACAAAAACAAGTTAGCACCAAAAGAAAGAGCTGGTCAAAAATCTAGTCAAAGGAAGTCAAACTTGGGCTTTCTCCTCCTTTTCCCGGATGCTCTAAAAATACCAATTCCATGCCAATCCATCACCCTCATCGATTTCCAACATCCACCCATCATTCCGAATCCTTTCCCATTCATTTTCCTCACTATCCTAAAGTGCTACATGAAGGTTTTGTTTTACTACAGGACTGTTAAAATACACAGGGCGTAAATTGGTTTTACCCTCTCTTGAAAAATATTCATCCTTTTTTCAATATATTTCATAGAGAGATGCATATGGATGATGGTAACATTCTCAAGTAATTTCAGAAAATTCCAGTCCACACTTTTCGAGAAATTGGCCTCCATCACCTACAACCATTTTATTTTTTCTCAATATTCGTGCATCCATTGGCCAAGATTTTTTATGGGGAGATGCATAAGCATGATAGAAACATGCTCACAAAATTTCAGGTCAATCCAATATATCATTTGAGATATGGATAAAACAATTATGCTACAGGAGTGTTCCAGAATTGCTATTGGAGTGAACAAAATTGCTACAGGATTGTGATAGACATGGAGAGAAGGGTCAGATCTTATGTTTTCCTTGGGGGAATAATGAAATAAGTCTATCAAACCACCATCACCCATCTTCCACATCATTTATCCACTTCTCCACTCAAATAATCATCTATGTCCATAAAAAATACCCATTTTCACCCCTTCTTCCATCATTTCCACCACAACAAAGGCTTCTAATCCTTGTCCTTAGATTTATCATGAATTATCAGTGTTATTGGAGGATTTATCTGAAGGATAATATGATATTATAAGGGTCTATGTGACTTCTACAAGAAGACACACAATCATGTAATAGTCTGCACAGACCCTACAAGACCATAGTAGGAAGCCACCAGTTAGTGGAAAAGGTCAATTACTTTGTCTTGACTGTCATCATTTCACTTTTTTTTTTTTCATCATGACCTTCACTCACCAATCCCAAAGAAAAATGTTCTCCTTATATCAGTCTAGTAAAAAAAAACACATAAAAAAAGGTTCCAGACAGTCTTGTAGCAATTGATACTCCATTTCTTCAAAACTCCATCATCTTGATACTTTGTGGAAAGAAGTTTTGTGCACCTATAGGGTACCATAGGAGCTCCTACATGATCACTTCTATCATGTGGAAAATCATAGATATGAGGTTACACATAATGAAGGTTCTATACACCTACAAGGCATCCTGTAGGGTGCTATAGGATAACCACTAGCATGGAAAAAGAACAGTCTTGATTTCAGAGAAGAATGTACCATAGAAAAAAAGAATTTGAGCACTTATAGGACCTCCTGTAGCGTGCTTCGAGATCATCTGTAGAAATTTTGAATAATTTAACACATATTCACAGAGATTATCCTGATCATACAATTATAAGCGGAACATGTATAATACATAATCTCCTCTACGTTGATCATCAATTTACAGAAGTAGAAACATTCACAGGCACACATAGAAGCATCAATCAAACTCATTAACATAGTATGTATCCCGGGGAAAGCATCTCGCTAAAAACCCCACACTATCTGTATATTATATTGATTGAATCATGTAACATTACAAAGTACAATGCTTATCACAAGCAATCCAGTACCAGCTCCACCTGTTACACACAATACAGCTCAGATCTGATCTCCAAATCTATTCCACTGCTTGCCTGCCTCCACTGCTCAATACCTGCTCAAGAACTGATGAGAATGACTTCCCAAACTTGTATTTCACCTCAAAATAATCACTCACACTTTGTTGGATGTGAGCACAGGCTACAATACTGGGCAAATACGTGAGCAAACTCATTGGCATCCTCAATCCCTTGATTGTGCAAGATCTGGTGCACAACTATAGTCACAACTGATAGCAATCTGATTCTCTACCACCTGTCCCTGTTGAACTGAACATGCACTGACATGCAACTGAGTTAACTAATGTATTCTATAGTTGCATTATGAGTTAATAACTTGTGAATTAATTAATAACTAATTCACCCAACTCATCTCTAGTCTATTGATCAGTTAGACTAAATACAACTAGTTTAACAAAGCTAAACTGAACACAACTCCATCAACTGCACCTCCAGTCCACTAAACTCAACTCACTTGAGTTCTAACTGAAGTCCTGCATGCAAATATTAGTTAACCCATAGGTAACCATGTATTTCCTTCTAGGATCTGCATGTACCACATCCGTAGCTCATCCTGAAGTGCTCCAAGAGAATAAGATTAAGTTTATAGTCAAAATATTATTATGAGACAATAATATTTGACTTTTCTATTTTTGACAGCCAGTCTAAAAATAGACTTTGATCACTCACACTGTGATCACTCACACTTTCATCAAAAATAGAAGTCCATCTATTTTTCCCAACTTGACCAATCATCCATAAACAACAACTTGCAATCCATAGACATGATCCATATGTCTAAAAATAGACATAGTCTAAAAATAGACTTGCACCAAAAATAGCCTGTGTGCCCACTTAGTGAAGGCGACTCTTTTCACTAAGCTCCATCATCTTGTTGCAATCTCAACAAGCATTTCTTGTTGCAAACTTTTCAACACTCCCTCTCAACAAGAAAGGCTTCCTCTCAAACCCGATCCTGTAACTCTGGAATGTTCTCCATGCAACACATCTAGCCGGTCCACTTGCTCTGTCATCAAAGTCTCTGACTGCTATTGCCTCTGTCGACTGAAACTCTGCATCTCTGTGCTCTTCAGTATCTGACTGCTCTAGCCTTTGTCACTTTGATCTCTGACTACATCCATGCTGCTGCTGGTTCTATCTCCCAGCATTGCATCCGAACTGCACCTCCCAACTGACCTCCCTGTTGGGATAGAAACATCCTCTGATGCTGAAGCTCTACCTGTTGCTGACAAGTTCTCCCTCTCTGACATCTGCGCTACTGCAACATCTCCATGTATCTCGCACCATTGCACACCTCTCTGTCCCACCTAGCACTGTGCAAAACACTTGTGCCTCTCGCATTGCTACAGCCTGCTAGCTATGCGCTGTCCTGGGATTCCCTGCACTGTCGCTCTCTCTGCCGCTCCATCCACATCGGTCTCTACCCAATCAGTCAGTTCCTGCTACTACACATTGGGGCTCCCGTAGCAAGGTCTCATCCAAGAGGTTGGGTACCTCAAGGATCTTGCCCCTCCTCCTTGGGACAATCAATCCACATCACCCCACCTCCTACCTGGAGGTATGGCTACATGCGATGCCTCAGCCCACCTGGCTCGAAGTTTCCCACTACTGGAGGTCTCTGGATGAGTAGATGTCTCTACTCGATCTCCTCTCAGCTTCCCTTGTTGTGGATGCTCCACAACCTCCTGAAGCTGCTGCACCAATCGTGGCTCCTCCACAATCGTCTAAGACTTCTTCTGGCTCTGCATGTTGAGAGGTAATATACGCTCCCTCTCAACCACCAAGTCTCCATCAGTTGCCTCGTTGCTCAAGGCTTTGCATGCATCTTGAACCTCAAGATCATATAGGTTCCTGACCCGTAAACCCATCTCATGACAACGAAAGCATCTCACCTTCGACTTGTCAACCTTCTTCCCATCATTGGAAGAACAAGATTCGGAAAGAGAAACCTTCTCCTTCCCCTTCTTCGCCTTACTCGCTAAGGCACAGTTCTCCGCATCATGCATAGATGAAGAACTGTCTCTGGTGCACCGTCTAATCTCCTCCTGCATCAAATCTGACCATAGTCGTTCCCAATTTGGCAGTTTCTCCCTTCCATTCACCGAGTCTTGGTAGCTATGCCAACTCTTAGGAAGGTCAAGGAGTCCTAGACTCACCATCCTCATCCGACAGTCACCCCCACACTTCCCAGCTCATCCCGGCATTGGGTGAACTTCGTGAGATACTGGGGCATACTGTCTCCATTCTCACATTGAATGTTTCTGAGTTTTATCTCTTGCTTTGGAATTAAATTCGAATTCCACCAGCTCAAAAACTCAACCACTTTCGATCTAGAATTCGTGAGAACACAATATTTCTCGTACAGAGATTGACTGTATGGGCATTCATCGGATATCTCACCTTCCAAAGGAAGGATGAATCCAAAGGCTAACTGGCCCGATTACAGACTCTGCCTGAAGAAATAAAATGTAAACACTTTCTGAATAACATATCCGATGATCAATCCTCGCTTGATATCCTGTAAAAATCTCTTCTACAAATCAAGCAGCTCCGATACCATGTAGAAACTTTTTCTACAAATCATCTAGCTCTGATACCATGTAGAAATTTTGAATAATTTAACACATATTCACAGAGATTATCCTGATCATACAATTATAAGCGGAACATGTATAATACATAATCTCCTCTACGTTGATCATCAATTTACAGAAGCAAAAACATTCATAGGCACACATAGAAGCATCAATCAAACTCATTAACACAGTATGTATCCCGGGGAAAGCATCTCGCTAAAAACCCCACACTATCTGTATATTATATTGATTGAATCATGTAACATTACAAAGTACAATGCTTATCACAAGCAATCCAGTACCAGCTCCACCTGTTACACACAATACAGCTCAGATCTGATCTCCAAATCTATTCCACTGCTTGCCTGCCTCCACTGCTCAATACCTGCTCAAGAACTGATGAGAATGACTTCCCAAACTCGTATTTCACCTCAAAATAATCACTCACACTTTGTTGGACGTGAGCACAAGCTACAATACTGGGCAAATACATGAGCAAACTCATTGGCATCCTCAATCCCTTGATTGTGCAAGATCTGGTGCACAACTATAGTCACAACTGATAGCAATCTGATTCTCTACCACCTGTCCCTGTTGAACTGAACATGCACTGACATGCAACTGAGTTAACTGATGTATTCTATAGTTGCATTATGAGTTAATAACTTGTGAATTAATTAATAACTAATTCACCCAACTCATCTCTAGTCTATTGATCAGTTAGACTAAATACAACTAGTTTAACAAAGCTAAACTGAACACAACTCCATCAACTGCACCTCCAGTCCACTAAACTCAACTCACTTGAGTTCTAACTGAAGTCCTGCATGCAAATATTAGTTAACCCATAGGTAACCATGTATTTCCTTCTGGGATCTGCATGTACCACATCCGTAGCTCATCCTGAAGTGCTCCAAGAGAATAAGATTAAGTTTATAGTCCAAATATTATTATGAGACAATAATATTTGACTTTTCTATTTTTGACAGCCAGTCTAAAAATAGACTTTGATCACTCACACTTTCATCAAAAATAGAAGTCCATCTATTTTTCCCAACTTGACCAATCATCCATAAACAACAACCTGCAATCCATAGACATGATCCATATGTCTAAAAATAGACATAGTCTAAAAATAGACTTGCACCAAAAATAGCCTGTGTGCCCACTTAGTGAAGGCGACTCTTTTCACTAAGCTCCATCATCTTGTTGCAATCTCAACAAGCATTTCTTGTTGCAGACTTTTCAACATCATCATCAAAGAAAAATAAGCACGCATACAACAATCCAAAGTGTATTTGATCACCCAACCAACAACAACACCTGCATGAAAGACAAAGGACCTGTGTCATTGAAGTGTAAAATTATTATATTGCAGGAAGCAAGGGATACAAGGCAATGACATCTCAAAAGACACTCAAAAGAAGCCTCACCCATGTTCAAATATGCCATGCAACCAAAGAAATCAACACAACAACAAACAACCACCAAGTAGGCACATGTATAAACTATCCTCCACCTCTCCTCTTGGGCATATTATGGTTTAAAAATTGTTTTCAATGCACATGAGAGAAGGCTTTGTAGGCTGAAGGTGGCTAATAAATTTGGCCACCCTCGACTAGTAAGACTGCAGTTTACTCAAACACCCATGCAACGTGGATAAGTCAAAGTTGGGAAAATGATAATTACGAGGAATAAGGACCAGATCACTAAGCACACCGAGCCCACTACCACAAAAAGAAATAAAATAACAAGGCTTAACTTTAGTTGTATTGTTGCTCATTCCCAAAATAGTTATAAAGGCTCATTAAGGCATCAAAGGTCGAGCTATATGCTACCAGGGGTTTCATATTGTGCTATAGAAGAGATACAAAGTTGATTTGCGTGTGCTATAGGATCGGGCATAACTGCTATAGGAGAAACAAAGCTGCTACATGAGAGACAAAGTAGGTGCTATAGGAGATAGAGTAGGTGCTATAGTAGACAGTCTGCCTGCTACAGGAATGTCCCAAGAGGAAAAAGGGGCCTTGTCTTGAGCATTATTGGCCACAAAACCCTATAATTTTGAAGGAGTTTTCTAGGAAGAGGTAAGTACTTGATCCTCCTCGCCTCCTGCAAACCAACAATTTTGTGAATTTTTGCAAAATTCCTTTTCTAAACATCCTGTAGTAGAATCTCAAGAACACAAAATTTGAAGTGTGGATATATCTTGTGAGGATGAGCATTATGACGGAAGAATAAAGTTGTTTTGAAATTGGCATATCGTTTTTCACCTCACTCATCAATAGGAAGCACTCCTCCTCTTGCCATAAGTTGAAATCCTAAGTGCTCTGAAATTGATAATTGGCAGCAAGGTTCCCTTGCAAAAACCTTGAGAACACATGGACAATTTTTGTTGACATGGATAGAGAAAATTTTCTAGACTTGGAGAGACAGTCAGGGATGGCTTTGCAAAAGAAGAAAAGGGTGGCAAAGAAAAAATAAAAGGTTGAAATAGAACAAAAGTTCTCGAAAAAATTAGAAAAAAAAAGATAAAAGGGGAATAAGAAGCAAAATGAAGAGATAACCTCCCTCCAAGCCAAAAGAAATGAGCCCCAAGCCTCTCAGAAGAATCCAAGCACCAGGGGAGCCATGACCAAACAACTAAAACAAGAATTTACCTCACTAAAAGAAGGCATAAAGTTTCTGTAGGAAGGCAAAATGTTGCTACAAGAAAGTGTTGGACAATTACATGACAAATCAGGGAGGCCACCAGGGCCATGAATGAGGCATAATTAGGTCACTAAGTTCGCTGAGAGGATGAGAAACACTTTCAGTAGGGGGGGAATGATGGGACTTCAAATTAGAAACAATTTAAGGCCCATCTGACCATCCTTCAACACATTAAACCTCCCCTTTGCATTAGATGACATATTTTGATCTATAATGTGTTCATTAGGAAGGTTTAGAGATAATTGCATATTTGTTCTGAATATTATTTATTTTTGTAAAATATTGTGAGAATATCTGTCAAATTATGAAGATTTGGAGGATGAGATAATATAGGGACTTGCTCCCTACTCTAGGATGGACCAAGATTGGATAGTAAATGAACTGAATATCATGAAATTATTGACAAATTCTAGAGTTCCACTTATTTGGAAAATCTAGGAAAGTGTTCCCTATCATTTAATGAAGATTCCTAATGTTGGGTACCAGGTCCACTTTTTGAGGGATTTTGGAGGGGAAAGTTTCATCCTTTCAAGCATAATGCTTCCCCATAACTTTTTATAAGTACCAATTCTAATTGGCCTCTAGGGTCATGTATTTCTTAGTCTTCGTGTGGAGAAAACTTGTTATTTAGCAGCTCCACTTTCATTTCTAGCAGGGATGTACTTGGATTGATTCAAATAATGAAGTTTGGTGCAATTTTTAGTTTCTAAAGCTTGGCTTCCTTCATAGGACTCTGAGTTTCCTTTGGCTTGTCCATCATAGGAGCCTGAGAGACCTATTGTACAATTTCCTTATTTCCTTTGAATGTCTTTTTCACTTGCATCTCTTATTTTTGCATTTACTATTCATGCTTCTTTTTATGTAGGTCACATTGGTTAAATGATTGAAGTGAGTTTTTTTGTAGGTTATTTATATAGTCACAAGCATGATTCATCTTTATAACAACTTTTAAAAGTCATATTCATCATTGAACTACTTGCATTAGTTTACTAGTTCAGAAATCTAGAATTTCTGGAAGTCCCTTGTAGCAAAATAGTAGTAGTTTTCTGCTATTTTTTAGAGTGTGTTAATGAGATTAATTTGAGTTGATTCTACTTGTATTGGATCATAAAAATATTCAAGTTCATAACAAAAATTTACCCCATATCATTTTCACTTGATTTGGTTAGGCATTTGGTAGGTTAACTAGCTCACTAGTTCTTGAATTTTTGGTTTTTAGAGTAGTAATTTTCTGCTATTTTTTAGCATGTGTTAACAAGGGTATTTTGGAGTGATCCCACTTGGAATGGAGTCTAGGATATCCTACTTAATAAAAAAAAATTTCCCATATAATTTTCATTTGATATACTTGGGAATTCGACAAGTTATCTCACTCCTGTAGCAAAATAGGGTCTCTTGTAGTAGTCTTGTATCACTTCTGTAGCAAAACAGGGCCTCCTGTAGAACCTTCGGTAGCAGTTTTGTAGCACTCCCATAGCACGTGTAAAATTCAACAAATATTCTCCAAAATCTTGGTTTTTGTCCGTTAGGCTTGAATAATGACCCCTAGGCTCCAAAAACATGATTGAGTAAGACCAAAAACCTCTTAATCCTTGCCTTTTCTCCATTGCATTTCACCTCTATAGTGATGGTTAGTGGACAAATTCATGACTTGAAGAGAATAATGATGATTTTCATGATTAATTTATGAATCAAATTATGAAATTTGTCGACAAAATCTATCTCAAATGCAGTGATTGAAGAATGATTTCATTTTGTTTCATACATCTTAAGATATGGTTTCCATTTCCAACATTTTTATTTCTATTTCATAGATTAATGTTTACATTTTCGCAAATAGGATTAACATTTACATTCATGCAAAGTAGAATAGCCTTTTCTTTATGCAAAACTAATTAGGATTCCATCTATTCAAAAGTAATTATGTTTCCTTTTTGCAAATAGAGTAACATTTTGATTTCTGCAATTAGTTTAGGCTTGGATTTCATGGCATTCACTTAATTGCATTACATCAATGAAAGAAGGACACATTGCATGCTACACATATAGTGCTGACACCTCTTAAGTTTGTACAAACCCCAGGTTGATAATTTAAGTTGGTAGCCTTGGGAGTTTCAACATTCTTGTTGCAATACTGGGGCACATCAGTAGTAGGAGCAATTAAGTCACCAATACATCGGAGCAGGAGCTATGGTCAAATATATAGAAACACCAACATATATCCAATCAAATCCTAAACAACATCAGTATATACAATCTCTCCATCTCATATCTGCATCACCACATTGTAGTATCCAATAGTAGAAAACTCATGTATCAACAACAACAATGACTATCTAGAAGTAGCATCTCTCTCTCTTCTATCTCAATGAGAAAAAGTAACATCCTCAGAGGAAAAACATAGTGGAAACTACATGATGACAGGGTCACAACAACATAACCAACCATACTCCACTAAATGCAAACATCTCCATCACTGAATGTGTACTGATATATATATCCCTGCTAATGCCTCCTTTCCACATGCAAGAGGAAATTCCACAATGACCAATGACTATAACCGAATGATATGGAACAAAGTACGTGGCTTAATAGGCCTATTACATGGTTACCAAAATGATAATACATGGTTGCATAATTACATCAATAAGCCCATATATGGCAGAATCATGACTTATGTACCTATCTCTCTCAATGCACGCATGACTCTAGATTTTCCCTCTATGATAAGTGTGAGCGTATGTATGGACAATACATGAATTACATGGTCGTATAAACAAAGCTAACAACCCACACATAGCTGCACCAACTCTCATGACTCACTACACACATATGCCAAACACGGGTCTGAACGCTATGCATGAAACATACACGAATGAGACTCTCTTATACATGGCTATCATAACAATCCTCTTTTAATGCATGTCTAATGCAATTTCATAATGAAATTACATAGAGCATAGGATCCACAACATGTCCTCTTCATAGAAGCAAGATGATTTCAAATATATACCACACAAGAGACACGTGTCAGCCTCTCCAATTACCAACGATAAATCAATATTTCAGTAGCAGTAATCAACAACACATAACAATACATAGTGACCCAAAAATAACATATAGCAACAACATAGCACACCAATCAACACAATATATCAACCCTCTAAGGCAATACATGTCAACAACAATAGCCATCACATGGAGCGTGAACTTCTGCAAGATAAAATGAACTGGAAGTAGCAACAAACATATGATGATGCAGTGGTAGAAAAAATAGATATAATTTTAGTAGACATCCTCATAAATATAAGAATCATTTACTATAAGGCTCAACATTATGAAGTTGTACTCCTGCATCAATACAAGCTACAACACTCGATAACAGATCCAGAACTAGTGAGCATATCTCTATCATCAAATGTGTTTATACACCACCATGAAAAATCATCAACAACATGGGTAAGTGTCCTAGCAGATGGCATGACAAGTGAGCAAAAAGATAACCACCAAATGTAGCAACAACAATAACATGAAAAACATCCATCATGAACATCTTATGCTATTCTGCATATATACTACAAATCTCTAACACAAGAATTATGCAAGTAGCTATAGCCATACACCTCCATCATACTAATCTCCATGGCACCAATACATTCATGACATCCTTAATCCAAAACCAAGTTTTCCCTCAACCTAATACAAGATAACTACATATAAACTCAATTAAACAACATATAATCCATTCAAAAATGAGAAACATACTCCAGCAATAGATGAAAGTCAGAAAAGTACATAGTATGGAATACATAGCCAACTCCTCCAAGGAAACATGGTGCCATCAATATCACTGAAAACATTGAAAGAATATAAGTTGCACCCCATGTGACATCACATTTTTTCAAACTTTCTCTTGAAGGGTTTTGTCCTCAAGCTCAAATAACAAATCCTCCATCATAATAGGATCACAATATATTTTACAGATATAACATTAGTAGCACAAATCTAACATCATAAAATCACCATCAAAAGATAAGCATCATCTAAAACCTAGCCGCATTCATCTTAACAACTTCCCAAAAAACAAATATATTCACATATACTTCTCTTGCTATGGAAACACTATCAATTATTCAACATGTAAAACATAATGTGCCATATGCTCCCACTGAGGCCATACATGCCTCAGTTCCTCCTCGTAGACTATTGTTTCTCCTTCTTCCTCCAAACATTGAGCGGTTGATCTCTTGCATGAAAATGTCTTACTGTCCTCTTGTATGGCCTATTTCACATATCCTTCATTTTTTATTAGGTGGCCTTAAGAATTTTGGAGTCTTGCAATATTTGATCATATAACCAAGATTTCCACATACATAACACCTGATATGACCAAGGAATGGAGGAAAAGATTCGAATCTCTTGATATTCCTTTTACTCCTCATTTCATGCAACCAACATTCAATAGACTTGTGGAAAAAATCATTTCATGAGTAGAAATAACCATAAAAATGACCATTATACCTGATTTTTGTTGAACTTCATGAAGGGGCATGTCTTCCTTGATTGCTTGCTTGATAAGGCCTTTTATACCATGAATTCTTCGGATGCATGCTTACATAATTTGTTGCAATATGTCCTAGCTTTTGGAAGTTGAATCATCTCACATCTCCCATTGATATTAGTGGTGTTTTCCTTGGCATAACCTTTGGATTATCTTCCTTGTGCTCCTTCTTTACTGTTGGTGGTGTTGATGACTCACCTTCTTGCTGCTTTTGCTACTGCTATCATCCATTATACTTGTGGCTACAACTAAGCTAGTTTCTCCTATATGTATGCTACAACTTGATTTGCAAGATGAGCTACTTGGGCTTCTCTTCAACTGACATTAGAGGAAATTTTATCCTAAAAGTGGCCTCTTAAGGAAAATAATAAAATAATATGAAAATAATAAAATACGTGTTATGAATTTTGGAGGGAAAAGAAGAAAACTACTTTTTTTTTAAACTATATTTTTGGCTTATCTCCTTATAGGTTTACTCAAATTTTAAGTGTAGACACTCGTTGAACGCATAATTAAATTCCACATCAAATGAGCACCCATTATACATACTTCTGGGAAGACCCACATTGATAAAAATTGAAGATACATTAAAAAAGCATGTTGAACACACTTTTTTAATGTATCTTCATTTTTTATTTTTATTTTTATTTTATTTTATTTTTTATTTTTTATTTTTTTATTTTTTATTTTTATTTTATCAATGAGGGTCTTCTCAGAAGTATGCATAATGGGTGATAGTTGGATGTGGAATTTAATTCATCATACAACGAGTGTCTACACTTGAAATTTGAGTAAACCTATAAGGAGATTAGCAAAAAAATGATTAAAAAAAGTAGTTGTTGTTGTTTTTTTTTTTTTTAAATTTTCCCTCCAGAATATTTACATGTACCTATTTTTAAATTTAAAGTATTTTGATTGGTTTACATATTATGTACGTTAAAATTTCATGGGAAATTTTAGGCTAAAACTTCCTCTAGTGGTGGTTTTCTTATCTAAATCACTCCCTAATGAAATCACTTCAGCTTCTTATCTTTCACATTCCTCCCCCTTTTCTCTATATTACTTCCTCATATCATATTCTATTTTATTTGCCTCCTCTAGCTACATTTTTAGTCCACTGATCTCTTCTCTTATTCTATTCTCCTTATCATTGGAAAGATGCAAAATTCTTTTATGATCCTTACATGAAGAGGTTAGTCTATCCACATCAGTGACTAATTCTTTGATTACAATCATTGCTGATTCATATTCAACCTTAATAAGAATACTATCATTCTCCTCATCACTATGTAGCTCAATAGAACCATCAAAATCATAATTCAAAAATTCTTTCAAAATATTACCTCGTGACACAATTGTTTTGGTTAATATTTTAGAAATTTCCGCTTCATTTTCAGTGGACTCATTTTCTTCGTTCATCAAGTTTTTTTGTCTTTTGAGACATCTTCTTCTTATTCTTGGCCATTTTCCATGATCTACTCTTCAAGTCAAGCTTCACTGAAGAGAACCAACTCTGATGCCAAGTTTTGGAAACTAACTCACTACTAAGAGGGGGGTTGAATTAATAGTGATGGCCTTTATGTAAATTTTAAACTTTTTTCCAGATTAGCAATTTTCAACACACATTCAAAATGTTAGCTTATCAAAACACAATAGAAAAAATAATACAAAACACAATAACCATGAAGAGAATCAACATAAGCATACACACATGAAGACACAAGTGTCTATGGTGGAAACCCTTTTGGGAGAAAACCACCCTATTGTTGTTGCACTACTCAATTCTTTTATTAATCCACTAAAAAAATTGTACATGGATTATCTTACACCTATAAGCCAGAAGAGTTGGCTTTCGTTAAAGTATGTTGGTGCCTATCAGTTAGGAAATTGGTTTCTCTCACAAATCTATGGATGTTTATCCGCTGGAAGCCACCACGACCAACAATCCTTTCCCAACAATCATTGGAATATCCAACTCCTATTAGATATATAAATATGTTCCTTATACTTAATATTATAAATCATTGTTTACATTGAAGCCTCCATGCCTTCACTTCCTCTATGTGAATCACATTTTAGAATGTTTCACATTGGGCTCTCAATTTGCTCAACATGAGCAACCCAACAACACCATCACCATGGAACACAAAATCTGAATCAAAAACTTTGCCCGCGGGGGGGTGGGGGGGGGGGGGGGGGTTACTTCTTCTCTTCTACTCAAAACAATATTTTCTCTATAACACACCATAAGTAGGCAATTCTTTTCCTCTATAAAAACAACCACCTGCAACACATAAGCTCTGAATTTTCTCCTCAATTATATCTTTGATTTCTGCATGAAATACTATGCAAAAATATATGAGCAGCTGCTACAATATCTACTCAGTCTCAATGCCCACTCAAGGGCATGCTATCACACTCTCAAGAATACCAACCACATATACTCAAAACATTCCTCTATTTATCATTTTCTGAGATGGTTAACTTAGTAAATGCTATAGGTTATGGAGCACTCAACAATTCTTTTCACACTTTTGAATTTTCCTGAACCCAACTCCTTGAGTTCATCAAGCCACTATTTCCACTAAATGATGGATATTTTCAAGTTTAACCAACTTCTATCATCTCCCTTACCTTTTTTGACCATATACTAGAAAGTTCTGATCAAGAACATCGTCACAATACCAAAATTAGCTGAGATGCACGATGAATACAAAGAAATTCTAGCTAAACCCTCAACTGCATGCACAAAATTGTTGGATCTTGGCTGCAACTATATCTATAGGCCTTATTCCTAGTGGTTGGAGCCCTTCAACTACATGCACAAGATTAGATCCATGCAGTTGGGGCAGCAGATGGGGGAAAACCAGTCAAATCACCTCAGATCTTACGTAAACATCTTCTAGAGCTTGGAAAGACTCTTTAGGACCTCTGGAGTCCATTTTCACCTCTATAACATTTTTCCAAATAAATTCCACCTCAACATCATCATCATTAGTAAATATAGGTTGACTTGGATGCCAACAACAACCATACTAACACATAGGCCATCAAAATTCTCCACAACAACTCTACTATTAGTATGTAGCTCCAAAACATGTGAGACATCCTCTAACACCTGTAAAACCAACTCCAAACCCCATACATCATCTTATCAACATGAAGACTTAATTAGGGACATGGATACCTAATATTCTGAACTCCTCAACCCTAACTCCTGTAGCAACAACCAACACCTATATGTAGCAACAAGATCAATCAACATGATCAAGGATGTTGGGAGCCAGTGTTGCAATTCAACAAGCTCCTTCAACACTTAATTTGTCAAACCAGGGCTACGTAAGCTTCGAGGCGTAGCACAGGGAATGCCAAAGAGTTATGGTATCAACTTCTATAAAATCGACCTCTATCTTCTCTACTTGCACTTGCAGAATCAGAAAAATGAAAAGCAAACAACACCAACCAACTCTGGTACTGGAATCAACTGAAATAAATACTTGCCAAACTTAACAGAAGGAACTAAAACAACTTTGCAATCAGATTCAAAGAAATCTGGGAAAGAAATGAAAGAACAAATCCTTGTGATTGAGTCTCAGTGCTTTAAGAAACAGAAAGAATAATTATGAATATAGTTAAATCTGTCCCTATTACAAATGTTTCATTCTTGTACCAAAACAATGTTCTTGTACCGAAACAACGTTCCTATACCAGCAATGAATTAAGTTCCTGCACTGGGTGTTCTGACTTGGTACTGGAACTCCGAATTCCTGTACTAGAATGCTCTGTTCCTGTACCAGAACATTTGTTCTTGTACTAAGAACTAGTTGTTCCTGTACTGAGAAATCATTGTTCCTGTACTGAGTTTTATTGTTCCTGTAATGAAACAGTTTTACCTTCAACCACTTTTATCATGCATAAAATGTGCTTATCATTAACCAACTGGAAATAAATTAGAGCAGAAAGAGAAATCACAACTTAAGTGTTTAGGAACAAAGATCCTTCAACCAACAAGCATTCGAAATAGAAGTACTATGAAAACTGAAGGAAATCTTTAATTGGTAGAAAGAATTTTGCATGAAAACAGTAAATGTCTATTTAAAAAGGAAAAGTGTTCCCTTCCTTAGATTTCTATTACAAACATAAATAACTCTGTTTCCTCATAAATAAATATTTAAACCCAGAAAATATTGCAAATGATTCCCAACCTTTTGATAAGTTATTTATGTCTCTACAAGGAAATCATTATAGTTATCTCATACAGAAGTTTACTTATGTTGTGATCAGAGTTCTTATTTACCCCAGGATGCATTCAAGTCTAAAAATAGATCGACTGAAAATAGATCAATTGGAAATAAATAGACTGTAAATGCATTAACTGGAAATAAACTCACAATCCAATCTTCATCTTGCAGAAATGAAAGGAAATACTTGCATAAAGAAAACAATCGTGCGATACTCATAAATAAAGACTAAATGTGGTAAATGAAATTAACTAAACACACTTACACACCATGAGTCCTCAGATCTGAGATGCATGCACCATTCTCACAAAGATTTCATCAATCTACGATTTAAGTAAATGAAAGAAACACTCTTCTGCTCAAACCAACATAATAAAATATAGCACTCCTACAAGATAGAGGGAGAATGAGTTGGGTTGGCTGGGCCCTAGCCAACCAACTCGTTTCCTTTTATGAAAACCCAAGGATCAACTGCACAAAGGGATCATCATATGAAATAACTCAGAATGAATCGAATTGGCATTGCTCCTTATATTATTTAAAGTTTCTGCAAATATACATCATAAAATCATGGTTCCATCTCAGAGAGACAGGAAATATGAAATAAAATTTTACACAGTAGAAAATATTCCAAAACTATCGCTCCCTAGTTTGATCAGAATCTAGATTAGGGTAAAAAATTTGCTAAAAAATTAAAGTTCTCATAATCGCTCGAAAACTGAACGACCGCGTCTGTGTTGGCGATACGATCCCAATGCAACTTGTTTCAATAAAAAAGAATATTCCGTACAACCCAATCAACAAAAATAATATTCCAAGGAATATTCTTGGAATATTTTGACAGGTGGCTCAATTGCATTTTGACAAATGTAGGCATGTAATTGGTCAAAGGCATTTAGGTGGACCAATGAGAGGCTAACACGTGGAAAGCTTGGAGGCCACCACGTTCCCTCTCAAAGGTCGGGCAAATTTTTTTGACAGGCCGAGGAATCGAACTTGTGACCTCACCCACAGAAGCCCCATGCCTTACCGCTAGGCCACAACCACAAGACTTAACCATAAACATTTTCATTTCTATTTAAATGTTAACCGCTGAAAGTTTGGAGGTAAGGGGCCAACCCAAGGGGACCAACCCCAGTTCCATGGGCACCATATGACCAGCGCTAAATGCGGAGGGTGCTAGCGGAAGTTGGCGACATTTTTGGCAGGTCCGACAAATCTGACACTACTCCCAATTTGGCAGGGTTAACTGGAGTTTCTCCAGATTTGGTGGAGTTTTCCTAGGGAAAACTGAAGAGACCATAACTTCTTCATTATTCGACCAATTTTGGCTCAGAAAGAGTCATTCCTAGATGATTTGGATGCTCTAAACACAATGGAATATGTTGCAAAGGAAGAAAGGTAATTTTGTATGTGATTTTTCTACGTTGAATTTTAAGGAAGCCTAGGGCCCCCAGGAGAGGAGGTCAATCCTAGATCAGCTGAAGTCTAATTGTAGAGCTCAGATAGTCATTTTTGGGGTTTTTGGGTCTTCTGAATCCAGTGGAGTAGGTTGCAAAGCCATTGGATCATTGCAGGTGCATGTAATAAGAGAATTGACCATTAATCCAAAAGAGAACCTAGCCATTGAATCAGGTCCAAGGAGATGTAGCCCAGGAGGGGTGAACTCCTTTATCAACTTTGTGTTATGATTTGATGTGTTTTAATTCTCTGCATTTTACTTGCTGTATATGTGTTTTAAACATCTAATTAACCTCATAAATTGCTCCTAAAAGACACTCAACACTTGACACATAATTCCTCACATTTTGGTTAATTGGAGACGATCCTAAACACAATTCTTTTTATCTGATGAGGGAGCTTGCATAGCATCAACAAGTTTTCCCAAAATTAAGATCAAGTTGGTATCATAACACTTGTTATCTCATTTTAACCCTGAGATGGTTTGTGAAGGTTAGCTATAAAATTAGCTATTGGTTTTGTATTTGTGCAAGGAGAATTTAATTGTGTGTAAGTTTATGTGTGTAATATGAAGAAAGTAGATGGTCTGAGATGTTTCTTTGTTGAGAAAATTTTTGAAGCTTTGTGAAGATTTTTGATGCATTACAAGTGTGATGGCAGCTTCAACAAGTGATGTTTCTAATCCATCTTCATTAACCAGAGTCTTTGATTTAGAGATGTTGCAAGAGCTTATCATCATAATAGATATGGTGCAAGAGATGAATGAAGATAGGAAGGAGAACACTATACTTCAAGAGGAGTTGATGGCCATGAAGGAGGAGAAGCAAGAGCTTCTTGAAAATATGCATGAGATGGAGATTCAACTCCATGATGCCAAGGAAACCCTAGCCAAGTATGTGCATGAAAATGAGGTATGAAATTCAATTTTATCTTCAATTTCCTCTCAAAATGAATGTTTTGGTGCTTTTGAAAGACACACTAGAGGAATAGGGTCCAAATTATTGATGAATATGGGTTATGAAGGTAAAGGGTTAGGAAAACATGCACAAGGCATAGTTGAGCCAATTGTTGTTGAGGAAAGGCCTATGTATTTGGGTCTTGGTTATGGACAACATGATGGAGAATGCTCCAAAGCCAAGGAGGCACATGAAGGTGTTACAAGAAGGACTTTCATTACATGTTCATTACCTCAATCTTGTGAAGTTTGTGTTCATGAGGAATGAAAAAGTTTTATACGTACTTTGCAAGAAGATGCTCATAAGCATGAACCTAGTGGAAATGGAAAACAAAAGGATGTTGAAAGCTCTAAGGTCATTGAAACAATTGTTGGTATTTCGAAGAGAGCCACTTCCTCAACAAATTCACCTCTTCAAGAAGGCGACAAAGGTGTATGTGCAAAGGTATAAATCTTCCTTTAATAAAGTTTATTTTGATTATGATAAACATGGTAAATCTTCACAAAAGATTTGAAGAAAATTTACATGTTCATTTTGTGGTTTGAATAACCATACTATTTTGAGGTGTTGGAGGAGGATAACCATACACAGCAAAATTTCAAAACAAAAGAGACATAAAGCCAAAGGTCCATTGGGAAATGGAAACCATGTTGAAAAGAAGATGCAATTATTTTTGCACTCATTGCCATAAGCAGGGTCATCTTGTAGACAAGTATTGGACTTTGCATCCAACAAGTCATCCACGACATTTGAAGAAGGTGGAGAGAGATTTTGGCAAGAATGGAAAAGAGGATTCCATAATTGATGTGGGTCAGGATGATACACATGATGAAGTGCATCTGAAAGAAGTTCCATTGAAATAATTTGGAAATAGATGGTTATATTTCTTAACCAATTAAGGCCTTGCATTTCTTTTAATAATTGATGCAAATATTTCCTTATTGATGTATTTCCTTGTTATTTGGATGCATTTATTTTCTCCTGAAAGTATGCTACATATTGCATGAAGCAAGATGTTGGAAAAATAGAGTTATGTTAACTCACTTAGATGCAACAAAGATGACAATTTGCAACTACAAATTTGCATGCATGTTGCATTCTTGAACTTGCATGTTTACACTAGGAAGGTGTTCAAAAGTGGAGTATGTTGAGTCACTTTATTGCAGCGAATTCGGTCATTTTAGCTCTTTAAGTACTCGTACAAACCAATGGGATCCTTGTACTTGTGAGAGAGTTGAGAAAATTATACATGCATGAGACTTCGTGTGTGTGAACAATGGAATTTTTAATAGTTTCATTGTGCTTGAACATGCATGAGTGATTGACTTGTGTTGGTTGATTGCTTTGTTAACATGTATGTTGTCAAGTTGAGAATGTTGATCATTTTCACATGCATGAGTGTTGGCTTGTGTGGTCAATTGTATTGTTACATGTATGTTATATCAACTTGGAAGAGTTGATTTTGTCTCCAAACATGAAAGGGAGATGTGACAAATTGTTTCATGAGAATGTGGAATTCGCATTGTAAATCGTCAGGTTACATGCTTTTGCTTGACTTGAAAGTCAGTTATTTGAAGAAGCATGTTTTGTCGACTTGTGTTTAGTCGATGGTTTATACACCAAGATCTAAGAGTACATGGTTATTTTCACATGATGTGACATTTGTTGCTTTGAAGAAGCAAAAGGAAGAGGTCGTCAAGTTATATTCTTGCATGAGTGTTTTTCAAGGTTAATGGTGTTTCTTGTGACAAAATGTCGCTGGATTTTGGAAGGTTCATGCTTGAGCAAGAGGCTCATGATTAGCCTTCATTCTCAAATCATGACATGAGCAACATGTTAATATTGGAGGCTGATGGAATCAAGAAGCAAAAGTGGACAAAAATGCCAAAAAAATTTGCAATCATTGTAGACCATTTGATGTGTTGATGCCAAGAAGTGAAAGAGATAGCGAATGCATTCTTCCAAATGTGGAATTTGGAACCGTGGAGGTAAAAGAATGGTCATTTATTTTCTTGTTATCATTGATATTGGAACTCATTGCTGTAGTTCACTCAGATGGGCTTATCTTGGAAAAGTGGTTTCCAAGGAGAATCTTGCATCAAATGCATGTGTTGCAAAGGAGGAACATGATTCTCACTGGGAAGGCCGTCAATCAACTTTCAAAGCACCGAGGGATCACTTTGGTACAACAAGGTGTTTAATTAGCAAGAAACCAATAAATGTTGGATTGGGTTAGCAATAAAAGGAGAACATTGGTTGAAGTGCCAAGCCATTTGCAAGGCAAGGCATATCAGTGAACCCAAGTGGTTGTCATGGAGATTTTTCCAAGTAGAATCAATTGATATAACTTGGGAAGGAGAAGAGTATTAAGCTCTCATCAGATAACCAACTTTTGTGGGTCCAAAAGCATGTTAGTTGGAAGGAGTGATCAGAAGCTGGATTAGGGGAAAAATATTGCTCAAAAATTAAAGTTCTTAGAATTGCTCAAAAATTGAACGACCACGTCCATCTCAATGATACGATCCCAATGCAACTCATTTCACTCAAAATGGAGTTCGTATGAGAAAGATAGAGACTTCTGTCCGCTTTGTCAAACAGGGAAAATTTTGGGTACATGTTACAGGTCTATTTGGGCACATCACTCCCATCATTTAGATCAGTACTTTTAGAGCTCATCAAACCTAATTCAGTTGCTACATGCCCTAAGAAAGTCATCACATTGAATTCCTTCATTCCTGAGAGTTTCCTGGCCTGAAGACATCCTGAAATGACTCCTTGAGGGACCAGCACAACCTTGGTCAGGGGTAAGTGCACTACAGAGTACTTAGGCCCATTCAAGTCTGCTATGCAAAGCACCTAGGCCAACTTTGACCTGAGCTAGGTGTTGGATTATTGGGGCCTGACCCAGGTTCAGAGGTGATTTAGCCAAACAAATCCCGGTACTACTGGCCCTTTGAGCAACAGCCCGTGGAGCGCGAACTGAGGTCTCACTCGAAGTAGTATGGGATGGTGTTAGAACCAGGTTTTCGCACCCTGGATATGTCTGATGAGTTCAAGAGGTTCGCAGTTCAACCATGCATGCATGTCACTATGCACACTTACTCGTACCTCGCAGCCTGAGATGCTGCCTTCGTGCAGCCCTACTCGGGGGTCGAGCGATGTTGTTACCCAAGTCCTTAATAGTATTCTACTATTAGTTGGTTAACTTAGCTTATTTGTATGTGTTAAGTTACTCTTAGCAATATAAATCATTCATACAAGTGCGCACAATAAACAAACAATATATTTGCAATTTACATCAACCATGCATTAATCCAAGAACAGATACACGAATTGGTAACAAAACCTTTCTTTATTAATCTCTTCTTCGATTACAGACTTGGCTCCGCCCTGTGCACTTAGCTGCAGGGGTCTGTGCACTTAGCTGCGGACTATTAGGCCTCTGCACACTCAGCTGCAGAGCATTTCCTACCCTATGACCTAAGACCCACTTCGTCACTTAGACTCTATCCTCGCCTCTTCGTTTCTACTTTCTTCGTTATATTTTACACTTAGAGCCTCACTCTATTTATACAATCCCATGGTCTGTGGACCATTGGTAGGCCGAAATTACATTACAAAACTAGGGCATACAACCCTATGACTCTATCATATATTTCGTGCTCTGCGCCCGCAATTCGCGGAGACTTTACAATAATATTCGGTCAAAACATGGGCTTTGAGCCCCAAAACATGACTTGGGGGGATTCCATGCCCAATAGGCCCCCAACACAAACATTGTGACACACCCTCGAGTCACTATGTCGGCACGATGTTCTTGGCATGGAGATCGTTCAATTGTCCTCGAATTGTGCTGATGTCAGCAGCGCATTGAGCCGTTGCTTGTTGAATCTGTTGCATCCTCTGTTCTGAGACCTCCATGTCTAGGGTAATTCTCTACATTAACGTGTGCATCCCGTAGATGTGCACAAGATTTCCTTTGATGTTTATCGTGATAGTGAAAGCCTCATTGATCCACGGCTCGACACGTGCTTTGAGAATTGCCTCCTTATGTCGCGGCGCGTCCACCTTCTCCTTCAGTGCCTTAGCTTGCTACATCCTCGCAAGTCGCTGAGTGAGGAATATTGTTTGTGTAGTTCCTCGGACACTGTCATATTGTTGTTGAAGTTCTCACGCCTCTGTCTCCAGGCACTGGATGTTGGGGTCCTCTTACAGATTTGTGAGGACCTCAAGTGCTTGCTCCAACAAAGTGGTACAGTCTTGCACTGCACCTCCAATTTCTTCCAATCTTGCTACAATAGTGCTAGTGCACTGTTCACAGATCTCTGTGGGAGTGGAAGGCTGCGCCTTTAACGTAGATCAGCAATCTGAAGATTCTTCTCCAGCTGAACCTTGGTCGTTTCTTCTCTAGCCTCACGGACTCTGGTTGCCAACCTGTGGATCCACACCTCTACTGGTAGATCTGCTGGGATGGCCAGTTCCAGAACGTGACGGTAAGCGTCGTCTACCACCTGCACCAACTGTTGATTCTGCGACACCAATTTGTCGCAGTGCAAGCTAAGTTGTTCCATGTTTATCTTTTGCTCGCTGTGAACTTGGATCGCGTGGCTCTCCCTAGTGCGCAACTCTGTTATCCCATCCTGTAGTAGATACAGTTTCTCTCACGGAAGGGTAGCCAAATTAAGGCCAAGGCCTTTCGTCATGTTAACTGAAAATATATCGGTCTCATTTGTTGTGACTAGGGCCCCTTTTGGAAACACTATTGTGTTTTCCATCCATGCACGCAACATCTGCTTTGCTGCTGAGGATCCTACTGCGAGGTGGGTGGAAAGGGTACCCACCTGAGGGGGACAGACCTATAACTCCTACAACTGCACCCTGAGGGCCCCCAACTGATCTGAAAATCACCCTTGAGTGATCTTAGTTAAATAATTAATGAGTGAAGGTATTACAGACTCATGTGCTGGTGTGTGGCTATGTTATTTTAGGCAACAGATCGATCAGATTGCAAAATACATAGACACTAGAAAATGGAAAATAGTAAGAGAAATACAGTAAGCAAATGCAATAACACAACAATTAGTAAGGAGTTCACCCTATTCTCTAGGGCTACATCTCCAGTCCAGCTTTCAGTGGCCTTCTTTTATTTTGTCTTCAAAGTGGAGATTTACAATGAGGACCTCAATTTGAGTCTCCTGAAATAGAAATGATGTTGGTAGGGTGGTTCTTGGATTCCCCAAGCCACTAGAGTGCACAGACTCTTTTCCTTACCAGATCTTGACCTCTTTGGTCTTTAATGGGAGGAGCCCAATATGGTACTCGATTCCCGAAAGATCCTCTCAGGGATTGCTTGAACCTCTCAAGCTATCTGTCTGCTCGATGTTGCCTTATGCTGTAGGTCAGATCGGCCCTTTGTCTTTCTGCTTCCTGCTTTACTATCTTTTCTTTGCTCTCGCTTTCTCTGTCTCTGTTCTCTTTCCCCGTTGTTCTATTCTCTGTTCGTTCATGGATAAAAGCCAATCTGTCTCATGATTGCTTGATTCCTTTTCTGCCCCTTCAGTTCACCTGCTACTGTTCACTTGGAGTTCCCTACCTCTGTGTCTTCACCTATGTCTCACAGGGAGTGGCCACTTGTCCTCTTACGAACTGTGCCAGCTCTTCCTTAACGGTTCGGTTTTTTGGTTACACTGTGGAATGAGTCATCCGCCAACTCAACGATCAAATCGGATGTCAAACTTCTCTATGCTGCGGCTTAATTCCCCTATCAATTCTGGTTTCTCCATTGGGTGCAATCTCCACCGTCAGATCTGGAGCCCCAAATCCTATGAGATTTGCTTATTTCACGCGGTTGACTTGCTCAACCATTAGCATGCAATGAGCATCGATTTTCTCTCTCATCCACCTACCATACATTGGGCGCTGAATGGAATCACTCGTTTTTCTCCAAATCCGCTTATTACCCAAGGGTGCCCCCGATATACTGCTGGTTTTGGAGCGCGGGACCCACCTTTCACCTTAGCACTTTCCCCACAGTTTTCCTAGCTTCCATGTGACCGAGTGCTTCGGGGCTTTTCCTTCTTGAGGGGTTTTGCCCAGTGATGCATGCTAATTGCGCATCAGAAATGCCCTTTGTTTCCCGATTCGGGCTTCCCAAGTGCCAGTTTTGCCTCCTGTGTGGTCTCCATGGGCCTCGGTCAATGCGCTTTGACTGAGGTCCTCATCGTTCCTCGCTGGCTGCAAACTGCCATTGTCCAGAGGTCTTCCTGATCGCTCTGTGCTCATAATTCGAAGTCTGTCCTATTTTGATACAACCATGGCTCTTTAATAATCTTCATGGATCCAATTCGGATCACGACCTTCCCACTGAAGAAGCTTTTGGACCACCAAAAGTTGGTTTTCAAGCATCGACTAAGTGAGGGTACAACTGTCTCACTTGTCCAATCTCTATCCACTTTGCACTACTCGACTTTGAACCCTTGAGCCCAATTCTGAGGTACTCAACATCTCCCCTACACGTCATCCTCACCTTGCTGTCTAGAACTGTGTCTTCCTGCAATTCATTAAGATATTCAGGTAACAAGTCATCAATAGAAGGCAATTGACTCTGCTCTTTGGGATCCTCAATCAGTGAAGGTTCAAACAATGTCAAGCAATCTGCATTTACGACTGAGTAGATGTGCATGTAAGCTGGCAGATCAAGTCGAAAAGCATTCTCACCAATCTTCTCAAGTATCTTGAGAGGTCCATACCTGATGGGATTTAGCTTTTACCTTCACCTTGCATCCTATCCTTGCTGATGTACAACGAGACTTGGTCACCAACTTGGAAAATATGCTCCATCCAATGCTTGTCATGCCTTGCCTTGTATTTGGTTTGGCTCTTTTCCAGCTGTTCCTATACTTCCTAGTGGATCTCTTAGATTTGTTCAATGAACCAAGTTGCCCTGTCCACATCACTATGTCCCTCAACTGTGGTGTCTTTACCAAAGACAAAATTGAAAGGAGACCTTGGTGTGAAACCAAAACATGTCTCAAAAGGAGATCTCTGTGCAGAAGAATTTTTTGCTCTGTTGTAAGCATGCTGCACATAACACAAGTGTTCATCCCAAAGCTTAGGATGTTTGTTGCAATATCCTCTGAGTAACTGGATCACTGTCCTATTAACTACTTCTGTCTGGCCATCAGTTTGTGGATGAAAAGCTATGCTTTTCTTTAGTTTGGTGTCCATCAGTTCCCACAGACTTGACCAAAACTTCCCCACGAATCAGGTGTCTCAATCAGATACAATGGAAGTGGGTAATCCAAAATGAACCCATACATGTTCAAAGAATAGTTTTGCAGTTTGTTCAGCTGTAATCTTTTTATTACAAGGTATCAAAATACTCATTTTGCTGAACCTATGCACAACAACATATAGATAATCATGACCTTTCCTAGATTTAGGCAGTCCTCCAACAAAATCCATGGAAACACTTTCCCAAGGGTGAGAAGGAAATGGTAATGGAGTGTACAAGCCTAGTTTCCTATTGTTGGGCTTGCTTTTAGCACACTTAGTACACTCTCTTACATATCTAGAAACTGTCTCATTCATTTTTGGCCAATAACAAAATCTTTGCAGCTGTGCAACTATTTTACTTACCCCAAAGTGACCTGATATTAGAGAAGTATGTGCTTCTCGAATGATCTCTACTCTTTCAGTTTATGGAATGCATAACTTCCCACAATGGTATAAGAGTCAATCCTTTACATGATAGTCCAATTCTTCTACTCTTCTGCCTTGACTTAAAGTTGCATATACATCTTTAAAGTCTATATCTTGAGCATATTTTTCAATGTAACTCTCATGTAACACAAAATTATAACTAAGTATAGTAGATGCATTTATAATGGGTCTAGATAACATGTCTGCAACTTTATTATGTATGCCATTTTTATATATGATGACTAAATGAAACTTTTGTAGAAAACCCATCCATCTATAGTGTCTTGATTGCTGCAACTTAGTTTGGGAGTGTAGATATTGAAGTGGTTGATCAATATGTATGACTGTCTCTTTGCCCATTAAGTAATGTTTCCACTTTTTCACACTCTGTGCTAATGCATACAATTCTTTATCATATGTAGGATAGTTAACTACTGCAGAATTAAATGTTTCAGAATGATAACATATGGGTTTATCGTGTTGTGTCAACATTGCTCCCATGGCATAGTCACTGGCATCTGTTTGGATCTCAAATGGTCTCTGAAGATCAGGCAGTGCTAGTACAGGTGCTGTACTAATCTTTTCTTTCAAGGTGTCGAAGGCTTTCTATTATTTGCCTCCCCACTGAAACACCTTGTTCAATCCTGTTAAAGCATGTAAGGGAGCTGCAATTAAAGAAAAGTTAGAAATGAACTTTCTCCAATATTGTGCTACTCCTAAGAAGCTTCTAACTTCTGTAGCAGATTTGGGTTTAGGCCAGTTCACAATGACTACCACTTTAGAGGGATCTATCTTCAATTCACCACCCCCTACTATATGACCCAAATAATTTAGAGATGTTTTGCCAAATTCACATTTTGAGAGTTTAACATAAAGTTTTTCTCTTTTCAAAACATCTAGTGTCTGCTTAACATGCTTTAAGTGTTCTTCCCATGTTTTGCTAAATATTAGAATGTCATCCAGATACACAATAACAAAATCATCAAGAAAAGGTCTGAGTACATCATTCATTAATCTCATGAAAGTAGCAGGAGCATTAGTTAAGCCAAAAGGCATAACCAGCCACTCATACAATCCCTGCTTTGTTTTGAAAGTAGTCTTCCATGCATCTTGTTCTACAACTCTAACCTGATGGTATCCACTGTGCAAGTCTAACTCGGAAAACTAAATAGCTTCCTTCAATTGATCTAAAAGATCATTTATGCGAGGAAGGGGATAACGATTTTTGATTTTTATCTTATTCAGTGCTCAGTAATCAATGCACATTCTCCACGAGCCATCTTTCTTTCTCACCAAAACGATTGATGACCCATAAGGTGATGTGCTAGGTCTGATGAACCCTTTCTCGAGCAACTCCTGCACCTGCTTATTGATTTCAGCATTCTCTAAAGTAGACAAATTGTACATTCCAATGTTAGGCAATGGAGGATCTTGCTGCAAAATAATATCATGTACCATTTCCTTTTTGGGTGGCAGAACTTTAGGTTCTTGAAACAAGATATCATACTCTGAAACAACCTATTCTAAATCAGCTTGCTGTTTAGCATTACGGCCCTCAAATACATTGGTTTTATCAAGTTTCTTTTCCTTTACAACCATTAGTAAGAATTGTTTACATGAATTTATCATTCGTTTCATTTGCCCTGAGTTTATGAGAGTATAATTATTCTTGAGCTTATGAGCTCTTACAAAGTATTCGATTCCATCTTTAGCAAGTAGATACTTGTTCTCGGCTCTATAGAAAATAGCTTTTTTGTCATACAAGTAAGGACTTCCTAAAACAATTCCACATATATCCAAAGGAATTATGTCTAACACAACCTCATCTACAAACGGTGACCCAAAAGAAAACTTGAGTTTGCACTGTCTAGTCACTTGTAGTTGTGCTTTGTCATTCAACCATCCTAATGGGTATGGTTTCTTGTGAGGTGTAGTTACTAATCCCAACTTCTTTACAATTGCTTTAGAAATTAAATTTACTTGTGAGCCACTATCAAACAAAGTATCAACCTTTTGATGTTTGGAAATAACTCGAATATGGAAAATCTCATGTCTTTTTCTCTCATTTTCTTCATCAATAATAGATTGTGCAGAATTACTAGTAGATGCTTTAGAATTCTTACCTTTTATACCTGTGGCTGCAATAGTTGTTTCATCTCTTGAGTCTAACCCCAAATCCTTCTGAATAGCTGCAGCAATATTCTTCTTCTTGCCCTCAAACTTCTTAGGTCTCAGCTTTGGATGTAGAATCCAATAGTGCTCATCATCGTGCCCATCCTTTTTACAGTGAGTGCATGAAGCCTTGCTTTTCTGTGTAGTATTAGCCTTCCTTGCTTTCCGTTTCTACTTTCTTTTCTCCTTATTCTTGCTTGCAGTGGGTTGGGATGGTCCCCCAACTTCTGAACTTCCATTCTTTCCTCTAGCTTCTAGATGAGTAGCTTGTACAGATACCTCATCTATACTAGTGGGATTAAACATGAGGATAGTGTGCCTCATGTAGCTATGTAGACCACCAATGTACTTCAACAGAGTCTTAGGTGAGTCTAATGAAATTCCTGAATCAATGCTCTCTTTCTAAATTCTTGAGTATACCCTTGCACACTTTTCCCTTTCAACTGTCGAAGAGTTTTCCAACTCATCATGGCTTGTTGCATGTAGGCCAATAGATAGAACTACTTTTTGATTGCAGAAACAAATTCACTCTAGACAGAGATAGTCTTACCATGTCTCTTCATGTTAGCTTTGGTCTTGCCTTCCCACCAAACCAAGGCAGTGCCTCCATGGCATAGGCTTGCCAGCTAAATCTTGCTCTTGTCGGAATCAATACTCTAAACCCTGCAATAAACATCAATTTGTCTAATCCAATTGTCCAACTTTTCTGCATTCAACTATCCATCATATATAGGTAAATCAAATTTAACATTTATTTTGATCAAAGATGCTTTCTTTTTGTGTTCAGGGCTATTAGGAGGTGTGAGAAAGCTTTCCTCTTTCCCTTTTCCTTTTGAGTGGTCATGGAAGTGAGACTCATCTTCTCCTCTATCTTGCTTGAAGCCTGATGAATCTTCCTCCTTATGCTTTCTAAAGTCCCTATACATTTCCTCTACCATGGACTTTATGGCTAGGAAACTGTCTATGAATTGAGGCTCTAGTCCTATAGAACCTTCTTCTGACATTGTCTTCTGAGGATAGACTCTCCCAATCTCAGGATTAGTTTCAACCAACTCTCCTTCTCCTAACTTGAGCTTTGATCTAGTTAGCATTCAATAGCTAAACCAACACAAGCTTGTCTAACCTTAATAGCCTAGAGCTCTGATACCACTTGATCTGAAAATCACCCTTGAGTGATCTCAGTTAAATAATTAATGAGTGAAGATATTACAGACTCATGTGCTGGTGTGTGTCCATGTTATTTTAGGCAATGGATCAATCAGATTAAAAAATACACGGACATTGGAAAATGGAAAACAGTAAGAGAAATACAATGCAAGAACACAACAATTAATAAGGAGTTCACCCTATTCTCCAGGGCTACATCTCCAGTCTAGCTTTCAGTGGCCTTCTTTTATCATGTCTTCAAAGCATAGATTTACAATGATGAGCTCAATTTGAGTCTCTTGAAACAGAAATGATGTTGGTAGGGTGGTTCTTGGATTCCCCAAGCCACTAGAGTGCACAAACTCTTTTCCTTACCAGATCTTGACCTCTCTAGTCTTTAATGGGAGGAGCCCAATATGGTACTCGATTCCTGATAGATCCTCTCAGGGATTGCTTGAGCCTCTCAAGCTCTCTGTCTGCTCGATGTTGCCTTATGATGCAGGTCAGCTTAGCACTCTGTCTTTCTACTTCTTGCTTTATTGTCTTTTCTTTGCTCTCGCTTTCTCTGTCTTCGTTCTCTTTCCCCATTGTTCTATTCTCTTTCTATTCATGGCTAAAAGCCAGTCTATCTCATGAATGCTCACTTCCTCTTCCACCCCTTCAGTTCACCTGCTGCTATTCGCTTGGAGTTCCCTGCCTCTATGTCTTCGCCAACGTCTCACAGGGAGTGGCCACTTGTCCTCTTACAAATTGTGCCAGCTCTTCTTCATCGGTTCAGTTTTTCAGTTACACTGTGGAATGAGTCATCTGCCAACTCAATGGTCAAATCAGACGTCAAACTTCTCTATGCCGTGGCTTAATTCCCCTGTCAATTCTGGTTTCTCCATCGGGTGCAATCTCCACCGTCAGATCTGGAGCCCCTAGATCCTATGACATTTGCTCATTTTGCGCGGTTGACTTGCTCGACTATTAGCGTGCGATGAGTAGCAATTTTCTCTCTCATCCACTTGCCACACATCGGGCACTGAATGGAATTGCTCATTTTTCTCCAAATCCGCTTACCACCCAAGGGTGCCCCCGATATACTGCCGGTTTTGGAGCGCGGGACCCACCTTTCACCTTAGCGCTTTCCCCACAGTTTTCCCGGCTTCCATGCGACTGAGTGCTTCGGGGATTTTCCTTATTGAGGGGTTTTGCCCTTAGCGCTAAGTGCTAATCGTGTATAAAAAATGCCCTCTATTTCCCAACCTCAGCTTACGAAGTGCCAATTTTGCCTCCTGCATGGTCTCCATGGGCCTCGGTCAGCATGCTTTAACCGAGGTCCTCATCGTTCCTTGCTGGCTACAAACTGCCATTGTCCAGAGGTTTTCTTGATCGCTTTGTGCTTATAATTCGAAGTCTTTCCTGTTTTGATACAGCCATGGCTCTTTAATAATCTTCATGGATCCGATTTGGATCACCAACATAGTCTGGTTCTCTTGAATAAAATCTTGAAGGGCCTCATTTGTGACATCGCGAACCATTTCGTCAATGTCATGCTGATCACCTTTAGTTAAGGTGATCAGGTCAATGGTGAATTTCGAGGCCTTGAACTTCTTCCTCGGTCCTGTGCTCTCTATCGTGTGTGGGTGCTTCAGCTGTGTGTGCACGGTCCCTGGGTCCGCACTCCCTTCTGCTATTTCTGCTTCTTCTGCTGCCTGCACTGTTGCTGCTGCTTCTACGGCCTTCTTCTCATCGGTGCCTTTTTGTGCTGCTTCGCGCGCTACCCTTAACTTAGCTGCTACTGTTTCCTTCCGCCTTTTCTCGGCCAATTGTGTGACGCGCAGCTTGGAATCATCCTTCTTCTTCTGCGCTGCCACCTTCTCAAGTTCTGCAAGATCTGGGGCGTGCCATTCCAGAGGCCATGTCTCCAAGACAGTAAAGATGGCATCGTCAGTGGCTATAAAAGGTAGCTTTGTCCACTACTTCACCAAATCCTTATGCACCCTAATAAAAATGTTGTGCATATCATCTTTAAAGTCTACAAAACTCTGTAGATTGTTGTACATCGTGGGCAATAGGTGCTGCTTCTGGTTGATCCACATCTGGATGTTCATCTCCATGAGCACCTAGAAGATTTTGGTGTCGTGTATCTGTTTCGTGTCCTTTGTGGCCCAGAGTGAAGCATACTTCGCGGCCTTTGGTAATTATCTGTTAATGCTGGGGAATTGACTGTCCTCTGGCAGTTCCCCCACTATGAGCACTATGGATAAAAAGTAACACGCATGGTGGATGGTTTTACCCTGCTCCTAGGCTTTGTGACAATTTTTCAAAAATTCCTCGCAGAGGAATTCAGACCAGTTGAACTGGACCACCTTCGCAGACTGCTCGGCCAGTGCAACCACTAGCGCTGGTACCTCATCAGCATGGCACTTCCTCATAACTTTGTCGGCCAGGATTTGGGTTGCTATGCGTACCCCTTTGTCCTTGATGCTAGAGATGGCGTAGCCCCTCTTCTTCTTCTCCAGCTTGTATTTCGTCTTCATGGCTTCTACAAGGGCCAAATCACTACCCTTTCCTTCGGCTATGGTCGCGGGGTCCTTTCCTTTATAGGGGAGCCAAGAAATGTGGTGAATTAGGTCTGCCATGATGGGGATAGGCTCCTCCAGCCATAGATACCCATCATGCACTAGGTAGAGCAGCTGCCTGATGAAAAAAATGGTTATGGACATGCGGTGGAAATGCAACACCCATAATAAGTTCAGCAGCACGACCTTTTCCACACCGTGCAACCACTTCCATGGCTCTAACATTGTCACCAGCCCCACGGTGTTTTTCTTCATGAGATTCCCGGTCTCTAGGTGAGGGAAATTCTCACAATTAGTAAGGTCCCAATCTTCAAACTTCATGGTTGGCATGTGGCCCAAGTGCGTGCCTTGAAAAAAAATGCCATTTAGGAGGAGCGAGGTCTGGAGTGAACTCTTGGTTTCATCCAGATCCTTCAATACTTTGGTCTTCCCTTTCCATGGAGGGACATATGCGGGCAGTTTTGTTGCAGAGCATGCAGGTTGAATATCCTCCTCCATGCCTTCGTCTTCTTCCTCTATGATGATCAGGGCCTGGAAATCTTCTTCTTCCTCATCTGTTTCTATAGTGATAGCTTTCCCCTTCTTTGCTATCGATAGTTTGCTGCGTAGCGGGTTCCTAGGAGACACGCGTATGGGGGCCATTGCTTGTTTATATTTCTTGGGCGTCGGCATACGCGATTATTTGGGGATTTCTGCTACAACCCTGGCACCTTCTGGAACATCTTCCACCATTGGGGTCTGCATGGCCTCGCCGATGGTTACCTCTTCAATTCCCAAACCATCCGTAGTTGCTGTCATCGTATCTAGGCTGTATTCTGTCACTCACAAACTCAGGGGCTCAATTATCGCTCGACTCTCAATGCTCAGTGCTTTGTTCAATCGCTCAATTCTCAAATGACCAATTGTTGTTTGTTGGGCATCTTTGTGTGTTTTATAGTGCCTTTCCAATTCGAATTCGACCGTTCCCCCCAATTCTAGTCCATTAATTCTTTCTTGGCAGGAGATTTTCCCAAATCTTGCCCATAAATCGCGTCTTAAATGCCCGCCGCCTGCTCCATTTGGACTCAAGTCGCACATCCCATCGTGAATAGTGACCTGAATGGTCACTTTCTGGCCAATCCGTGCGGCAGCACAACCCTCTGTGCGCGGTCGCAAACCTTGTGACTCTCTACTTCTGCATGCATCACTAGTATCGTGCATCTCTTGGGCAGAATAGTTTATAGTCCCGTGCTCCCTTCCAACTACCTGGAGCGCTAAGACTGCCCTTCCCATGCCTAGTTAGGTGGTCGCACCACCCGTGTGGGGCTCCATCTTGTCCTCCCCATGGTTCGTGGAGAATCCCCATCGTCTATTGTTGTGATTGGTATCGCGCACTTTAGCACTTGCAATGCGCTACCCTGGTCCCTACATTTGGCGATATGTGGTCCAAGCCAAGGCATCAGACTAACCAATTCACGACAATAGTGCTCAAACCTGTCAGTATGATCGTACGCACCTTGCCTTACCATCCTAGGTTCTTTGACGGAAACGACTTCCTTTATCTCGTCCTCCAGCTTCTTGACCCCCGCATCCATCATAATGCTTTTCTTCCTTAATCATACCTTTTCTTTTTCAAGTTCGTGGAGTCGAAAGTTCCCCCATCAGATTTCTTCCTCAAGTCCAATGTGTTCTGTTTCTTGCGGCTGTGTGATTCCTTCGTTCCAAGCTTCACAGATTGTCATATCTACAGGTGCTGCTATGCGCAGACTAGGCTTCGCATGCTCTATAGGGATTACAGCCCCTGCTTCATGCTTCAGCTTCGGAAGTGCTAGCACGGTCAAGGTTTTGCACATGGTCCTATAAGCCCATAAAACTGTTGGTACGCGCAGGTCACAGTCAGTTCATCTCACATGGTGGACTGTGTTCAACACTTCACACACCTTGTCAAAGGCTTCCCCGCGTATAATATTTGGCATGCTTGGTCTTATCATACTTCATCATTCGCGCCCTCATCTTGCCCGCTCCTACTTGTTGTTCATGTTTCCTATTGTGAGGACATTGTGCATTTGCGCAGGTTGCGTACCATACTCCTATATCCATCTGGAGAGGTGGGCACATAGGTTGTTTCGTCCATCATAGTTGGATTTCATCCGCATCCGAGGCTTTCCAAACTATATGAGCATTATTCTTGTATAGTCATGCCAGTTCTCAAAACTTATTTGATGCGTACCCCACCACCTTGCAGGCGTAGAGCGCAGTGCCCATTTCAGAGCATCGAACCGCTACTGTTCCGGCACTTCTCTTTCAAATTTGTTCAGGAAATCATCTACTGCGGTCAGTCTATCATACATAGGTAGATCCATTGCCTCTGCTACTACACATCGTAGTGACTTTATCATCATGTTGCAATTGAGTGTGGTTACCTCGTGTAACCGATTCTGCCATCGTTCTATTTCCATGTCCGAATCTGATGTGCAAGAACTTTCACGCTCCCACAAAATCCTCCCATCCACTGTAGGATTCACCCAATCCTGTTCCCGAGCAGTTATCTTGTAGATACAGTCTAGATCGTCGTTGCTCTTGTCATCGCACACTGGCTCTGTGTAGCGCGATCCTTCTGCAGGGTCTAAAGCTACCACTACACGCAATGACTTTTTCCCAAAAATCATTTTGTGCTTCTTTAGATTTATCACTCCGTTCATATCAGTGGCCCTATCTATTCCCAGTAGTGTGGGAGAGGGATTGTTGTCATCAATAATCTCTATTACTTTGAAATCTGCAAGCGTGCTCGCACCTTCGATATCTACCGTTATTCCCTACAATCTTCCCATTGTTAGGATCTTTTGTTTGTTCGCCATTTGTAATTGAATAGGGGACCATTGTAATGCGGGCCTGCCCATGCATTCCCATTTTTGCTTTGGCAGTACGTTTGCGTATGATCCTAAGTCCAAAATCACTTGATCCATTTCATATTCCCCGATTTGCACAATCAATCTCATCTCCCTTCCTATTCTCGTTGTGTGCTTCCCGAGCTTCCGGACTACGCGCAGTTCCCCTAATCCAGCACATCTAGTGATGAGTTCTTGCAGTCCCTTCACAACCTTGCTGTTGTGCAACAACTTCATGCATGTCTCCAGAAAGGTAGTAAGCATTGATGGGTCCATCTCCGGTTCTAGTTTGTCTTTACTACATGAAGTGAAGGCCTTCGTGAAGCTCTTCTTAGCTTCCATGAATGTCTCCTTCGCGCGCTCCAAATCAAACTCTGGTTCCTTTGTCGGAGCCTTGCGAACCTAAGCACTCTCTTCTAGCTACTTACTTGGGTCCTCCTTGTGTGGCTCAGACCTCATCATTTGTAGGTTCTGAGTTGGGGGAGGTTGGAGAATTCATTTATCGCAGAACCTCGCTATCAGTGTGGGGCAGTCCTCTGTCTCATGATCAAACTGTGTACAATATAAACATGATGCTCTTGTCGGATTTGTACAATCACGGGTATAATACCCTGGCCCTCCGCAATTGTAACAAATCAACTGTCCGTGACCCCTTCCTGGTCCCATTCCACCTTGACCTCATCCGTGCCCCTGAAATCCAGTGCGCTCCATCCCTCCATTTTGATCAAGGGCTTGCGTTTTGGCCTGAACCTTGTAGGTAGGAGTCCGATCCATCATCAGTTCATAACTTCTACAAGTATGCTCATCATGGCCTAACCTGCAAAAATTACAAAATAACTGCTGGGAAGTCTGTGTATACTTTTGTAATAGATGAAAGTTATCTATAGTATGCTTCCCTCCTATTTGAAAAATCACGCACCATAACGCAGGCGCTATGCTTGGCCCAGCTTGTGCCTCTGGTCTCAATGGCATTGGCCCTCCTCCCGCTAGGTAGTTTACGAAGATTCGACAATGGTCATTGTCATGTCCCTCACCTTTGCACTTTATGCACCATACCTCCTTGCGCGCTTCTAGGCGAGCTATCCTGTCTTGTTTCAAACTCTGCATCTCAAGACACAAATTTTTCAACCGCATGTGGATCTGTTGCACTCCCAAGCTAGGATCTTGTATTGGGGTCTCGTGCAGCCACATTGCAATCTCAATGGCATTGGCCCTCCTCCCACTAGGTAGTTCGCAAAGACTGGAAAATGGTCATTTTCATGTCCTTGGCCTTTGCACTTTATGCACCATACCTCCTCGCATGCTTTTGGGCAAGCTGTCCTATCTTGTTTCAAACTCTGCATCTCAAGACACAAAATTTTCAACTGCGCATGGATCTGTTTCACTCCCAAGCTAGGATCTTGTATTGGGGTCTCGTGTAGCCGCATTGAAATCTCCAAGGCTTCGGCTTGAGTAGATAGCTTCTGCTATGACAGTGCGGTCCTCAGATGCGGCGTTAGTGACACTACAGACCATGCGCGGTGCTGTCCATCCATCAAGGTTATGTTGGCTTCACGAATCATACCCTTCAGTCTCTGATCCAGCTCCCAAGGGGTCTCAGCTGGAAGCATCGTGATTTCCTTACATCCAATAATCGACTGGGTCTCTGATTTTGGCCTGTTAAATTCGTTGTTTAGCGCAACTTGGATATCTGTGATCCCCATGTTTGGATTGTCATTAGAATGCTTAATGTACCACGTCAGTGCGCGATCCTGAAACGCGTTTACCAACGTCACCTTCTTTATGTTGTCATCCATGACTCCTTGCACTTCCCATATAGCCTTTACCACGAACCAAAATTGGTCTGGATCTTCGTTCCCTACCCCTTTGAACACCGACAACTTTATTGCGCTCACCATATTGAACTGTGGTGGTGGCAGAGGTGGTGTGGGCAGAGATGTGGGTGAAGATGGTGAAACTGGTGGTGGTGTAGGTGGGGTTGGTATGCGTGGAATTTGTTGCCTTATCAAACTAATCATGCTTCTTGGTGAAACTTTCACGATCTCTTCCTCACTTTCTTGTAGAGGTGAAATCAAGGGACTAGTCTCTAATTCTTCGCTATTTATGTTTCTGTAGATCCTCCCACTTCGCATAACCCTAAACATCAATTTATTCGCATAACCTTCTTTTCACACAGTAGTATTTTAATCCAAGTGTTCAAAGCTTTAATGTACTTACCTTGCGGTCCTTTGAGGAAGCGTCGCTCTGCCTCGATGTAGTTGACTGACGTGTCTACTACGAACTTGGTGATAAACCCTCCTATAATTTGATCGAGCCAATGGTCCACAGCGTGCGCGATCTTATCTTCTGATGCTTCTAGTCTGCGCACCAACTCTAGAGTCCACACAATAGGTTTGTCGAGCCTACACCTTCCCTGACTGTCTGCTAGCTTTGTGATCCACTCATACAACTCAGAGGGTAAGGATGCAAAGAAAATTTCGTGGATTTTCATATATAAGTAGTGCTCTAACCATTGTACCTTCGATACTCACGGATTCCTATTTTCTTGCACCACAAACTCGTGAATCTTTCTATCCAACCACCCTTCAATTTATTTTTTTGTAAGATTCCAGTGACACGACATCAGGCATCTCTTATGCAGATCCTGGTCCCGGCAACAGAACCATTTGTTGGCTTATTGGGGCTTGACCCAGGTTCAAAGGTGATTTAGCCAAACAAATCTTGGTAGTACTAGCCTTTTCGGCAATAGTCTACGGAACATGGACTGAGGTCTTACCCGAAGTAGTATGGGAGGGTGCTAGAACTAGGTTTCCGAACCTTGGATATGTTTGATGAGTTCAAGAGGTCAGTGGTTTGACCTTGCGCTCACGTCACTACGCACACTTACCTGTACCTCATAGCCTGAGATGCTGCCTTCGCGTATCCCTACTCAGGGGCCGAGCATTGTTGTTACCCAAGTCCTTACTAGTATTCTACTATTAGTTGCTTAACTTAGCTTATTTGTATTCATAAGTTACTCTTAGAAATATAAATCATTCATACATGTGCGCGCTGTAAACAAACAATATATTTGAAATTTACATCAACCATGCATTAATCCAAGAACAGATACACGAATTGGTAACAAAACCTTTCTTTATTAATCTCTTCTTCGGTTACAGAATCGACTTTTCCCTGCGCACTCAGCTGCAGGGGTCTGCGCACTCAGTGGCAGACTACTAGGCCTTTGCGCACTCAGCTGCAGAGCCCTTTCCTACCATACGAACCAAGACCCACTTCGTCACTTAGACTCTATCCACGCCTCTTCTCTTCTACTTTCTTCGTTATCTTTTACACTTAGATCCTCACTCTATTTATACAATCCCATGGTCCGTGGACCATGGGTAGGCCGACATTACATTACAAAAGTAGGGCGGACAACCCTATGAATCTATCATACATTTCGCGCTCCACGCTCGTAATTTGCAGAGAATTTACAACAATATTCAGTCAAAACATGGGCTTTGAGCCCCAAAACATGCCTCGAGGGGATTCCATGCCCAACACTAGGCGAGATTGAGCAAAATCTTCGTAGGGTTCTAGGAATATTCCTTCATTCTAGAAGATTCCCACCTCTTATCCTCTCTGACGAGCTCAAAATTGGATAGGGAATGAACCAAATAACCTCCTATCCTCTCATCCCTTCCTCCATTGAAACTAACTCCCAAATTGGAAAGCCATTCAATGCCAAATTTGTGACAAAACCACCTCCATTTCCCTATAAATTGAGAACTCATCATAGTGATCAGGGGTTGGACTTTGAGAATTTGTAAGGAGATAATGTTGGTGTGAGGGTTGAGATTGTAAGCAAGTATTATTATGCTGCCGAAGTGTTGTGCTTTTGATGTGATGAAGGATGGAACTCAAGCTGGATGAGTGACATGGGATTGGACTTCTTGGTTGTAACTCTTCCTTCTACTTAATAAAGATGTTTACACCTTTTCCCATATTCTTGTCTTTATGTATGATGATTATATGTGTAAATTCTCTCGATTCCATTTGCTTATAGTAGATAGATCTCTTGCTTTGATTGGTTTTTTGTCCTCTGTTTATGATTGTAGGTACTTATCGAGCTGATTTAGTTTGAGAAGGAGCGACCAGAGCTATTCAAAGGAGACAAAGGGAAGTGAAAGATAACAAGTAGGTCCCTTGTCTTATTTATCTTCTATAGAAAAAGGTTAAATTCTTTAAATTTGTTGTTCTAGGTGTAGCGACCCACCTAGGGAAATTGTATTTATTCGTAGATGCAAAATTCCACATAACAAATTGGTGGCCATACTGGGGAATGATCATCATTTCGGGTAGTTTACCTTCATCCCAGTACACCATACTAGACTTTACTTGCTTCAATTGATCTTGTTTCAGCCTTTTTGAAGTGTTTTTTGGTAAAAATTGTGCTTGAAAGCCCCTAGAATGGCCTCTCTGGCACCAGCGCAGGCTTGGTCAGGACACAGAGCATTGCAAAGCACCCTTTGCTTGAGGACAGTGCTTTGAAGCACATTGTCTCCCATTCAAGGCTGCGATGATCCTCCTTAAGTAAAAAATCCTACCTTTGACTTGATTTTTTCCAAATTTCCTCCTGTTTCTGCTTGCTGAAAGATCAATGATTGTTGTGTCTCTGAAATCAATTTGTGTTTCCTTTTCTAGCCCTACTTTGGCCTTTATTGTTTAGTGTTTCTTAAATGATTTCTTTGTCACTATAAATTCATTGTCAAAGTTAGTTTATAGTCAATTAATCTTTGCAGAAAAGAAAGTGTCGTAAAGTTTTCATTTCTTTCGAAAAGGAATTGTTGTAAAGTCTTCATTTCTTGCAAAAGATTGATTGATTGTATGTGCATTAGTTTCCTTTTGTTCATCTCAACATTAAGGGAATTGAAAAGAAAAACTTGCATTGTGCATATTGTAGTTTGTGAATTCTTGATAGGAATATCTAGGGAAATTGCATTAGGTGTGCTCTTTGCTCTTTGCCAAAGATTTGATTGCTCTATCCCTTACTAGCTATGGTTCTCATTGTTAATTGAATGAAAGAATGTTTCTCATGTTAGTTTCATTCTAGGAATTGCAAACATACATCACGTGGTGAACCTTGAAAGGAAAATTCTTAAGAAGATCAACTTAAAAGTTATCTCAATTAACCTAATGGAGCATTGTAACTTAACGCAAAACATTTAGAGGTTCTAGGCTAGAGATTTTTCTGACGTCATTAAACATAAAAGTTGTTGCTAACTTGTTTGCAATACATTCCGAGTGTGATACCTCATTCCATGTACATAAGTATATCGTAGCTCTTCGATGTACCTTCAGGTATATATGGCGGTGTTACAGTACGTAAAGTATAAAGGAATGCTCTCACTATGCGGTTTCACATTAGACAATGCTAACATGGATTGGGCCTCCACATGCTTTCAGGTGTATATGGGAGGACTACATTAGGTTTCTATTTATCCTTAGGTAACCGAGTTGGCCGCCTTATACACTATGATACACCAAACACAACATTCAGGGAGATTTCCTACACGTATGTTAAGTCCTTGGTTTACTGAGGCAGTATATTGCAGTTCACAGTTGCTTGGTAATCCTTTTGCCTAGATTATCCCTATTTTGTTTTGTTATTTTATTTTGATTAAAATAAAATGAATTGACTGTGGATAACATCCTCCAAGCTCACTCCTTAGTTTATCTTAGGTTGAGACATATGGCAACAACTCTGGAGTCCACCGATCAAGGAATTCCTTTTGATGGGAATCCTAGTCCTTTTCCTCCTTTCGGAAATATTGGTGCTCCTTATATGGCTTCATTGTCCTTTCCGAAAGTTACCATTGGCTTTCCAGTATGGTTGTTTTCAACCTCCTTGGTTCAAAATGTCATTATTTCTCTGTGATCGATTACTCCTCCAACTGGGCAAAATCAACCTCCAGATGATCCTAAAGTTGACCCTTTGCCTTCTTCCTCTGTTTTTTTTCCTCCCCTTCTTCCTCTTCGCCTGGTGAAATTATTGACACTAGTAACCAAGTGGATAAGAAGAGGAAGAAAGGGAAGAAGAAGAAGAAGAAGAAGAAGAAGAAGAAGAAGAAGAAAATTCAGCAGGGGAACAACCAAGAAACCATTGCTTTGAATGCAAATTCAGATGAGAAACTGTCCGATAAGCCTCATAAAGTTCGATATCCATGAAAAATTTGTAAGGGAGACCATCTTCTTCAAAATTGTCTAGATATTCCTCAGATCTTAGAAGAATGGTCTTCTTATTCACATCGTCTTGTGTCATCAACTTCTGGAGATCATGTTGGTGACACACCATCAACTAGTGGTAGTAAAGTTCATGGAAAGAAGGGTAAAGTTAAGTTTCCGTGTAGGTTATGTGAAGGGAACGACCCCATTCAGCTTTGTACCTATCTGGATGAAGCTAAAAAAGTGTTAGATAACCGTCCTGTTTCTCCGCAGTGACTTCCATCTAGTTACAGGAGAATCTCCCTTAATCATTCACTAGTTGATAAAGTGACTGACCCAAATCAACCATCGGTCAAACCCACTCTCTTAGAATGTGAATCCCATGAGTCTATACCTGACCAATCATAGGTCGAGGAAACAGTTGACCTGATTTCACCTTCAGTTAATCATACCTTTCCTGAAGAGAGTGAATATGATGCCACTCAGGTTCTTTTTGTTTCATTATATTCCAATGAGCTTGGAGGAAAACCTCCTGTTCCATCAAAACAGGAGGAAAATCCTCCTGTTCTCGTAACTCAAGGGGATAATTATCCCATTCTTATGGTACCCCCTCCAAGTAGTCTGGTCACTTCCTTGGTGGGAATCGATTGGCAAGATGTTGTCTTCCTTCTTATTTGGCTTTCTAGATCATAGTACAAGTTTGTAATATGATTGTACCTAGTACTATTATAGACGAAGATGCATATGTGAGTATCCTTTCCTCCACTACTTGGCAAGTGCTTGGTTTGCCGCCACTAGTGCCTATTACCTAGAATCTGTTGGCTTTTAATAGAGGAACCAGTCAACCATTAGGGATCCTTCCTCAGTTGCCTATTACTTTGGGAGAAAATTGTTTATCTCAATGTGATGGTAGTCCTAGGCCCTTTAGATTATAATTTACTTCTTGGGCATGACTATGTTTATGACATGGGGGCTATTGTTTCAACATTCTTTCGAGTGATGTGTTTCTCGCACGAAGGCAGAATTGTCACCATTGACCAAATTTCATTTCCCAGTCCAAATATGGCTTCCAGTCAACCATATTACCTAAATGGTCCTTCTGTCCTAATGGTATCTTCCCCGCAAGGGGTTAATTATGTGGCAACCTGTTCCATGCCTACATCAATGAATGATCAATTCCGTGATGTTGTACATTATGTATTGGGTAAGTGGAACCAGATCTGCCCTTCCATAGCATTGTTCTCCCATCTGATGAGAACCTCTTGGAAGTCATGACCTATTATGGGTCATGATCAAGGGTGTTAGCATAGTTCCTTGTATTGTGTCAAGCTCATTAAAAAATGAAACAAGGAATACGAGGATGGTTCTTTTCCTGTGTCAACCTCATTAAAAAATGAAACAACATGTGAGCATAGTTCCTTGTCTTGTGTCAAGCACGTTAAAAAATGAAACAAGGAATATGAGGGTAGTTCTTTTACAGTGTCAACCTCATTAAAAAAATTAAACAAGTCCTAGAGAAAAGTTCCTTGTCTTGTGTCAAGCTCATTAAAAAACGAAATAAGGAATCAGAGCATTCCTTGTCTTGTGTCAAGCTTGTTAAAAAATGAAACAAGGCATCAGAGCAGAGTTCCTTGTCTTGTGTCAAGCTCGTTAAAAAATGAAACAAGGAATCAGAGCAAAGTTCCTTGTCTTTTGTCAAGCTCTCTAAAAAATGAAACAAGGAATTTGAGCAGATTTCCTTGTCTTGTGTCAAGCTCATTTAAAAAATGAGACAAGGACCCCTGGATCAAAGTTCCAACTCAAATCTTTGATTAGATCTCATAAAATCACAGTCGAGTCTTTCACTTGATCTCGTAAATGAACCTTCATTCCATCCACTTGATAGCCACAAGTAGTCTACTTAGGTGAATGCAATGAAGCTTGGGGGGCATCCAACTCGAATCAAGTCATCATGCTGGGGGCATGTAAACCAATCTCAAGCATAGTTTTTCATTTCAAGCTTGTGTAAACATGAAACTGAATCCAAGCACAGTTTTTCATTTCAAGCTTGTGTAAACATGAAACTGAATCCAAGCATAGTTTTTCGTTTCAAGCTTGTCTAAAAATGAAACTGAATCCAAGCATAGTTTTTTATTTCAAGCTTGTGTAAACATGAAACTAAATCCAAGCATAACTCCCTATGGTTCAAGCTTGTGTAAAAATGAACCCATCTCCATTTTAACTCTCGTGATTTCCATTCTATCAGCCTCTTCTGATGAGCTTTGGTTTTTCTCCTTCCGTTGTCACTATCTTCTTGGCCAATCATATGCTTTCACTTGGTTGTTTTACCCTTTTTAAGGAACAGTTGCAATGAGTGGTCTTATTAGCTAACCTCTTCACATAAATCAACATGTTTTGAGAAGTTCCAACATCACCGGAACTAGTTTATATCCTAGACAACACTCGTTCCTCTAAATGGAGTCCTCTTTAAGCTCTTTTCAGACTCTCGAAATATGAAAAGATTGCCGAGCGCTTGTCCTTTTCAGCGCATTAACGGATTGGAAATGACATATAATCAGTATAAGTTTAACCCTTTTCCAGACTGAGATAGATTATTTATGAAAAATGAATATGTTGATCGAACATGGTCAATAGGTTCTCTCTTGTATTATTTTACACTTTTTTCGACTTGAGAGACAAACTTACGAAAAAGAACTTGTGGAGTTCTCTTTTTGTCCATTTTCAGACTCTCTAAACATGAAAAGGACCAAGTTCTCATTGTTATTAAACTCGTTAGAACATCAAATAGAGACAAACTTGTCCATCATGACAATACTGAGTTTCACCTTCACTAGACTCTTTAAATCATCACATAGCGATGGATTCACCCGAAGGGTGGAATTATACAACAAGCATGTGCTATCCTCCTCAAGCTTGATAAAAAATAAAGAGGTATTGGTCAGCAATGAGCGGGGAAAATGGGAAAAGGGGTAAACCACTTTATGGTATCTGGTCGCTCTTGAACATGACACTTTCACTTCATCTTTGTGACTACTTGGGTTGGGTTATTTGCTTGATTGTCCATCATACCATCCATTACTTTGATTTTGGGTCAATGCTGCTAATTCATTCAGTGTTGCCAACATGTTGAAGAGAAGTCACTCAGTTAAATTCATCATATACAATACTCATAAACCTTCATTTTCATGATCGCCATTCCTGAACCTTGTGTCGTCAGTCACATTCCGTCTCCAAAAATCATTACATTCGTTTCGTGTCATTGATGTGGGATACATCAAGGCCCTCCTGCGACGAGTCACTTCTTGTTGACATCAACACATTATCCAAGAAGTTGACTTAGAGACACCCTTTTAGTACCCTGGGGCTTGCATACACCAATAACAAGTTTCTCGCTTCCGGTGATAGGTTTTCATCACTGACCTTCGACCGAAAGACTTTTTATGGTGTTTGACATCAAAACATCCATTCACACCATGCAAAATGTACTGCAGTACCTTGAGGATCATTATCATTATCAGTGATTTCTCTCGCGTCTATTAATGGCTTACATCATTGGCTGGTAATCAAATAGTGTCTTCCCATGTTCAACTTCAGATCACATATTCACATGGTTAGACTCATACTTGAGCAAATGTTTGAATGAGATAGAAGACCCCGGATCTAGTTTCATCCATCTAGGCTGCGATTTCAGGATAGTACCAAATCATCCGTACGATGGCTTTACACTGATGGTCATCCTGTCATGGATCTATATCTGTAGACGACTATCTATGTACATGTAATGAAAGTTTATATGCTAAGCATGGGTATGCCTTCCCTCAACAATTCACGAAAATCCAAAATATCAATAATATTATGTATTGTAATTGAGGCAGGTTACCATTCGCTTTAGAACCTCCTCATCACATCGTAAAGCATATCACTCGACATTATCATTTTCGACTTCATGCTTTAGGGTGAAACTATTACAGGTCTATTTGGGCACATCACTCCCATCATTCACATCAGTACTTTTAGGGCTCATCAAACCCTAATTCAATTGATACATGCCCTAAGAAAGTCATCACATTGAATGCCATCATTCTTGAGAGTTTCCTAGCCCAAAGACATCCTGAAATGACTCCTTGAGGGACCAACACAACCTTGGTCAGGGGTAAGTGTGTTGTAGAGCAATTAGGATCATTCAAGCCTACTTTGCAGAGCACCTAGGCCCAATTTTACCTGCGCTGGGCGAGATTGAGCGAAATCTTCATAGGGTTATGGGAATATTCCTTCATTCTAGACCATTCTAGAAGATTCCCACCTCTTATCCTCTCCTATGAGCTCAAAATTGGGATAGGGAATGAACCAAATAACCTCCTATCCTCTCATTCCTTCCTCCATGGAAACTAACTCCAAAATTGGAAAGCCATTCAATGCCCAATTTATGACAAAACCGCTTCCATTTCCCTATAAATTGAGCACTCATCATAGTGATCATGGGTTGGACTTTGAGAATTTGTAAGGAGCTATTGTTGGTGTGAGGTTTGAGATTGTAAGCAAGTATTTTTATGCTACCAAAGTGTTGTGCTTTTGATGTGATAAAGGATGGAACTCAAGCTGGATGAGTGACATGGGATTGGACTTCTTGGTTGTAACTCTTCCTTTTACTTAATAAAGCTATTTACACCTTTTCCCATATTCTTGTCTTTATTATGATGATTATATGTGTAAATTCTTTCGATTCCATTTGCTTATAGTAGATAGATCTCTTGCTTTGATTGGTTTTTTGTCCTCTGTTTATGATTGTAGGTACTTATCGAGCATATTCAATTTCAGAAGGAGTGACAGGAGCTATTCAAAGGAGACAAAGGGAAGCAAAAGATAACAAGTAGGTCCCTTGTCTTATTTATCTTCTATAGAAAAAGGTTAAACTCTTTAAATTTGTTGTTCTAGGTGTAGCTAACCACCTAGGGAAATTGTATTTATCCGTAGATGAAAAATTCCACATAACAGTACAGGATGACTGGGATGCTTCCTAGGCATCCGTATAGCCCAGTCAACAAAAATAATATTCCAAGGAATATTTCAACAGGTGGCTCAATCGCATTTTGACAAATGTCAACATGTAATTAGTCAAAGGCATTTAGGTGGACCAATGAGAGGCTAACACGTGGCAAGCCCGGAGGCCACCATGTGCCCTCTCAAAGGTCGGGTAAAATGTTTTGATAGGCCAGGGAATCAAACTTATGACCTCACCTAGAGAAGCCTTATGCATTACCGTTAGGACACAACCACAATACTTAACCATAAATGTTTTCATTTCTATTTAAATGTTAACTGCTGAAAGTTTGAAGGTAAGGGGCTAGCCCAAGGGGATCAACCCCGGTTTCGTGGGCACCATACGACCAACACTGCATGCGGAGGATGCTAGGGAAGTTTGCGACAGTTTTGGAAGGTCCGAAAAATCCGGCACTACTCCAAATTTGGTGGGGTTAACTAGAGTTTCTCTAGATTTGGTGGAGTTTTCCTAGGGAAAACTGAAGAGACCATAAATTCTTCATTATTCGACCAATTTTGGCTCAGAAGGAGTCATTCCTAGATGATTTGGATGCTCTAAATACAATGGAATAGGTCGCATAGGAAGAAACGTACTTTTGTATGTGATGTTTGTACGTTGAAGTTTAAGGAAGCCTAGGGCCACCAAGAGAGGAAGTCAATCCTAGATCATCTGAAGTCCAATTGTAAAGCTTGGATAGTCATTTTTGGGGTTTTTGGGTCTTCTGAATCCAATGGATTAGGTTGAAAAGCCATTGGAGCACTACAGGTCCATGTAATCAGAGAATTGACCATTAATCCAAAGAAGGCCTAGCCATTGAAGCAAGTCCAGGGAGAGGTAGCCTAGGAGGGGTGAACTCCTTTATCAACTTTGTATTATGAGTTGTTGTGTTTTAATTATCTGCATTTTACTTGTTGTATATGTGTTTTAAATAGATAATTAACCTCATAAATTTCTCCTAAAAGACGCTCAACACTTGACACATAATTCCTCACATTTTGGTTAATTGGAGACGATCCTAAACACATTTATTTTTATCTGATGAGGGAGCTTGCATAGCATTAACAAGTTTTCCCAACATTTAGATCAAGTTCTATCCTAGAAACCCTATTTATATACAGACACATTTGGCTCTTGGCTGCAACAAAAACTTAATCAGGAATGTGCTGGTCAAAACCCGACCTCCATCTTCTGTGCTTTCCTCAACGTTCTAAGATTATTTCAGAGTGTAGAGATAATCCTTGGCAAGGGATGTGCACCATTTTCTCAAAGTATATGATATTTTTTGTGGTGATCAAGGTAAATCTTCCAGCTGTCTTCAAGTACAGGAATGGGTGGATAGTACAAGAACCTGTTGGTCTTGCACCAGCCAACTCTTACTTTGATTAATGACTTTTACTTTATCATGGTTTTAAGGAAATGGAAAAATAAATAAGTTACAAAGAAACATAATCTTATTTAACCATTTAAATAACAATTAAGCTTGTATAACCCATATTTACCATAGTCATGAAGAGTCTAAGAATATGTGTAAAGATTGAATTCCATTTGTAAAACAAAGGGTTTAGATGGTATGATTAGGACAAGGCTAGGGTCAAAATTAGGAAAATTATGGAGACCAACATCCCCCCAACCTCATCTTGTTGTGTGTCCTCACGCAACTTATTGACCTTCTACAAAAAAAAAATTGGAAATATTCCTTTAGTTTTGAATTTGAATATTGATTCCCATTTTCCACTGTGGGCTTTCCTTCAATGTTTCACTACTTTTCTCAGGTGAATTATACATTTGGATGCACAGAACTTCCATACCTTTACTTTATGTTTCCTTTCCTGTACTTTCTTTACTAATTTTTCATTCCTGCTCTTCATCATCATATTTTTATCTATCACACATCGATTTAATAATTCAAGTTCATATATTTGCTGTTTTAACTCCTCAACTTGACTTTGCACATCAAAACAAAGCATCCTTTTTTGACTTCTTCCTGTGCTATCATCTTTTAAGCAATTGACTCATGAAAGGTATCAATATCATCGAGGCCTTTTTCACACTCCTGTGTCTCAAAACTATGAGGAATAGTATCCTCATTCTTTTCCATTGTTGAGTCCTTCATTGTCTCCAGGCTTGCATCCTGTACACTAGCTACCTTTTTTTTCTTGACTTTTTTAATCAAAGAAGATAGAGGAACACCATCCTCTTCATCCACACATTTTTTACTAAAAACTAAATGATCTCGAGCTGCAATATCTTCCAAAAGAGAGAGGTTATTACGCACCAGTGAACTCCTTGGAGGGTTTCCTATAGGAGAATCTCTGGAGGGAACATGTTCCTCTGAATCATCAATTTCTATTAGAGTGGCCATTATAACAGGGTCTCCTCTTGAGGAAGCATATCATCTTTTCAATGAGCCTCTAGTCAATCTTCACGAAGGACCAGGGTTCTCATCTTTTTGCTCCTTATTCTGCTCCTTTTTAGATGTCGACCTCTCAGGCTAAGGTTTCTTACTTTTCTTCTTTTCATCTTTGCCATTCTTCAAGGTTGGCAGTTTCCTCTTTTGGCCAGACTTCAACTTTGCAACCCTGCTGCTTTATTTCTGAGGCCATTTCACGATACCTCCTTCCTGGAACATTTTCAGGAATGCTTCCCACATTGTGCCCTTCTCCTCTAACTCTTTCTTAACTAACATTTTTATCAAGGCATAATGACATAACCTGAAACCTACTTGATCCTCTTGACACTTCTGCATACTTCTAGACATTTTCTCTAGACTTTTCCATAGAAAATGAGGAAATTTTATTACTTTACCTAATTTGAAGTGAAGTAGAAGGCAGATTTGGTAGATCATGACCTGCAATTGGGAAAAAGAAGAACAAAATTTTATTGAAACTGCTATGTAATCTCAATTTTTGAAGATAACCTCACATGATTCGTACAAATTCTTTGAGGTAGTCATCGACAATGGTGTATTTCACATCAAGATAAATATGCCTACTGTATACTCCATTAGGTCTAATTTCAAAATTTGTTTGATTCCATTTCATAAAATCAGAGTGAGTGATTACAATCACAATATTGGCGAGGAATGGTGTTGCTTCAATTAATTTGAGAGCCCACTCCTCAGGGACATAAAAATTCTCTAGAGTCTTTTGTTAGAAAATTATATATTACGGAGCAATGGAACACATAAAATATTGCAGAAATATAAACACAGAAAACACACAAAACAAGAGAGACACAGATATACGTGGTTCACCCAGTTTGGGCTACGTCCACCCCGAACAGCCAGTCCTTCATTTTTATTATCCATCAAAATGAAGAGACACAACCTACAACAAATCCACTGTAATATCCTCTGTTTTCTCTCACAGTCTCACCTCTCTATTTCTCGCTCACAGAATACACATCTATATCTCAACCTCAAATACAATGCCCTCATACAAAGAGAGGGGGTTGCCTTCTAGGGCAAAAAACCCTAAACTAAACATAAGTTCTACCGTCAGATCATCTGCATAATGAACGACCCAGATTGACTAGAAATTACTATACTTTTACAAGGCAAATTTACATTTGTTTTTAGCTTTGGGGGCGCTGCCCCCGAGACCCCGCCAGGGGACCGCTGGCCCCCCCGACCCCCTAGCCATGGGGGGGGGATCGGCCCCCCCGGACCCCCGCGGGGGGGACAAGTCCCCCCCGCACCCCCCCGCGTGGAGGGGTGTACAAACTTCCTGGGGTATACATCCGGCTGAAACACAGACCTCTAAACAATCATGCTCCACACACAACATCTTTCCAATCTTATCTTGTAAATTGAATGCTATAAGAATTTCTGGAATTTATATAAAAATCCACTTTAAAACCATTCCATAAATACCTCATTATGCATTTTCTGGAAATTCCTTTTGTCTTACTAAAATTTCTATATGGGGAAAAAAAACCATGTCGTAATTTTTATTTAAGCTTCAATTGCATGAAACTATGCTACAAAAAGTGCCTCCAGAAATAGGTTGCTACATGAAATATTGAAAATGTTAAAAAAACAAAAGTTTCCTTATTACCTTAACTTTACTTCATGATGCATGCTAAAATGGAGGGAGAAATGATAAAGAGAAGCACACATAGTTGCTTGGGAAACTCTATACCCTACTTTGAAACCATGTTTGCTAAAACATACTTGAATTTTGAAAAATAATTTTAGAAAAGTATGCTATAAGTTTCCTGCACCCAGACTGTGTAATATAAGTAAGATTATTGAAACTTTTATCAATGTTTTCTGGGGTTCACCACTTGTAAATTGTCACCTCATGAGAAACCTTAATCAATAGTTCATCACTTTAATTATCTCATTTTAAGTTTTTTGCATTCTTCAATGCTATGACATAAATATAGGATGTGAGACAGGTAAAAAATATTGACAAAATGATACATTCATAGGATGAGCTATTTATAATCCTGCCTCATATCTCAAAGTATTACCATCATCCAAGTGTATAATAGAAGCCCCTCTTACGCGAAAAAAGTGAATCACCTACATTGATGGTCCCAATTTCATGAAAACCTCCTTATTTCTAAAAGACAAAACTTCAAAGCACAATACTTGAAGGATATTAAACCCATACTTCGAAAGGTATGAAGTTTATTTCCTACCTTTAAATTCATGATAATTACTTCAAAATGTGACCCTTAGATTTCACTTGAAATGAGTTTTATATTGCTAATGTGTGTTCTACATCTCTCTTACCTGGCATAGCCCGTTGCCAGTAGGTTTCTTTAGTACCCCAACGAGTTTACTTGTACTTCTTGACACTCTCTTTTATTATTCATTTCCTTTCTCTTTATGAAGAGTTTAGTAGGAACTGGATACCCCAACAAAACTCCTAACTTCAGTGACATTAGTAGGAATTGGCCACTTCATGATGACCTCCATTGTTGTGGGATCTTCCTTGAGTTCCTTCCATTGATCATACACACCAAATGCACCAATGATTTTTGAGAAAACTCACATTTCTTAAGGTTTGTTGGAAACTAATTATTTTTTCAAGTTTATAACACCTAAATGAGATGAGGGATGTGATCCTCCCAAGTAGGGTTATAAATTGATATTCCATCCAAATATAATTTTACAAATGATCTAAAGTGTCTTCTTCCTTGATGCTTACTTGTTGGTATCCCAATTTGAGATCTAACCTAGTGAATTACTTGGCATGCTACTATTGATCTAATAAATCATCAACCACAGGTAAAGGGTATCGATTCATGATTGTGACCTTTATTAAAGCTATGCAATCAATATACAATTTCCAAGTCCTATCCTTCTTAGTACTATGATGATAAGTGATCCACAATGTGAAGTGCTTGGTCAAATTAATCCCTACTCCAACAACTTTTACAATTGTTTATTCACTTCATTCACTTCCAAAAAATATTATTTATACCACCCTATTATAACGTCTTTTGTCACCATGTACCTTGAGATGCTCTATATGGACTGTATGACTTTCCCCTCCCTTTTGACAAACTTGATGTCCCTTGGAAAACTCTTAAAAACTCTTTTTTTGCTTTCCATACATAAGTATCCCTTTTGACATATTACATATAAACGTGACACACCTGAAATGCATGTCACATACCCTACAAGTTTTTGTCATTACAACTCATGTATGTTATTAAAAACATGAACAAATATAAAATTCAAGTATTTTTAAGTGCGGTTTACAAGTTAGACTGAAAGCCACCATCTACAACCTATCCCTCAACTACCCAACTGAATTTTTGTGATATAAAACAATGCCTTAGGTAATCCCAACCTAAGTGCATCTCATAGTATCTTCACTATGTCAAATTTTGTGAGATTTGAGTCCTAATGTGTGTTCTACATCTCTCTTACCTGGAATAGCCCCGCTGCCAGCAGGTTTCTTTAGTACCCCGACGAGTTTACTTGTACTTCCTGACACTATCTTTTATTATTTATTTCCTTTCTCTTTATGAAGAGTTTTTATATATATATATATATATATATATATACATATATATATATATATATATATATATATATATACATATATATATATATATACATATATATATATATATATATATATACATATATATACATATATATACATATATACATATATACATATATATATATATATACATATATACATATATATATATACATATATACATATATACATATATATACATATATATACATATATATACATATATATACATATATATACATATATATACATATATATATATATATATATATATATCTATATATATATATATATATATATATATATATATATATTACGCTGTGGTTCATGAACACCCTATTCAGTGAGTGGTCGCTACATCCATGGGAAAATCTAGGCTAATCGCCCCTCGGCCTACTAGCAAGACCTAACCCCAAGGGCTTCGGGTAGAATTGACCTTATGACCTCCCGATGGTGAGGCACGGTTTTTGACCAACTGAGCTAACCCTTGGGGCTATATATATATATATATATATATATATATATATATATATATATATATATATATATATATATATATATCATTGTTAAAATACCATTGCTTTTATATCTTGCTACAATTGATTCATATCTCAACGTTTAAGAAAAGTATTGCATTACGATTTCAACCCTCATATTCCCTAGACCTAGACACACTTTGCTCAGGTACATAATAAAAATATCATGCCAAGGAAACAAAGTATAGGATACCATGCTCTATTGGCACAAAATAACTTAGATTTCAAAGCTTCAAATTAGATTAGTGTACACACGGCATGTATCAAATAATACAAGATCAAATCTATATCCTAGAGTAGAAAATGAAAAAACAAAGAGGGCAATGAGCTAAGTTGGCGGGCCCAACCAACTAGCTTGTTTCCTTCTAAAGAAGATTAAATCACAGAGCTTATTATGAACATTCATGATGAGACATAAAACCTGGCATGACTTTGATATTAAGAATACTCAAAATTTACATAGCATAAAAGTATAAAAATTTCTAGTGACATCTTAGAGTGATTCAAAGATTCAGAGTAGCAACATATAGTTATAATAAAACCACTCTCTTTACATCAGAATTAATGCAAAAATTCTTGAGCCCTGTGGTCACCAAATGGGATCATCCCATAGGAGAAGAATGCAAATAAATTCTCACTCTTTGAACTCCTTTTGTATTTTTCCAACCCCCCTTGAGGGTTATTTTCAAAAATATTTATACAGGGGGGATCAAAGGAAAATTGAGATAATTTTGCTTCAGAATTACCCAAAAAATCATAATTAATCTTTAACAAGATTGAGTTGTTGGTATCTTTAGTCGAATATGTGATCAATATGTATTAATTTAGCATGATATTCTCTAAGAATAACTTAATCTAGTCCAATATTCTAACTAGTTTCATAGTTTGGGCATAACTAAGCATTGGCCACAACTTGAAATTTTCTATTGAAAGAAACTTTGATATCTCCCAAATCGTGCACTTTGTGGAGAAAATCCTTATGCATAACCTAATTGAGGACGTCCTCAGAAAAAACCCATAGTTTTTATTTTCTATAATATACTTTTTTTTCTCGAAAATAACCCCTGAATTTGAGGAACTGATTCTACCTAGAATGAGTTGTCATGATCATTGACTGTTGCCTAGAGACCTCTAGAATTGACTTGGGTGTGATACAAGCAACATGGAACCATGTCACTGATTCTAGGAATAAAACCATGTCTCAAAATATTCCATAGGGTTGCATGGATATGACGAACTCGGAGGTTGATTACCTGATCTGCTTGGAGGTTGCAAGAATTGACTAGGCAAAAACCATTGTTAGTAATAAAACATATTTTAACCTCTCAATTCATTAAAAAAAATTGAATTAGGCATTAAATAAACAACATAATGATTTGGCCCAATATGAAATTTATGCATCAAACAATCATTGCAAAAGGATGATGTAAATGCAAAAACATAAGATAAAAATGGGATATCAAAGGTGAAGAAGTAGTGAAAATAATGTCATTTTGGAGGCCTGACAATATTTTCTTGAAAAACTATTTCATGCTTGTGAGGAAGCTTATTAGAATGGAGGTTATTTTATTTACTGCTATTTGATTGTTTCCATCGCCATGCTCAAATAGAAACCTCCTATGGGTCATTATCTCCATGCCCCTACAGACTATAAAACTTTATTCCTAACTTATGTACCTTGGAAAACCTATTCTGACTTTGCTAATGTTTTCTTTAATGACAATGCCTTTGGTGCATGGTATAAAGCCACCCAAATTATGCAAGTACCTTAGCCTTTGCTTGATAAACATGCTTACCATTTTTGGTTTAGGATTGACAACAACCATTGTTATGACCATCCAAAGGATCGAGATAAGGACAAATTTGATACCCGACCACTACCATAGTACTTGTCAGAGGATTATTTCCATAAGGAGGTTATTATTTGGCCTAGTGTCCAACAACTTCAATAATATAATGACATTTACTATGCTCTCAACGGTCTCTCTCAACAAAATACACCAACCAATAGTTCATAGTCATCTCACAAGCACAAAAAATTTCCATCATCTCCTACTTCTGACCCAAAATACTATCATCCCCTGATCAAGAAACTTCACTCTAATGTTATTCCAACTTCTCTTAACACTTTTCCCCTACCACAACTGCACCATCCAAAAGTACCTCAATTCCTAATGCCATTCCTTTACAACAACCCATTTCGACCTCCTATTCTCCCTACACCATCTTTGACCACTTCAACTGGAACACAACCTACATCTATTGTTCCTTCTCTCCTTGATTCAATAAATATGGTTGGCATAGGCCTTTCTAAACTAATCCAAGTTGATGATGATGAGCATCCTAAGTCCACTATAACCACTTTTATCATGGAGGAAATCTCATCCTCTACCATTCCTTCCACCAATCAACCTCAAACAATGTCTTCTTTGTAAGATAATGACCCTCCATATACTAATTATGATGCACACTCACTTTGTTGGTGCACACACTATTGAGCCTCTACATGATACTATAATTTCTCTTCTAGCTAGCAACATGTTGATGCCTCTAAAATTGCTACAACAACATTGGGGGATAACCACCCGGTTCAACCTTTAATACAATTCCTTTTCTGTTTGGGATGGTGGCTCCGACTGGATAATATGGGACCAATTTCCCTATAAAGATGTGTTTTTATGAGTGGGTGTTTGAATGGTAATACTTTTGAAAATATATTAATATATATATATATATATATATATATATATATATATATATATATATATATCTATATTTAACCTGGGTAACTCAATATCTATGCGATTTATGATGACTTCAGGCAATCAATCACTAATAAATATCAATCAATCAATTACTTACAGAAGTTAAGCACAAATGATTATTACTTCAAACAAAGTAATATAAAACAAGTCGCATATCATCTTAACATTAATTGTCAGCATACATGTTCAAGATATCAGTTCCATAATTACTCAGAAGTGATATAAATGCAGAATTGGGATGGACAGTCACATATACAACAATATTGAATCAAAAGACTGTTAAATTACCTAACATGAAACAAAATGACATCGATATAAGTACCATATGTATTTGAATCTTGTTATGAGGATAACAGTCTAGTTCGTTCTTCTTATTTCTGAAAACTCCAAAAAGATACAGAAATGCAAGTCTTCTTGAATTCTCCTTTATAACAAGTTTGAACTTTGATCCTTCTCTTCTACAAAAATAAATCTAGAAGTGCAGAAATGCTATCTTCTTAAATCTAATTTAATACAATTTCAGGACCCCTTCTAAAATGACATGAAAGGGTATTTATAATAAAAATAAAACAAACTGTTCGTAAAAGATGCGTGGAGTGGCTGGAACAACCTCTCTAAAAATATGGGATTTCATGACAAAAATAGAATCGAAAATAACTTCAAAGAGATGCATTGCATCTATCATTCCTCCTATGGCTTTAATTGACAAATATCGAGCATAGTTGGGACTTTTGGTGGATGACTCATCTTGGTATGCAATTGACCTGTGTACACCGCATCCAAGTGTACACCGCATCCAAGAGTTTGGGTATCATGCAATCGACCGCATCTGCAAGACATTTTACTGTCATTTTTTGGCTATGCGGTTTGACCAAATAGATCCAATGCATATTCCAATCGAGGCCTTTTAATTTTTTGAGTTTTTCTTCTTTGGTGTTCACATCTTGCTTCCATTGTTTTTCCGATACTTTTACCTTAAGAAGATTTTCACGGGTACGCTAAAAAATTAAGTTAGCGCTATGTAAATTATCATTTATCAATTCAATGATATTATTCCTTGCTACCCTAGCCCTTGAAGTTGCTCTTTTTTCTTTGATCAGCTGTGTCTCTCATTCTGAGAATAATATCTCTTTATGAGATTCTTCAATAACTGGTAATTTAGTAGCCCTTCCCTTCTCTGTGTTTTGCCAAGAGATATAATCTGTAATCTTGTCATCTGCATCCTCGAATTCCAATATGGAATTGACCGCTTGATCTACCAGTGTGTTAGTTTTGATGCATAATGGATGAATGAGGGATATCTTTTGGCAGAGTTGGGTTAGCTGTTGAGATAAGAAATTATTTATTGCTAAGGCTTCCTTTATGAACTCTTCAACTTTAGGATTTTCTTTGAATTGTTCTATTGAGAGTTGTAATTGCATTAATTGCTCATCCTTAGCTTTGATCTCTTCATGGTGCACCAGTTTTAGCTGTTCAAATTCTTGGGATATCTATTGCTGTCTTTCGATTGCCTGCTGATTAATCCTCTGTTTCTTGGCCTTTAGCTGATCTTCAAGTTGTTTAATCTTTTGATCTTTTTCCTTGATCAATTGATTAACTTTAGTTGCTTTATCAATCATGGCAGTTGTATATGCACCTGCAAACTGAGATAATTTAGTCAAGTCCTCGGAGGGATCAACTTCTGAGTCTTTCCAAATGTCATTCATGTATTCATCTTAAGAGACTGTTGCTGATACTTGGTTTATTTTCCTTTTCTTCCTCTGCCTTTTGACTTCAGCCCTATGCTTAGGGCTATAAAACACATCCAACAGTGGGATCTCCTCAATACTCAATATAATCTCCGATGAAGGATTCTCAGGGATTATCTCAACTTCCCTTATAGTTGAATCCTTGCTAGATGCCTTTTCAACCACAGGCTCATGAATCAGGCACTGTTGTTTTAAGGGAGATTCTGGTGTGATAATAGTTTAGGTATTACTCTGACCTTTAATCTGTTGATCTAACTGTTCCTATCCTTTAATAAATATCAGATCAATGTGTACATTTGTGTCCAAATGTTCCATTGCTTTCTTGCTTGTCTCGACTGCCTCAAAAGTTTTCTCCTTCTTTGTGCTTTGTGCTGTTTGCTGGATGACTAGTGAAATACTTAATAAGTCCAGTGGCACTGTCTGAAGCCTTTGCATCTTGTATTGGATGAATTTCTCCATTTTCCCTAGTCCCAACTTAATATTTGCTAGGTGGTGTAGTTGTGAGAACGACTCCACTTATCTGAAGAAGTCATCGAATTCATATTTCTCATGTATGAATTGTTTAACTTTTACCTGAGTAGTGAAATTAAAGGCAACACTATTCGAATCATACCACCATTTGGGAATAACCACTAGGTTCAAACTCCCTATTTTCTCGGCTTCAATTTGGGCATGCTTATAATCATGTAATGAATAAATGCTGCAGCGAACCAGAAATGCAGGCCATAACTATTTCTTGGCATCTTTGAGATTTTTTGTAAGCCCTTTTTCAACCGTCTGACAGGCTATTTCCCTAGCCAATAATTTATCTGGGACATATAGGGGAAGGACATGCGGGTCGGTAATGCTGCCAAAAACCCTAATGTATGTAAACAAATCTTCCCCAAACCAACTGCCAATTGAAGTTAGATCGATGCTAGCTTCCTCGGACAGCCGAGGGGCTGGTCTATTAAAGATGGCCTGATGAATGGGTAGGATGAAGCCATGGAAAATCTTGTAAAAATGCTTCTTATATTGTTTCTGCCATAGGTATTTATGGTAAATATGGATAGGGGTTGGGTCCTGAACAATCCATTTCCATCCCATGATGGGAAAATCAGAATTGAAACAAATGGTATCGACTATGTAGGCACTCATATAGAATGGGGGGACAACTTGAGTGGTCACAAACCTATTTTTCCTATAGTCAAGTATTTGGACTGCCATTTTGTCTGAGAGGATAGTAGCCCAATCCATCACAAAAGAATTCAATGCTGCTTCTATTAACGGGACCATTTCAATGGAAAACTTAGCAGAATTGGGGCTTCCAAATAGCCTACACATCATTGTGGCAACATAACAATATGGGGATGCTAGAGAGTCCACAGAATACATACTAGATGACTCATGCTTGTGTTTGTTAGGGAAGTGCCTCCATTGTTTGATGGGGTCTGACTCTATTTCATTTCCTTCGCAAAAGCTTCAAGGAATGATTTGTTATAACACTTCTGAGGCTCTGGCAAGTGATACATTTTCTTCAAGTCCTCAGGCTTGAAGGATCCAAACATTTTTTTGTCGGTTGTTAATAACATCTTGTCTGTTATATTGATGCTCTAAACTACCCATTTTACCATGTCATTGTATGGAAAAATCTTTGGTTGGGTCGCTATTCTATGAAGAAAAGAGTCGGCTAAATCACTCAGTGTATTCTTAGATACTACAAGTCCAGCCGCTGTTGCTTGTCCTTCAATTACCTTAGGCTTTTCCTTTTCCAGCATATCATATATGCCTTCCCATGAAATTTTCGCACAGTCCTGGCATGTCGTATCTGAGATCACCACAAATTTTTCTGTTCCTTCGGCTACTGCAAGGGAAGCTTTCATCTTTCAGGCTTTCTTTGTCATTTTAGCTCGCTGCATACTTCCAGATTAAAACTACAATTATATGAAAGAGAAAAGAGTGATAAAATTAAACTTTCAGAGCGGTTAATGCTTGAAAAAAAGTGGTGATAATGGTACAGTCAAAAATCAAGGCAGGAGTATTTGATGCGAAAGAATTCGTATTATGAAATAATATTAACACGAACGACGAAACCTTGAAGGATTGAAGTCATTACTTGTCTTAATGTTTCATCGTGTTGAACGTCATCAAACTTAAATTCTTCAATAAATAGATCACATCATAGTTTTTCCAAGGCCTAATTAGAATGCGTGCCATCAATCTTTTGATTTTACAATAAGTGATTTCAATATATATTATTTTAATATTCGGAGAGACATTGCATATCACAAATCGAGAGGTGTAGGATCTGTTAGGTTCCTATACCAATAGGTTTCATTTTTCATGATTGACTATGGAAGTGCCAAATATGTTCATCCTTTCATGCTGCAAAGGTTCCATATTTGGTATACAGATAAGGAAAATTAAAAAGAAAAGAAAAGAGGGTATGCCCTAAAAGAAAAATCAAAGGGAAAAAAGAGTAAATTGGTCAGAAAAAATAATAAAAGTGAACCCCAAACCAAAAGACCAGGAGAATGGCCAGTGAAAATGCCACTGCTATCTTATTTTCAAGATCACAATGTGCAAATATTGTTGCTTACCACACTTGATGGATGGCCCAACAGTTCAAATCTGGACCATTCCATATTTAAATTTGCTGTTGTAGAATAGAGAAAAAATATCTGTCCAAATAGTTCAAGCTTGGTAGATAAGTACATAGATAGAGAAGATAAGGAGCCCAACTGCTTAATCTGGGCCCTTGGAAGAGATAAGGGTAGACTTAGATAGGAGGGCAGTCAAAAGAAAAGAGGAACTTCAGGGTTTGCAAGTTCAAATGCACCCAATCAAAATGAAGAAAAAATGCTAGATGCATTAGGCTGGGTAGGTAGTTTGAGGTTGCAGAAACAAGGTTGTGACCTTTTTGCCTTGTCAAGAAGGACTCATCTCATCAGTGACACAAGGACCATGGCAGTTGTTTGGTTGCATAGCAATGGAAGCATGACTAATTCCCCCTTCATTCCCCCAGAAATCCTTTACTAACATCCCCTCAAGGACCTGGGATCTGTCCAATAAGTCCTGTTTCACTTCTTTCTATGAGAAATGCTATGTTAAATTATAAGTTTACTTAGTGAAAAGAAGCCACATTTCTTGTGTAAAAATCATCATTCCATACTCCTTATATTTTCTTATGCCTAAGTTTTCACTTTACAAACTTAGCATATGTGCATGCAATTTCATTCCATAAAGCCATATTAACATTTAACTCTATTATGTATCTCCCTAAATCATTTTCCCCACCCCTATTCTTACAAAAACTATATAAAAACCCAAAAAGTACTAAATACCCTTTCCCTTGGAAAATATAGCCATACAATATAGTTTTCGGGAAATATTAAGTCCATCCGGGACTTTATATTAACCCTTCCGCGTATAAACCTCGGGATTTATTTTAATCTCAGGTTAAATAAATAACCACTCGAAACCCTCCCACCATACCATGCATTCAAACCTTGGTGCACATATAAACCTTGGGATTAGTTTAATATTTGATTAAACCAATAACCATGCCCGCACTATATAAACCATATAAACCCATAAACCCAAAGTTTTTAACCCCCACAACATTTTATAATATTAAAATATGGGCGGGTCCCCGCACCGTATCATACCAGCAGCTACGCATCCCGTCAACCCTCCGATCCGGCCTTGCAGATCCGATGGCTCACGCTGATATCGGAGCCACCCCGCTGTACGAGGGTTAGCTCCCGATAGAAAGTGGTTTTGCCGCCTGTTACAGGGAAAAGTGTCTATGCAGAATTGCTAATCCCACTAAGGCGTGGTAGCTACCTTAGAAACAAACAAAGTAAAACTACTTTCGTTTTCCTTTATGAAAGATAGATGAGAGAAGAATAAAGGAGACCAACCTCTGTCTTGCACTTGGCTCCTTGCTCGATTCCTCTCTCTTCTGATAGTCCTTTGCTACTTGTTTTCTGGTATACCCAGCTTCACAGAGTACCTGTAGAATCAAAGCAACATAACACTATACAAGAACATGGATCTACTATCATGAACAATCTAGGATCAGATGTAAATTGACCATACAAATGCATAAAACATAAATGACACAAAAGTATGGAGGAAAACTTGAATAACTTTATTGATAATCAAGAAAGAGCCAAGAGAGTTACAACCAGTTGTTCAGACCCAACATCATCCTCTCAGCAAGTGAGCCCTTCTTCACCTCATGCAAAGCTTAGATCACCCAACACTATGATGTTGCCTCAAGAAACCAACAACAATTCCTTACAAGATGCAAAATTCCAGCCTTTGGATCTCTGGGATGAGGGATCCATATATAGATGTCTGCAAGGGAGATGAGTCAGCTTGTGATTTGATTAATGTCTTCCCTCTGATAGTTCTTGCTTCCACTTGGAGATTGATGATATCTTACTCATCCTTGGTCGAATTCAGAGAGGTAAGTGTCACAGGAGACGTTTCTAGAAGATTCCATGCTTCTCCACCTCGCGGATTGACACTGCCATTTGTATCTTCTCGCCCATCGCATCCCATAGAAGGGATTTTTGAAATGCAATGCACCCACTGAGTGTACTTAGGTGAGATGCAACGCACTTTGCCTATGGAGCAGGTGAAATGATCCTGTTTTGACCAGTTCTGAGTCGTTTTTCATGGAGAACTTCTGGGAGAAGCTGTAATCAGTTGACCTTGTTACTTTAGGGGTTGGAACAACATTTTTAGGGACTTAGGAGCCCTTGGTTTATGGAAATTTTATGCTTGGGGTTGCAGTGCCCAAAAATGTCTATAACAGTTGCCCCCTAAAGCATGAGGTCGTTAATCTTTTTTGATGTCAGGTGAAATGATTTATCATGAGGATCCGAAGTTCTTTCAAGCTGGGAGGAGACCTGTAATAAGATACAATACAATACATTTTCTTCATAATATTTTCATGATCTAGCTGAGGCGAGCATTCCCATGCTCAGCTTTATAAATTCGTTTTCATGTACATAGGATAGACAATCATCTGAGTTTAGACTGATGATTCTGGAGGAGCCATCATCCCATAGATTGGATGATTATCTGTGTAGCAATGATGTACATTTGATGTCTTTATTTTCCTGAATATATATCGCAGCCCGGATGGATGAAACTAGATCTGGGGTCTTCAATCTCGTTCGATCTTCACTCAAAGTACAAGTCGATCCATGTGAGAGATGTTCTAGAGTCGAACATGGAAAGTGTTACACTAAAAAATGTCACCTTGACTACTTACAGTTAGTATGTCTCAAATCAACAGTCATGCTACCCTCTTAGGCAAGTCTCATGCCTCTGTTATCCATCTCAAACTCAAAGAAGAGAGAAAGTCTTGTAAAAATTATGTTTATCTCTGGGGTCGCAGGTTCTCTCTAGTCTTACCTGCGGGGACGCGGACCTTGTTCACAAAAGCTGCGTCCATGGACGCTCTGTATGTAAAGGGACAGGTGCGTCCCTCTGTAAAAGACAAAATGCGCGAGTTTTATCTTGAAAAAGTTACTTGTGGTTACTTCTAGAACATTCTAGAGGTCGGTTTGATGAAATGGATGCGCCTCCAGTTGGTTCATGTATCTCTATTAAGGGGAAGCTTATCCCATCAATAAGGGAGTTATCCCACCCAAAGAGGGGGATGATCCCATTGATGGTGGACCAGAATAACCTCTTTACAGCACTATAAATAAAGGCATTGAGCCAGAAGGAGGGGAGGTTGGAGCTATACATTTTCTTTGGGTAAATGCTGCAGGATTTAGGTCTTCCATTAGAGCCTTTGTGAGGAGAGATTGTCTTCACTTGATTCTACTTGGGAGAGGGTGAGCTTTGTCAAAGTAGAGGAAAACCCTTGATGGACCCTGGGAGGAACTTGCACAACACCAAGGCCAGGTTGTAAGAGTTTCTTTGTTTCGTTATTAATACAAACTAGTTTATTTTTCTCAATAGCTTGTGTTATTGAGTTATTTCATGTGTTCCTTGGTCTGCATGTTGGGTATATGTTTTATTATATGAAATGCAAGTGCTTGGTAATTGTTTGATTGTTTGTGGTTGCAGGAATTGACTTGAAGGAGGAGCTCATCCGGATCGTCAAGAACGCACTTCAACAACAGCGTTTTGGAATAAGGTAAGCCTAAACACTTGTAGTTTTCATGTTATAAAAGGTGTATTTAGAGAAAGATCACTCCTTTTTGTCTTGTTTGTCATTAGAATGTCTTAGACTTCTAGGAAGGTCAGTCGTGTCCGCACCCTTGACAGATTCCGTGTGACAAATTTGCGACTCCACTGGGGAATCCATTAATGAGAGAGTCTTTTCCTTTATATGAACTTTGCTTTGAGAAAATCATTTTTGTTTTCTGGTTTTTGACTGTGAGAATTAGTATTTGGGTGGTTTAGCTTTAGATTTAGTTAGATTTGGTTTTTCTTCATTTTTCCAGACGGACGCACCCTCTTAGTACTGCACAGTGCGTCTTTGGACGCGCTGTTGCCATCTGCACAGAGCGGGGCCGCACCTGTGACAACGGGTTGCCTGCGTCTTCCTGTAAAACTTAAGAAAATTCCATTTTTGCTTCAAATTGCTTTTAGATTTTGTTTTTCCTTAGTGTTTTCCGCCCAGATCCTTTAGTACCCTGTCAAGAATTTTCACCTAAACTAGTTTTGTGAGCTTTGAGTGTTTTAGTGGTTTTCAACGAAGTTTCGACCTAGGGTTTGATTTTTGGAAAGGCTTTGTAGTGACTTTGATAGTAGAAAGTTGTCCAGCCTTAGATATCTCTGGTTAGTCAACCTTCTTAGAAGTCGGGCCTGTCGTAAAGTCTCCTTTTGTGAGCAACTTGCCATTTGAGTTGTTTTGGGTCAAATTTCGAATTACTTGTTTATAAAGTATTGATTTCCATTTTACAAAAAGAACAAAAAGATTAGAATTTTGTTTTGGCTAGTTTTTGATTCTGCAATAAGCTAGCCCTTGATTTGATTGTAATCAAGTAAAACACCTTAGAAATAATCATTGTTAGTTTTGGCCTCGTTAAGATTGCTTAGAGTAAATTTACCTTTAGTTTGCTTATGAGTGCCTTTTCATAAATTTTAAGAGTTGTTAAGATTGATTTTTTGTTTAAATTAGATTTACTTGCTTTATTAAAAGAAAAATACAAAAACATCTTCTTAAAAAGTCTTGTTTCAAGTAGCTTTTTGTTTTCAAAAGAAGAAAAGAGTTTTTTCGTGCATGTAAAGAGAAGTTATGTTTTTATGCTTGGAAAAGACAAACGAATTGTTTCTTTGATTGTTTTCAATTAAAAGGTTGCTTTTATAAAGATTGCATTCTCTCAACTTTTTAGTTAAAGCAATTCATCGAAAAAGTAAAGTAGTGGATAAATCATTCTAGGTGCATTTTGTAGTGGTTTCGAGTCGAGTCAACACACCACTAGTTTCACTTCCATCACCTTTTGACTTAAGAAACAACCTTAAAAGTAACGCTTAAATTAAAATCAATCTAGTAATCTTTATTTTTCTAGGGCTCTGAAGCACCAACATAGCTTAGGCTAGGGTCTTGGAGTAGGTGAGTACTTAACTCTCCAAGACTACAAAACCAAACAGATAGTCTATCTTGAGTAGAACAAATCCAATTGTTTCAGTTACATTCTGGGAAAGCTCCTCTTAAAGGAGAAGCACGAGCTCGTGTCCGAACCAGTGAGGGGATCATTCCTCCCTCGTTGGGAACGACGCCAGACAGTACGTATTACAAACGGTAAACCTCGGATTAACCATTGTCGAGGAGCCAGGGGTCACTTATCGGTAAACCTTGGATTGTTGTCAAGGAGCCGGTAAGGGGATTGGAGCTTGCTACTCTGCCCTTGCGTGCTGTTGGAGTTTAGACTGTTCCCCCAGGTGTAATTGTTGTGATTGGTAACCTTAGTGGCCATAATATCTAGGATTCTACCCAAGGTGACGGTGGAGGGAAGGTCCCACTGTACCTGGAGCAGACGTCGGTTATACTCACTTGGATTTTCTGGGGGGTTCGCTTCACTTCGAGACGGTTAAAGTGGAGGAACTTGGTCCAGTCTATTCATTAAGCAGGTTGCCGGGGTAACTGTTCCACCCACTATTTCTGTACTGAATCCTGCGAGGTTGGGCTTAATCACCAACTAGCGTTTTTGGTCCGGAAGACTACTGTTTGTGTGTGGTTTGACGCTCTAGATTATTTAGGCGTGTGCTTCAAATTTGATTGGTTCTTTAGAAGACTTTAGGTGGTTTGATTTGAAATTTTTTACTTTGTTTTCGTGTGTTGTAGTTAAAATCTTTAATTGTGGCGGAATTACCGAGAAGGTCCCGTCGAATTGCGGGCCAGTCTCCTGAAGTTGTGTCTGTGGCCGAATTGTTGAGAAGATCCCGTAGACTTAGGGGATCCCCTCCTCGAGACGACCCAGGTAATTTAGAAGGGTTAAAGGTCCTTGTAACTCCTCCTAGTGGCAGTAGAGTAGGATCACCTGAAGAAGGAGAATCTTCCTTGGTAGTCCATCCGTATTACCAAAGTTTAGAAACAGGTTACAATCCCGAAGCTGTTACAGTTTCCGAGCTTGCTGGTAGTTTTTCATCTGCCAGTGAAACAGGCGAAGAACCTGAAATTTCAGAACCTGTTACTCCAACTCCTAGTGTTCCTGATTCACCAAGAATAGAAAGAATTATCACCGAAAATCTTCCTGTTGGATTAATTGCTATAGAAGAACTTGTTCCAGAGGAAGAAATAGGCGTTTCTAATTCTGAAGATCTAATTACCCTTGATCTAAGGGAGCGTGAATCCATCTTTTACAGTCCTCCTAGAAGTGAATCTTGGTACCTTGCATTAACCAATTTTTTAGACAACTCAGTAGGTTTTTCTACACCTCGTACTCCGGTTCCACCTAGAGGAATTCATTCTCCTGTAAATATGTCTGGTCAGTCATCTGTGTTTTCACAAAGTCCTGAATCATTTTTACATGGCGGTCCTTCTGTTCCTACTGGGTATCAATCACTTTCTGGTACCTTTGCGGGAGCATCTCCTCAACCTGTTGATCATGGGTTATTAGTTGGAAACAGTGGTAATGTACCATTGAGTATAGGTGACGTTTATATGATGTCAGGTTCAACTCCCATTAACCAACCTCAAGGTGGCCAATTACCGCCTGGGGGGCAACCTTCGTTTATGCCTGGGGGGCAACCTCAAGGTACTTCATTCGTGACTGGGGGGCAACCTCAAGGGTATCAACCCCAGCCTCAATATGTACCCCAAAGTCAACCTCAGTATCAGTATCAACCTCAAGGATGGCAACCTCAAGGATGGCAACCCCAAGGGTATCAACCCCAAGGGTATCAACCTCAAGGATACCAACCTCAAGGTCAAGGTCAACCCCAGTATTCGTATTTACCTCAAGGTTATCAACCTACGGGTCAATACCCTGGTCAAGGTTATCAACCACCTCAAGGGCAATCATATGGGACTGCACCTTACAGTTATCAACCCTATCCTCAATACGGCTATGGATCTCAGTATCCTCAACTGTTACGAGTCAATACCCTGGAATGTTAACATGGGATCCGTCACAGGGTCAACAGATGTCGCAACCAAGTATACAGTCGGTACCTCAAGCAGGACAACCTGCAGTTCCTGGTCCATCCCAGCAACCGCAACCTGTCCAGTCAAGTGTTCAGACCCCTGTAACTTCTGTAGTTACTCAGCCGCCAATTGCACCAGGTACTCCACCTCACACGGCTGCAGCAACTACCGCTTCATCTACCATGCTTACTTCTGGAGTATCGGCAGCTCCAGTTTCTACTGTCCCTGTAACCACTCCTCAGACATCTGTACCGTTGTCTGGACCCACGGTTCAAACCACAGTCCAGATGCCTGTAGGCCAACCTGGTACAAGTACGGTTGTTACTACTCAACCTCAATTTGTTCAACCTCCGTACCAGGGACAGTATCAACCTGGGCAAGCTGCCCAACAACCGGTTTACCAGTATCAACCGTATCCTGGGTACAATTATCAACCACCTCAACAACCCCAGTACGGTCCGGTTAATCCTGGTTTTCCAGGAGGATATAATATCCCCAATGCGAATCCTGTTCCTAGTTATCCTGGATATCCTCCTCCTGGGGCTGGTATTGTGACTCAGAGTTTCAGAGATCCTAACCGGCAGTTACCATTTATTGCAACTTTAGATTTACCCGACTTGACGCGCCTAACGAACGATCCAATTCAATATCTTCCGTTCTGGCCGCCAATGCCAAATAAGTTGCCCAGCGATATACCCAAGTTCGAAGGTAAGTCTGGAGAGGATCCGTCTAATCACGTGATGACTTACCACCTCTGGTGTGCATCAAATTCCATCTCAGATGATTCCATCCGCTTACGTCTTTTCCAGCGTACACTCATTGGTCTCGCAGCCAAGTGGTACATTGAGTTACCACGGGCCTCTTTTTACAACTTTAGCCAGTTAGCTACCTCGTTCTTAACTCATTTTCAGTTACCAGTCAGATACGATAATGGTACAGAGTTATTAACTTCGCTAAAACAATCGACATCCACGTACATTTCTGATCACATCCATGAGTGGAGACGTCGAAGGAGATTAGTGAAAGTTTTTATCCCGGACCAAATCTTAGCTGAATGGTTTGTCAAATCATTATTACCAAGAATTACTGAAGATGTAGCTAAGGCCGGAGTAGTTACTGAGGAGCAAGTCATTGCTCAGGCACAATACCTTGACTTAGTTTACACTCAGTCGGGTACGTTACATGAGAAAATTCCGGATCTTCCAAAGTCAAACCAAATCGCTGCTGCTCCTTCGGGATCTCATGCCGCTGATGGTATGATCGGTATCGTGACTACGAAGAGTAAGAAGAAGTCTTCCAAGGCCTCCAATACTCCAATTATCACTTTGCCTGATTCTCCGACAGGAGAGTCTTCTCCTCCTGAACTTACCGCCGACATTCACGCTGTAGAGTCATCTACGGCCAAATCCAAAAACGGTGGAAAGAAGAAAGGAAAGAAGAAGGCTAAAGCAGACAAGGCTCCAAAGGAGAAAACGGAAAAGTCGGAAACCAATGACGAAAAACGTAAACCTCGCTATCCTTGTCTTATTTGTGAAGAAGATCATTTTACGAGAGACTGCCCTCATCGGGCCGAGGTAGTGAAAATAGTCAAAGGTTCTCCGACTCCTGCTGTGTTAAAGAATCCATTTCCAGAGCAGGAGAATAAGATGATAGGTTCTTCTTCGAATGCCAGTGAAGAACCCATTTTGATGATGTCTCATGTCAGGATTGCGACTCGATCGCAAGATTATGGTAGTAAGGCTCCTGTTGATGGTAAGGAAGCAGAATCTTCTCACTCTAACCCATCAACCTCAGCTCCTGGTTCCGATCCACTACAGATCGAAAAACCTAACCCAGACTTAGTGATTAAGCCGCCCGCCAAGGGTGTACTTCGAAGGTCTGCTTTCAATCCACATGCGAGAGCAGCCCAGAATTACAACATTGTTGAAGACTTAGCTGTTTCACCTTCAGCAATGTCGGCACTCGAAGTGCTGCAATCATGTCCAGCGCAACGAAAATTGCTTTTGTCGGCTATTGGAGCTGTCGATGTTCAGGACCCGAACCTAATGATCTTTGATCTAGAAAGTAGTACACCACGTCTCCCCCATCAAATGGCTTTCCAAATTCCAGTGATAGTCAAAAACAGGCCTATTCATCGGACTGTGATTGATGAGGGAGCTTCTACGTGTATTATGTCGATTCAATGTTGGAGATCGCTTGGTTCTCCTTCATTGAACCAATCCCCCACCATCCTTAAGGCCTTTGATGGCCGTGGGTTCCGTCCGTTTGGTATTCTACAAGAATTGCCTATAGGGGTCGAAGGTAAAACCGTTAGTCTGGATGTGGAAGTGGTTGATGCCCCTCTAGACTACAACCTTCTTTTGGGTCGAAGTTGGTCATATGCTATGACAGCGGTCGTTTCATCGGTCTTCAGAGTCATTAAGTTTCCACATAACGGTAAGATCGTGACTATTGATCAGCTGACATACTTTTCATCCGACCCAACCTCTTTAGAAACTATCCAGCATGTTGGTAAAACGACAATCCCTTATAGGGACATTGGTGTAGGTTTAGTTAAGGATTCCGGTTTACTGGGAACTTTTCCTCTCCCTCCACTCAATGCAGACCCTTCGTTCGCAACAATTCATATGATCACGTCAGAAAACATTATTTATGATGATCCTTGGTATGTTCCCTCTGACTCTGAGCTAGACTCACTCGGTGATGTTATGCCGTTGAGTCCGTATGAGATTGCTTATGAAGCTCTTATGTCTTTTACCGACTTTCATTCAACCGACCAAATGAATGTGGTCAGTGAAGAGTCACTTTTCACCTCACCCTTAGAACGGATAACGTTTCCCGAAGAAGTGTCATCTGACGAACAACTTCGCGAAATCCTAAGTGTAGATGATCTACCATGGGAAGATCTCCATCACAGATCTTCGTTTTTACCTAAGGATGATGCATTTGAAAATGATTTTTCATCTATCTTTACCGCTGAATATGTCAAAGACGCTCAGGATCCAACGAAACATTCTGATTCAGAGCTGAATTTAGGGAATATTTCTCGTACTATTCCCATTGATATTTCAGTGAAGCCCGGAATCGAGGAGAACATTCATATAGGTGCCGCATGTACTGAAAAGAAATCCAAACTTACAAGGCCCTATTCCAAGAATTCCGCGACGTGTTTGCCTGGTCTTACGAGGAAATGCCGGGAATTGATCCTGCCATTGTTGTTCATGAAATCAAAACCTACCCGGATGCTAAACCCATTCGGCAACGGTTGCGTCAGATTCACCCTCGAAAAGCGGCTGCAATCAAAGCAGAAGTCGAAAAGCTGTTGAAAGCAGGTTTCATTTATCCGATCCCGTTAACGGATTGGGTATCGAATATTGTTCCCGTCAATAAAAAACAAGGAACAATAAGAATCTGTATCGATTATAGGGATATCAATCGAGCTTGTCCAAAAGACAACTATCCTACGCCTTATATCGATCAAATCATTGATGATTGTGCCGGAAGTGAGATGTTTTCCTTCATGGATGGTTTCTCAGGCTATAATCAAATCAATATTCTACCTGCCGATCAACCAAAAACGGCATTCATTTGTCCATGGGGGACATTTGCTTATTGCAAATTACCTTTTGGACTTAAGAATGCCGGGGCCACTTTTCAACGGGCGATGTCTTATGCATTTCATGACATCAAGCACATTGTGCAACCCTATCTCGATGATTTGCCTGCTCATTCTTTACAACGAGCTGATCACCTTGTCCACCTACGAGCAATCTTTATGAGGTGTAGGCATTATCGAATTCGGTTGAATCCCCACAAGTGTGTTTTCTGTATAGAAACAGGTCGATTGCTGGGATTTGTTGTTTCAAAAACCGGCATTCGCGTCGATCCCTCGAAAGTCGAGGCTATCATCAAATTGCCTCCTCCTTCGAGTTTACGCCAACTCCAAAGCTGATTCATCCCGAACTACGCCGAGGTCACTAAAGGTTTTACACGGTTGTTGAAACAGAACGCACAATTCTTTTGGGACGAGATTGCCCAACAATCTTTTGATGCACTGAAACACGCGTTGACCCATGCACCGTTATTGCATCCTCCCAACTACAACCAGGACTACTTCTTATACCTCGCAGCTTCGCATTCCACCATTGGAATGGTGTTAGTTCAAGAAGATGAATTCAAAGCAGAGCATGTGATATATTATCTTAGTAGAACCTTAAACCCCACTGAGTTAAAATATTCGCATGTGGAGAAATTGGCCCTGGCAGCCGTTCAAGCTGTCCAGCGTTTTCGTCACTACATTCTTCTCCGCAAAACTACAGTTATTTCGGATTGCAACCCTATGATTTATATTTTGACAAAACAACTGCTAGGGGGCAAGTACTCTAAATGGATTGTTATCCTGCAAGAGTTCGACTTGGAGTTCGAGAAGTCCAAGTCTAAGAAATCTTTAGTTTTTGCGGAATTGATGTGTGATTTCCCGAGTGCTGACACAGAGACTGTGGCAGAGGAGTCCATTGTGGACGAATCTTTGTTTCTTATTAGCACTTTAGATCCGTGGTATGGGGATATAATCATCTATCTCCAAACCCAAACCTTTCGGCCTGAAGCTTCCAAGGAAGACCGTCGAAAAATTCGGTTTCGATCCCAGCAATACAGAATTATTGGAGATACACTTTATCGCCGGGGGCAGACTTAGTTTTTCGACGTTGTTTAACTCACGAAGAGGCTGAGAGAGTTTTGAATGATTGTCACTCTGGAGCATGTGGCGGTCATATGTCTGGGTATGCCACAGCTCAGAAGGTGTTGCGCGCTGGCTATTTCTGGCCGTCTATGTTTAAAGATTGTATCCTTGCTGTCAGAAAATGCCACAACTGTCAAGTGTTTGATCGAAAGATGCGCGCTCCACCTGCTCCTCTCCACCCTATAATTGCCGCTGGTCCATTCGCCAAATGGGGCATTGACTTTATTACTTGTAACCCTCACTCGGCCGGGGGGCATGCGTATATCATCCTCGCGGTTGATTATTTTACAAAATGGGCCGAGGCGATGCCTACATTCGACGCAAGCGGCAAGACAGCTGCAGTTTTCGTATTCAATCATATCATAACTAGGTTTGGTGTCCCACAAGCAATCATTACTGACCATGGGAGCCATTTTCGAAATGTCATGATGACTGAGCTTACAAGCCAGCTTGGTTTGCGCCACGATAGCTCTACTCCTTATTATCCGCAAGCCAACGGTTTGGTTGAGTCAATCAACAAAGTTCTAGTCGTCATGATTCGACGGATCATTGGTATCCATCGAACGAATTGGCATAACATGTTATTTTCGGCGCTATGGGCATATCGAACTTCAGTGAAAAATTCAACAGGTTTCACCCCTTTTCAGCTAGTTTATGGCTTAGAAGCTGTGTTACCTATTGAATGCGAAATCCCATCACTTCAAATGGCTGTCGAATTACTTCCAGCTACTTCCGAAGAGGAGAAACGGTTATTATACTTGGCTAAATTAGATGAGACTCGACGTGACGCTACTTTAGCTATCGAGACTCACGCGAAACGAATGAAAGCTCAGTACGATAAAAATGTAACCCCTCGAAGTTTTTCGGAAGGAGACCTAGTACTATTATATGATCAAGCTAACGATAAGCTAGGTGCCGGAAAATTCGTTCCCATGTGGCATGGGCCCTACATTGTAAAGCGAAAGCTAGCAAAAGGGGCTTATGAGTTAGTTGATTTTGATGGGGACTCTTTGGGTAAACCCAGAAATGGACTTTACCTAAAGAGGTATTATGCTTAAAATGATGGGTATGGAGAAATTTTTAGATAGGTTAGATTTTCTTTCTAGCTAGCAAGTGTGTTAGTTTAGTCAGTGTGCTTAGCTTAGCAAGTGTGGTTTTTCGTCATTATTTTGGCTCATCTTGGTTTTACTCTTGATATTGTAGATGTCGACGCCTCTCCAAACATACATTGGATTTGCTGATGGTGCTTGTCGTAGTACACGGAATATCTCTTCCGCAGCTTGGGTTATCTATTCGCCCTCTGACGAGTTAGTTTCTATGCATGGGGTAAGCCTCGGTCAAACAACGAATAACATTGCAGAATACAGTGCAGTGGTTGAATTATTATCCGAATCTATTTCATTTGGAATTCGACGTTTGATAGTGAGGTTAGATTCTGAACTTGTTGTATTACAGCTTAATAGAGTTTATGCCATTAGAAATCCTGTGTTATTAAGGTTGTTTTTGAGAGTGCGTCTCTTGGAACGTGAATTTGATTACATTGAATATCAACATATTCCAAGGTCTTTGAATACATTAGCAGATGCAATTGCTTCTCGAATGTTGGACAGACATTTACGATAATCATGCAAGTAAATTTAAAAACATTTCATCACATATGTTAAACAAGATAAGCCGGTAATAGTGATATATATAGATAGAAGTGTGTCAAAAAATATATACATCGTCTTCGATCATAGGTTTAAAACACCTTATGATCGGCAAAATGATAGTACAAAAAGTCAAAATGTCACATGTGACTACAAAAGTGACTAGTCAATCACTGGTGGTGCTCTCTGTACGACACCACTGCGCGGGCTACCTTACGCAAAAATCTCCTAAACGGTCCAGGGACCGCGACTACGAAGCGCTGAAGCCTCATAGGAATATCATCCATAGTAGTCTCAGGTATATCTGCCGTGAGACGCTCTAGATCATGCTCCAAATCAGCTAGTACTTCTGCTGTCGCATCCTGTGGGGCCGGTACCGGTGCAGCTGGATGTAGTCTATCATAAGGCCGGAGGTTGGCTGGACGCTGTGGGCCAACATCTGCATTTTGAAAGATTTACTATTAGTTTTGAGACGATATATATAAAAAATACAAAAAATACATAACTAGAAAACTTGTGAAAATAAAAAGTACCTCTGTCGTCCCATTGTTCTCCCTGTGGAAGAACCATGTCCGGATCACCTCTGAAATCCATTCCGGCATACGGAAAGTCCTGTATCACAAAAAGCTGGCCCTCTAACCAGTCAAAATAACTATCTGAGAATCGAACTACTGTCGCGCCCTCGTCAGGATGCCGGGCCATCACCGCAACCCATCGTATCAGCTTTGGCTGCTGAGGACCCAAGATATCAACAGTGAGTTGCTGAGGGATCAGCATTGGAATTCTCTCCAAGGCAAAGCTCACGACTATAGGCCCATATCCAAAAGTCTTTAGTCGTCCGTTCCTTGCCTTGGTCAGTTGGCTCTTCATATGAGCCGACACAGCTTCACACCAGTTGAAAATGGTGCCTTGGTAACAGTCAATTGCCATCCGCATTTGGGATCCGGAAGCAATGTGTAAAGCGGCCGCGCCGCAAATTCTGGTAACCGTGAACGCTATGACTTTGAGTTCCGGCAGAGTGATGTGTTTTATCTCTATGCCTTTTGAATGGTGAGCTCCAGGTGTGCACCAAGTCTCGCGGAGACTATCAAGGGATTGGCCACCCGGCCTAGTCCCCGCAAGACTGAGTTGCTCACCTCTGTTTGGCAAGCCAGTGAGAAAGTATACATCCGAGGGCTCTATCTCGAGCTGGTGCCCTCCTATGTAAAAGCATTGTTCCTGTACGTTCCATCGCTCAACCAGCCATTCCAAGAATCTTACCTGGCCCCTCATGCCCGGTATGGTCCAATATTTGTACAATCCGCATGCTCTTAGGGCATCCAGAGAAGGTTGATGATTTATTGCAGCTTCATCTTCCTCTACGTGCTCTCTTTCTCTCCAGTCTAACATGATTAATGCCTGCATATCAAAAATAGCATTAGAAATTAATTTGGGAATTTTTGGTGGTTTTTTGAGAGAGTTGGGGTTTTGAAATGCGCGTTTCTCGGAGGACGCACCCCGGCTTTGTTGCACAGGGCGCCCGGACGCAGCTGGCCTGAAGGCGGGCTGCGTCTTCCGACCTTTTTCCCGTATGAGAAAAAGTCGGGGGACGCAGGTCACCCAAAGGGCACCTGCGTCCGCCGAGAGGCGCATTCCAAAACCAAAACCCCCCCAAAAAATAAAACTAAAACCTAAAAATTGATTCTAAACGGATAGAAATGCAGAGTAGGATGTGTAAAATACCTGGATGAGACGGCGTTCGATTCCAACGGTCAGATTTTCCGCAGCGACCACGGGAAGTTTTCTTGTCAAAAGCCCTTTTTTCAACCTCAACAGTGAAACGGTAAAAATGACATGGTAAAAGGTCTTTTTATAGGTTTTTTGGATGAATTAGTTCATTTTTTACCATGAAAAGATGTTTTTGAATGTATTTTTGCCTATTTTAAACAGGTATGAGTAATGTGTCGCTTTTGTGCAGGACAAAGGGATTTCGAGGGAAATTGTAAATTTTCACAAACAAAATTTCAGAGTCATCTTTTAAGCCCTTTTCTGACTCCTAAAAATGAAAAGATCGCCGAGTGTTTCTTTTTCACTCGTTAAAACGGAATTAAAAGACGGTCCCCTTTTAGCTCTTTTCTGACCGCAAAATCAGGAAAAGATTGCCGGGTTTTTGTCGTTTCGAACTCGATAAGGAAATAAAACGACGTGTCCTTGATCGCTTTTTACTTTTCAGATTAACGACACTAATATGAAAGTACTCCTTGGTCGTAAGATCAAGCGGTTCCCCCAGGTATTATTTTATACTTTTTCGGGCTTGAGGGACACAAATATACGAAAAAGTTCAACGTGGAGTCTCCTTTAGTTTTTTCAGACTCTCTAAAAATGAAAAACGCCGAGTTTCTCCTATACTGGGCTCGTTAAATTTTTACAGTAGAGGACCTGTTCAATTACAAACAGGAACGAACCACTCCTTCCTAGGGTTCGAATTTAAACTAGGTTGGACTCGTCCGAAGGATGAGCTTACAATCAAGCATATGTTATCCTCCTCAAGCTTGTTAAAAATAAAGAGGTACTTGCCAGAAATGGTGGGGGAAAAAAGAGAAGAATGAACCTATTTGTCACCTTTTGTCTCAGAAGAAACTTTATTACCGCTCTTGAACACGACACTTTTCATTCACCTGGGTTGGGAAATCTTTTACCTCACAGTTGACCAAGTCACTTTGAAAGTCTTTAACCGGGTTTCGGGGATTAACTTTGAGTTATTCGTCACCAAGCCATCTGTTGTGTCGTTATGTGTTCAAGAGGTCTGCAAGCAAAAACTTTCATCTGCAAAATACTTGTCATCCATTTGACCATCCCTGAGTCAGTCCTTACAGCAACATTTCTTCAACTTGAACAATGATTTCGTGTTGCGGGCTTGCCTGCAACGGGTCGCTTTCTATCGACATCGACACATTATCTAGAAAGATGACTTAGGAATCGACAGTACCTTGAAGTCTGCATGCATCAATGGCAGGTTTCTCGCCTTTGACGTCAGTTTACATCATTGACTTTCGATCAGAGGATTCCGTGAAGTGTTCGACATCAAAACATCTATTCACATTTCACGGGTTGTGCTTGGTACTTTGAGGACCATTGACATTACTGGTGGTTTCTCTCACGCTTGTTAACAGTTTACATCATTGACTGGTAATCAAGTGGTTTCTACCATGTTCGACATCGAATCATTTAATCACATGGCTAGAATCGTACCAATTCGAGAAGTAGAAGTGAAGACCCTGGATCTAGTTTCTACCATCCAGGCTGCGAGGAGTTTTGTATTCATTATCTATGTAGGCTAATCATAAACAGATGGCTGCGTCCATACTGTGTCTACAAAAGTCTATAAAAATGATGTACTGCAAGATCATTCCTGTATCAGAGTAGTTAGTCCATTAGTTAAAGTTTTGAATCTGAGTATGGGAATGCCTACCTCAGTGATGATATAATCTTATCCATGTATTTTGTGTTGAAAATTGCAGGTTCCAATCAGGCCATCCACAAGGCAATCCTTGAAATGATAAAGCGCTTCACCCTTCCTAGAATTACAAAACCCTATTCTATTTCAGGCTTCGCACTTTAGGGGGCAATCTGTTACACTAAAAAATGTCACCTTGACTACTTACAGTTAGTATGGCTCAAATCAACAGTCATGCTACCCTCTTAGGCAAGTCTCATGCCTCTGTTATCCATCTCAAACTCAAAGAAGAGAGAAAGTCTTGTAAAAATTATGTTTATCTCTGGGGTCGCAGGTTCTCTCTAGTCTTACCTGCGGGGACGCGGACCTTGTTCACAAAAGCTGCGTCCATGGACGCTCTGTATGTAAAGGGACAGGTGCGTCCCTCTGTAAAAGACAAAATGCGCGAGTTTTATCTTGAAAAAGTTACTTGTGGTTACTTCTAGAACATTCTAGAGGTCGGTTTGATGAAATGGATGCGCCTCCAGTTGGTTCATGTATCTCTATTAAGGGGAAGCTTATCCCATCAATAAGGGAGCTATCCCACCCAAAGAGGGGGATGATCCCATTGATGGTGGACCAGAATAACCTCTTTACAGCACTATAAATAAAGGCATTGAGCCAGAAGGAGGGGAGGTTGGAGCTATACATTTTCTTTGGGTAAATGCTGCAGGATTTAGGTCTTCCATTAGAGCCTTTGTGAGGAGAGATTGTCTTCACTTGATTCTACTTGGGAGAGGGTGAGCTTTGTCAAAGTAGAGGAAAACCCTTGATGGACCCTGGGAGGAACTTGCACAACACCAAGGCCAGGTTGTAAGAGTTTCTTTGTTTCGTTATTAATACAAACTGGTTTATTTTTCTCAATAGCTTGTGTTAATGAGTTATTTCATGTGTTCCTTGGTCTGCATGTTGGATATATGTTTTATTATATGAAATGCAAGTGCTTGGTAATTGTTTGATTGTTTGTGGTTGCAGGAATTGACTTGAAGGAGGAGCTCATCCGGATCGTCAAGAACGGACTTCAACAACAGCGTTTTGGAATAAGGTAAGCCTAAACACTTGTAGTTTTCATGTTATAAAAGGTGTATTTAGAGAAAGATCACTCCTTTTTGTCTTGTTTGTCATTAGAATGTCTTAGACTTCTAGGAAGGTCAGTCGTGTCCGCACCCTTGACAGATTCCGTGTGACAGAAAGACATCGCCTGATTACCAGCCAATGATGTAAGCTGTTAATAGGCGCGAGAGGAATCACCGATAATGATAATGATCCTCAAGGTACTACAGTACAATTCATGTGGTGTGAATAAGGGACTTGGCATCGAACACCACGCAAAATATTTCGATCGAAGGCCATTGATGTAAACCTGTCGCCGGAAGTGAGAAACTTGCCATTGAGGCATGCAAGCTTCAAAGTACTGAAAGGGGTGTCCCTAGATCGACTTCTTGGATAATGAGATGATGTCGACAAGAAGCGATCCGTCATAGGAGGGCCTTAATGAATCCCACATCAATGACACGAAATGGAGCAAATGATTTTAATGGAGGTGAAAACGATCTGGTGATGTAAGGTTCAGGGTGGCGGTCATGAAAGAATGGAGCGTAAATGTATTGCAGCGGGTGAGACACAGGTGAATTCTTTGAGTGACTTCTCTTGAACATATTGGCGACACTGACATGATGGATTGGTAGCATTAACCCCAAATGTGGATGGTGTGATGTGACCATGGTGATGTGACCGGTGAATGAAACAACCCAACCCGACTTGGATGTGGAGTGAAAGTGTCATGTTCAAGAGCGACTTGCTACCAACAAAGTTTCTTCAAGTTTTCTTCCCAATTTTTCCCCAGTCATTGCTGACCAGTACCTCTTTATTTTTGTCAAGCTTGAGGAGGATAACATATGCTTGTTCTATAATTTGCCCTTCGGGCAAACCCATCGCTATGTTTTAATGAGCCTAGCAATAGTGAAACTCGTTCTTGTCTGCTATGGACAAGTTTGTCGCTATTAGGTTTTAACAAGTTTAATGACAAAGATAACTCGGTCCTTTTCAATTTTAGAGAGTCTGAAAAGGGACGTAAAGGAAACTCCAAAAATCCTTTTTCGTCATCTAATCCCTTAAGTCCGAAAAAGTATAAAACAATACAGAAGGGATGAATTTTTGATACTTTTAACGAGCCGAATAAAACAAGCGCTCGATCTTTTTGTGTAATAATCCCTCAGGTCCAAAAAGATTAAAATCTAAAGGAGGGATAGCACTTCCGGTCCCTTTAATGAGCTGGAGAGGCCAATGGCTCGACAATCTTTTCATATTTTACGAGTCAGTTGAAAAGAGCTTAAAGGAGACTCGTCTTTGAGGAACGAGTGATAAAATTGGGTAGTAGCTGATTCCAGGTAAGGTTTGGAATTTTCCAATCACGGCAGTGTTACAAGGATGGCTAATAGATCACTCTTCACAGCTGTTCCTCAAAAGGGGTAAACAATCAAATGGAGGTGAATGATCGGCCAATACAGAGTGGAGGTGATGATGAGAACACGACCAAGGCTTTAAAGGCTAAAGTACTACATTCACGATGGTTATTTGCTGGGAATTGGTTCATTTTTTATTGAGCTTAAATGCTGGGGGAAAAATTTGCTCGTTGCTTATGTTTATTTTTTAACGAGCATGAAGTCCGCGTTAAAACTGCTCGATTTGACGGTCATTTTTTGACTTTACCATTAATAGCTTTGTTCTTTCAAAGATTGTACTGCATGCTCAATTGCTTCATCAAACTAGTTAGAAATGAACAATATATGTTTGAAAAATGAGTTAAGACACTAATATTTTACTCAAATTACGTAAAAGTAATTTAAAAGTGCTTTTACCTCTTATTTTACCATTTCATTTGAACTTTGGCTTGTTGGAGCTTTGGAGGTGCTTTTCCCCCTTGATTTTCATCAACTGATTCCAGGAGATTCTGTGGATGATTTTCGGCGCCATCTGGACAGGTAGGAGCTAAACCTGAGCTCTTTCATTTCATCCTTTCCATTTTGCATTCTGAGCTTGATTTCTGGTTTTTCTGAGCCTCTAGGGTTTGAAAAACTCGCCCTGGCTCCATCGCACCCTTTATGCATCAAAAGGTGCGTTGGATGTTAGCCTGTCCACTGGCCAATTGACATGCAACGCACCCAGGACACTACTGTAGGTGCGAAGAGCGCAAGGAAGGAAATTTATGCACAGTTTTTTGATGGAAATTTTGTCTGTTTCTCACCAAATCAAGATCTAACTCTTCTCTTGTTTGTTTTCAGAGATTCATTGGAGCAAGATGACCATTACATGGCGAGAATGTGAGCATTAAGAAGATGACATGCTTGCTTTACACGATCCAGTTACAATAAACGCACTGCGGAACTGTGGCATGTTGAAGTTTTTCCGCATCTCTAGCATGAGACAACAAATCAACTTGCTGCAGTATTTGCTCGATTCTTGGGATCCTACCAGCCAGGTGTTCCAGATTAGGGGCAAATCCATCCCCTTGACTGTAGTGGACATCTATTTTTTGACTGGCTTATCGAGGTGGGGTGCCCCTATCTCTTTATCAGGTTTGGCCCGTGGAGGTGAATCTGTGAGAGATTATGTTCGCAGGTATTACAGAGAGGGATCTCAGTCGAGTAAAGACGGAAAGATCATCATCTGAGATGTCACCGACAGGTCTTTGAGGACCATTCTGTTCACTTTTGGTAGGATGGCTGGTGGTGCGGCTCTTCATGTGGCCAACCGATCTTATATGCAGTACGCCTTGGAATGTCTCGAACCGAAGGTGTTCAACTGGTGTGACGCAGTACTCCTTGTGATGAAAGAACAGTTGACCAAGGTGAAAAGCGGGAGGTTGAATAACTTTGGATACGGTTCTATTTTGACCGCCTTCGCCTTGTAAAAGATACCACTGATGCAGCCGTAGTATATTGCACTCGGTTTACCTCCCCTGACTGAACCATGTATGAAGAGATGGGTCGACCATATGTCTAGGCATGCTGGTCAGTCTCAGATTTCCTTTTCTGATACCTTCTTCGGGTGGTTTGATTGTCAGGAGATGGTTTATTTCGAGTATCCATATGCTGGTATGGACTTCCGGGGTGACCCAGATTTGGTACTGCCGGCTGGCGAACAGTGGAGTGCCATTGGTAAATTCTTGACCATATTTCTATTTATCATTTTCCTTTTATAATGTCCTCGTGCTTTACTCTATCAAGACTAATCAGAACTCATGTGCTCATGCAGATGTTGGTCCTGTTCAGCTAGTAGTACGCCTGAGAGTGCCAGCTGCCGCCCCAGCAGGAGAGGCTGTTGGAAGGGCTATCCTTCGAGACCTTGATGTGGTCAAGACTCTTTCAGCATTACAGGATCAGGTCGAGGGCCTCACTCTCGGTATTCCAGATGTGAGGACTGACGAGCTGCCTTTGAGGTTGCAGCGACATACTACTGGTGTGCCAAGATGATGGACTAGGCTTTTACGCATGATTGCACATGCGGTGGCTTGTTATCACGAGCATCATTAGACTAGGGTTCCCCCTAGAGTTTTGAGTTTTGGGTCATTTGACAAATTTTGTCTTGGTTACAGAACATTATGTGTAAACCATAAACAATTATATATATATTTTTGATTTTCGGAGTTTTATTTTGGTTAAGTTGCATGATCTTGACGTAAATATTGATGAGATGCTTCTTTTTATAAATGTTGCAAATGTCTATCTAACACATAATTTGCTAATGAGTCAGTTAATGTGTTTAAGCTTATGGAAATATGCTGATATTGAATAAAATCAAATTGCCTTTCCAAAATCCCGACCCTTAGGAACATGCGATAGATAGTTGGATTTCGGACGGAGTAGATACTGTTGGAAATAATACTGAGAGGGGGGTGAATCAGTATTATCTAATCAATAAAACTTTTTCATTTTCATACTTCAGAATCATATACGCTACTTCAGTTAAGTATACCCGCGTATATACGCGACTGTGTCTATTACAACTAGCGTATAACCATTAAATTCATGATTCAGTTATGTGATCTTCAATGGGTGCATCAGAACATTATTAGACATATTAATAGTCAACAGTAGCAGTAAAACAGATAGATCAACACAAACATGAACACCATGATATAAGGTGGAAACCCAATGTGGGTGAAAACCACCTGCTGCAATTCGTTTCTATCTTCTTTTATTAAGAAACTTCTTTTACAATGTACTGATGTAGTCCTTTACCAGCATGCAGGCTACAACCAGCAGAAGGATACAACCTTCTCTCGTTCTCCAGACTCTCCTGGAAGGGAGCTCCAACCCCCTTTGCTCTTGTACTAGCTAAGATACTAGTACGTACGCGCCGGCCTACAATATTTTCTCCTCCAGGTACCACGTTTCATACATTTTCAGACTGGATACTCCTGAAGCACAACACTATAATATGAAGGCCACGTTTCATCCAATTTTCATACTGGACCCATAACTTCATTCAAAACAATCACTACTAGCATCATCAATCTCTGAATCACTGAAACACTGAAACCCTGTCAATCAACACAGTCACAAAACTCTGCAAAATCAATCAGAACCAACTGTATCATCGAAAACATGCATCAGAGTGCATACGCTACTTGGAAGTGCCGAACCTGCGTGTATACACAACTTCATCAAGATGAACCAGCGTATATGTCATTAATCACTTATTCATAACTTTGCTGCACTCCCTGACTTCAGACATAACCAGATCATGACATATACAAGGATAATATATTCGTTAGCACCCAAATCTAGTCCATCAGATCTCATAAATATGAGTCATTATGATCCTGATCCAATATTAGTTCTCATCCATCAATACTGAAGCTAAACACAATCAGCCAAACAAGATATGCATAATACTGACACCATTAAACAGACATCAGAACTCATCAACATTCAGAACCACCTGTAACTTCAGACATCATAGCTCAAATGGTATACGCTACTATGATGAATCAAACCTGCGTACATACGCGCTTTTTCCAAGGCCAACCCGCATACAGATCTAAAAATATTTTCTTATAACTTTGCAGCTGTACCAGACATCAATCATACTATAACATTTATATTACATGCGTCAGTATGCAGATCTAGAATAAGCATAATCAACCATATAAAGATAGTTCATTTCAAACCATTTGATCCCGATCTCTCCTTAGATCTTATTCTCCATCAACCGGTGAGATCCCTCCTTAGCTCAGATCAAGCAATGCATCATCAACCCATAACCTGCATACTGGATCTCATCCTTCATCAGATATTCAAGACTTTTTCAATGCTCTTGCCTAATGATCTTCTTCTCCTTTTATAGTCTTAGGCCTTGCTCAATACCATGGTCCAAAACCATAATAAATCAATACCAAGAGCCTAATACTTGGGATCAACACACTTGTCGAGATACCATGGTCCAAAACCATAGGTTCAAATACCGAGGACTAACTACCACGGACCAAAATTAAGCTTTCCGATATGTACGCGCTTTTCTGTGCATGAAACTGCGTGTATACCCTACTTGGTATATAGCGAACCCGCGTATACGCGACTTGGTATATAGTGAACCTGTGTGTATACCCTACTTGGTATATAGCGAACCTGCGTATATGCGACTTGGTATATAGTGAACCTGCGTGTATACCCTACTTGGTATATAGTGAAACTGCGTATACACTCTTCTTTCTTCATTCTTTGTAGTCTAATCATCAATTCTTTGCTACTGATCTGCTGCACTTGATCTACCATCTGTGTGAGTTTCCATCAAGGACAACACTTGTCTCATAATGCCAACAATCTTCCCCTTTGGACTTGATGGCAAAGCTAACTTGTCATACTTGGAACTTGATCTTCTTATTCCTTTGAGCTGACCTACATCCCATGCATTTAGTCACATCTGTAGATTGATCCAGTTATATGTAAGTGAGATGTTCTTCTATGAGAGGGTTGCCATCAAGTACAACACATGCATCATAATGCCAACAATCTCCCCCTTTGGACTTGATGGCAACAACACCAAATCACTCTCCCCCTTTGACATCAAGGGCAAACGGTGGACCAAGATATTCTCTTTCCTTGATAAACATTCTGCTGTCCATACTCCCCCTAAGTACCTGCAAAAATCTCCAAATGTGCTCCCTTGCTGTCCATGCCAAGTCTCTGTATTGCTGAAGTGTGCTGTTCATGCTCTTCCTGACTGAAGGCAAGATCTACAAAAAGATGTTCTTCAAGAGGAACCATGACTTATACATCATAAGAGACCTTCCTATCACCAAAAGACTCAATACATACATCCATCACCCAACCAAGTGGGGATCATCCACCCAACCAAGTGGGGATACATCAGAAATTTACATATGAAAACCAATCACATTGCATCACTCATCCCAGGCATAGTGGGGAAACCAAAATAGGCCGTTACATGACCTTGATAAACAAGATATACATGACATAGAAACGAAATATCAAGACTATGCAAATCACCAATAACTACTATCAGCAGCATCTGACAATCACTGTATGCATCAGCAACCATGTTCCCCTTAAGTTCTTCTTTCTGCAGTTGATCCACCTGAAACCAACAACAACTGTGAACTAGAACCAAAAGCTTCTAAGGTAATGCCAACAATGCATCATTGGAAGATTATCTGCTGCCCCTGAACCTATGCCAGATGGTCTCTATCAGACCCATATCAGATTCTTCTCATTCTGAGTTTGGTCCACTAATTTTATTCAAACCAACATATACGCGACTGTATCCACAGAAACTTGCATATATACGCGGATACTCCTTATTAAACTCGCGTACATCCAATTTCAGATCAGCAACCTGTAAATGTCCTATGACAGGGTATAATCAATTCATCCCTTTGAACAAAATTCTGCATATATAGACTCATTCACATTTTACCAGATCTGCATGAACCAAGTATCATCAATTGGGAATATCTACATCAATCAACATATGTACAACCTATCATCATATAGGTAAGAAATCATCATCATCATGTCTCCAATAATGCAATTTTGAATAATCATCCATGTATCCAGCCAACAATCCTCATCCATATATGTGCCAAGAATAATATGATCCTTATGCATATGATGACAACAACATATGAGTGACTCATCATCAAGTAAAGAAGATGTGAATTCAAGCTATGTACTTCTCCTTATCTTTATGAATATCACCATGTAAGCACCATTAGAGAATCAACCACAGATCTGATCTAAAAATCCAAGAATCATCTGAACAACTTATAACCATATTATAGCAAGATATATCATTTAGCCATATAAGCATCATCACCAAGGACTATTAACCATAATGCCAACAATGCATTATTAAAGGCATATGCTCCCCCTCAACCTGTGCCATCTGTTAGATCTGATCATGCATATATTAGCAATAAGCATCAAGACATCATCATCATCTAGTTAGGATCAAAACACTTCTAGACATCTTACAAGTATCAAAACATTTCCACACATCCTCAGCAGACTGTAACTATTAACCAATAGAGCAAATAATTGACTGAATCATATCAGATCCTTTTTTTGAGCATGTCCCCACTGCTTTTCCTTAGACTGACATATACGCGACTTTGCAGTGTCCAACTCGCGTATATACGCGACTTCCCTTTATGGAACTTGCGTATGAGATTCAGGACACTGAATTTTTATACTTTCAGCTCCCTCTGAGTCTGTTATGTCTGTGTTGTGCTGTGTCTGAGTACATTGTGCTGTGACACATCTTTCTAACTGTACTTCCTTCTTCTTCCATATCTTCAAGTGTGATGATGTTTTCTCCTTTTGGTGTGATGTTCGTCCTTTGTTCCTGCATTCCATTGCTATATGTCCAAGCTTGTTACATGCATAACATCTTACATGTTTCATTTTTCTCCTATAGCAATCAGCAGCTTTGTGACCAAACATATTGCAAGCAAAGCAATATCCATTAAAGTACCTTGAATGCGATGATCTTTCTGCATGATGGTCTTGAACCCTTCTTCTTCCACATCTAGCTACAACATGTCCAAGATTATGACATACATAACATTCAACATTATTCATAGGAGGAGTAAAAGATTTTCTTTGAGGAATCTCTTTCCTTGATTGTTGATGGGGTTGACCTTTCATCTCCTTGTTGATCATTTTAGATTTCTCTTTAGAGTTCCTTGCCTCACCTTGTGAACTAGATTCACCTTCAATAGATTCATGGAAACCAAGACCAATCTTGATAGCAGGAGACCTTTGACTATTAAGAATATCATCTGAGGCTTTAGTACTATCTTGAAATCACAACAGTTTATCCTTTTCTTCTAATTTACCTTTCAAGATATTTACCTCAACTTGAAGTTGTTCTTCCTTTTCAAGATATTGCTTCTTCATGTCTTCTTCAGCTTTCCTTCCTTCTTCCAACTGATGACTTAGTTTGAGAATCTCCTTTTCTTGTTCTTCATTCAGATCCTGCTGCATTTGACGAATTCTGAAGGCACATTCTAGCTGAGATTTTAAGCTGATAACTTCGTTTACCTGTTTTTCATTAGCTTGGAGTAGATCTTTATTCAGCTTCTTTGATTCTTCAAGATTTTCCTTTAGCGAGCGGATCGTAGCTTCAAGACTTTCATAGTAACTGGATCTATCTCTGAGTTTCTTGATGGTTGTGCTTCTTTCATTGAGTTCATCTCTTAGAGATGTTACTTCATCCTGCAACTTTTGATATTTGTCCTTGAATAACTCTCGTTGAGCCTTTAGTCTAGTAACAGCTTCTTTGAGGGCACCACTCTTTATGTTCAGAAGTCTTTCTTGTTCACTAATTTTGTTTGTCAACTTGTTAAATTCTGCCTCTATTTGATATCCTTCTTCCTCACCCATAAGAGAACATTCAGTTGTCTCATTATCACTTCCATCCTTTCCAAATGGATAGATAGCTGGAACATCAGAGGATAGAAAATTCGTACCTGATAGTTCATCTTCATTCTGAAATGATTCTAAATCTGATTCTGAATCTGAAGAGCTTCTTATACCTAATCCCCAATCGATTCTCCCACTGTCATAGTTCTTCTGAGATGTCTTCTTCTTCTTAGGTGCTTTCTTCTTAAGCTTCTTTCCCATAGTTCCATGGATCTCCTTTAAGTGATCAAGCCTCTACCAAAGGACCTGCTCTAATACCAATTGTTGGAAATAATACTTAGAGGGGGGGTGAATCAGTATTATCTAATCAATAAAACTTTTTCATTTTCATACTTCAGAATCATATACGCTACTTCAGTTAAGTATACCCGCGTATATACACGACTGTGTCTATTACAACTAGCGTATAACCATTAAACTCATGATTCAGTTATGTGATCTTCAATGGGTGCATCAGAACATTATTAGACATATTAACAGTCAACAGTAGCAGTAAAACAGATAGATCAACACACACATGAACACCATGATATAAGGTGGAAACCCAATGTGGGTGAAAACCACCTGCTGCAATTCGTTTCTATCTTCCTTTATTAAGAAACTTCTTTTACAATGTACTGGTGCAATCCTTTACCAGCACGCAGGCTACAACCCACAGAAGGCTACAACCTTCTCTCGTTCTCCAGACTCTCCTGGAAGGGAGCTCCAACCCCCTTTGCTCTTGTACTAGCTAAGATACTAGTACGTAGGCGCCGGCCTACAATATTTTCTCCTCCAGGTACCATGTTTCATACATTTTCAGACTGGATACTCCTGAAGCACAACACTATAATCTGAAGGCCACGTTTCATCCAATTTTCATACTGGACCCGTAACTTCATTCAAAACAATCACTACTAGCATCATCAATCTCTGAATCACTGAAACACTGAAACCCTGTCAATCAACACAGTCACAGAACTCTGCAAAATCAATCAGAACCAACTGTATCATCAAAAACATGCATCAGAGTGCATACGCTACTTGGAAGTGTCGAGCCTGCGTGTATACACAACTTCATCAAGATGAACCAACGTATATGTCATTAATCATTTATTCATAACTTTGCTGCACTCCCTGACTTCAGACATAACCAGATCATGACATATACAAGGATAATATATGCGTTAGCACCCAGATCTAGTCCATCAGATCTCATAAATATGAGTCATTATGATCCTGATCCAATATTAGTTCTCATCCATCAATACTGAAGCTAAACAAAATCAGCCAAACAAGATATGCATAATACTGACACCATTAAACAGACATCAGAACTCATCAACATTCAGAACCACCTGTAACTTCAGACATCATAGCTCAAATGGTATATGCTACTATGATGAATCAAACCTACATGCATATGCGCTTTTTCCAAGGCCAACCCACGTACAGATCTAAAAATATTTTCTTATAACTTTGCAGCTGTACCAGACATCAATCATACTATAACATTTATATTACATGCGTCAGTATGCAGATCTAGAATAAGCATAATCAACCATATAAAGATAGTTCATTTCAAACCATTTGATCCTGATCTCTCCTTAGATCTTGTTCTCCATCAACCGGTGAGATCCATCCTTAGCTTAGATCAAGAAATGCATCATCAACCCATAACCTACATACTAGTTCTCATCCTTCATCAGATATTCAAGACTTTTTCAATGCTCTTGCCTAATGATCTTCTTCTCCTTTTATAGTCTTAGGCCTTGCTCAATACCATGGTCCAAAACCATAATAAATCAATACCAAGAGCCCAATACTTGGGATCAACACACTTGTTGAGATACCATGGTCCAAAACCATAGGTTCAAATACCGAGGACTAACTACCACATACCAAAAGTAAGCTTTCCGACATGTACACGCTTTTTCGTGCATGAAACTGCGTGTATACCCTACTTGGTATATAGCAAACCTGCGTATACGCGACTTGGTATATAGTGAACCTGCGTGTATACCCTACTTGGTATATAGCGAACCTGCGTATACGCGACTTGGTATATAGTGAACCTGCATGTATACCCCACTTGGTATATAGTGAACCTGCGTATACACTCTTCTTTCTTCATTCTTTGTAGTTTGATCATCAATCCTTTGCTACTGACCTGCTGCACTTGATCTACCATCTGTGTGAGTTGCCATCAAGGACAACACTTGTCTCATAATTCCAACAATCTCCCCCTTTGGACTTGATGGCAAAGCTAACTTGTCATACTTAGAACTTGATCTTCTTATTCCTTTGAGCTGACATGCATCCCATGCATTTAGTCACATCTGTAGATTGATCAAGTTATATGTAAGTGAGATGTTCTTCTATGAGAGGGTTTCCATCAAGTACAACACATGCATCATAATGCCAACAGATGCCCGTGAGCTGTAGTATGACGAGTTGTGAGTCTAGCCTGACGACCAGTCGGCATATGCCATGTGTGATGGCATCAGAGAGAAGTTCTATCAATGTGCTATATTCAACGATGTTATTCGTTGAACGACCAATACATACCCCTCTGAAACTTACTAACTCGCCGCTTGGATCGAAAATGGCCCAAGCCCCAAAAGATAGGTTCTGCGAACTACGACTTGCTCCATCGGCATATCCAACAAATGATTCCAATAGGTTTGACATCTGTGAAAAATGTAAAAAGCGGATTTACTCGACCAAAACAAATACTTTAGTGAAAACAAAAACGTAACAAAAACATATAGGTTACCACACTGAATCATGCATAGTAACGCTTAAGGTACAACCCATTACGAGGTTCTGCCACTGGAATCCCGTCATAATCCATTAACTCGTAGGCTTCTTTTGCTAACACTCACTTAACAATATAGGGGCCCATCCATAAAGACTTGAATTTACCTACTCCCAATTTATCGGATTCTTGGTCATAAAGCAAGACCAAGTCACCTTCTGAGAAGACACGGGGTTTGACATTCTTGTCAAACTGCACCTTGACTCGTTTCTTATGAGCTTCGTTAGCCAAAGCGGCATCACGATGGGTTTCATCCAATTGGATTAGTTCCAAGAAACGAGCCTCTTCCTCTGAAGTTCCGGGGAGAAGGTCGATTGCGAGTTTGAGGGACGAGATTTCACACTGAACTGGTAAGATTGCTTCTAGTCCATACACCAGTTGGAAAGGTGTAAACCCAGTCGCATTTCTTACCGATGTTCAGTATGCCCACAAGGTTGAGTACAGGATCAGGTGCCAACTCCTTTTTTGAACTCCAATCATCCTTTGCAGCATGTGCTTCAGGACCTTGTTGATTGCTTCAACTTGTCTGTTGGCTTGCGGGTAATATGGAGTAGAGCTATCATGCGACAACCCTAATTTGGTAGCTAATTCGACCATCATGTGATTGCGAAAATGCGATCCATGATCTGTGACTATATCCCGTGGGATGTCGAATCTGGCGACTACATGATTGAAAAAGAAAAGGGCAGCTGTTTCACCAGTGTTATCTAATGTAGGCATCGCCTCGGCCCATTTGGTAAAATAGTCAACTGCGACTATGATATACCCATGCCCCCCGGTCGAGGTGGGGTTACATGTCATGAAATCGAGGCCCCATTTGGCAAATGGCCCAACAACAACTATTGGTTGCAGAGGTGTGGGTGGTCTTCTGGTTTTGCTATCGAAAATTTGACAGGCATGGCAACTTCTGACTGCAGTTATGCAATCTTTGAACATTGTTGGCCAGAAGTATCCTGCTCGTAAAAATTTTTGTGCCGCAGCGTAACCGGATTGATGCCCCCCACACGCACCTGAATGGAAATCATTCAGGACTTTTTTGGCCTCCTCATGGGTGAGGCACCTCCTCAGAACTGTATCGACACCACGACGGTAAAGTGTATCACCGACGATCATGTAGTATTTTGATTGGTATCGAATACGTTTTTGTTCGGAGCGGGAGGTATTAGGCCTATATTTTTGGGTTTTGAGATAAATGATTATATCTCCATACCACGGATTGCTTGAAGATATCAGAAACAAAGATTCATCCACAATAGTTTCTTCGGATGTTTCATCATTGGATGACGATGGGAGATCGCATAATAATTCTGCAAAAACAAGGGCTTTCTTTGACTTGGATTTTACGAATTCCAGATCAAACTCTTGTAGAATTGCTATCCATTTTGAATATTTGCCCCCCAGCAACTGTCGCGACAATATATAAGTCATGGGGTTGCAATCTGACAGAATGGTAGTTTTTCGAAAGAGGACATAGTGTCGAAATCTCTGTATCACTTGAACAGCTGCTAGCGCTAGCTTTTCAACATAACAATATTTTCTTTCTGTATCATTTAAGTTCTTACTCAAATAATATATAGGATGTTCAATTCCGTTGTCTTCTTGAACTAAAACCATTGCGATGGTTGTATCCGCTGCAGCCAGATACAGGTTAAAGTCTTTTTGATAATCGGGAGCGTACATTAATGATGCTTTCATTAGAGATTCTTTTAAAGCATCAAAGGAAGCTTGCGCAACCTGATCCCAGACGAAGGGCACTTCCTTTTTCAATAGACGTGTATAACCTTTAGCAAGTTCGGCGTAATTTGGAATGAATCTCCTCAGAAAGTTTGCTTTCCCTTGGAGTTTCTGAATCTGAAGCAAATTCGAAGGTGGAGGCAAATTTATGATTGCCTGAACCTTACATGGGTTGAGATGAATCCCGTCCTTTGAGACTACAAAGCCAAGTAAACGACCAGAGCTGACACAGAACACACATTTGTGTGGATTGAGTCGTATCTTGTAGTGTCGACAACGTAGAAATATCGCTCTTAGATGACGCAGATGATCAGTCCGCTTTCGCGAATGAGCCGGAAGGTCATCGAGATATGGTTGAACGATGTTTTTGATGTCATGGAAGGCATAATTCATTGCCCTTTGAAATGTTTCCCCTGCATTCTTTAAACCAAATGGTAATTTTCGATATGCGAATGTGCCCCACGTACAAATAAATGCAGTTTTTCACTGGTCCTGTGGGCGAATATTTATTTGATTATACCCGGAGAATCCATCCATAAATGAAAAGATTTCGCATCCGGCACACTCATCAATTATCTGGTCAATGAAGGGTGTAGGGTAGTTGTCTTTTGGACAAGCTTGATTTACATCCCTATAATCGACGCACACTCTAATCATTCCTTGCTTTTTCATAACAGGAACAATGTTCGACACCCAATCGGTTAGAGGAGCCGGGTAAATGAAACCAGCATGGAGGAGCTTTTCAACTTCCGCCTTGATGGCAGCGCTTTCTTGGGGTGCACCTGTCGTAGCCATTTTCGTATTGGTTTGACATCTGGATAAATCTTGATTTCGTGTTCAACGATACTCGAGTCAATGCCTGGCATTTCATTATATGAACAGGCAAAGACATCTCTGAATTCGCGAAAAAGAGCGTTGTATATTTCCAGTTCTGAAGGAGAACAACATTTGCCAACATAAATATTCTCTACAAAATCTGTTTTGGTCGAGATATTTATGGCGATAGTCTCTTCAATGTTGGACAAGTTTCGCTCGGAATTCACCGTGTTTACAGTATTTGATAGGAAATAAAAAACTGAGGGATGATGAAGGTCATCAGGAGTATCTTCTTCATAATTCGGAAGAAGGGAACGATGGTGGTAATCTTCCCATGGTGCCCCTTCAACTACCATTGATTGAACAATTCCTTCATCGGTGTAATGCACTCGTGACCAAGGATCTGAAGGGGTGCCATATTCCTTAGACCTATCTATCCAAACGCTTGATGAGCGTTGATTTGGGTTTGCCTCCCATGCTAGGAACATTGATTGCTACAATATTTCCATTTGGCTTGGAGGCAATACCTTTGTATGATCCATGTTTATATCGTTTTCTGAGATCTTTTTAATCGAAGATATCATATTGCAGGTTCCTACTGATGCTACTTCCGCTAGATTTATTGGAGGTGGAAGGGCAAAAGTTCCCATTAATATAGGGTCTTTTAGTAGGCCTACTCCAATATTTTGAAGCGAATGGGGGCTTCCATGGATCATTGGAATGCTTCCCGTAACTTGAGAACCATTGGGGAGGAAAGTTTGTTGATCGACGATTGTAATCCCTCCTTGAAAGGGAAATGAAATCTTCCTAAAATAGGTCGACACAACAGTTGCCATAGCATATATCCATGGTCTTCCCAGTAGGATGTTGTAATCGAGGTTTCCGTCGATTACTTCAACATCTATTTCTACTGTTTTCCCCCCTAGTTCAACTTGCAAGTTACTTAGAATACCATATGGGGTATATGTTCGTCTGTCGAATGCTTTTAATGTTGTCGAAGATCGCGACAAGGTTGGAGATCCTAAAGTTTTCCAGCAACTCATTGACATAATACATGTAGATGCCCCCTCATCAATAATTGTTCGATGAACATTTTTGTTGAGGGCTTTCACTTGAACGAGGAAAGCTAGTTGAGCTGGTAACTGAGGATCGTATCCTTTATGATTAAAGGATAGAAGATTGGAATCCTTTGGGTCTATCCCACCGATAGCTGATAATAAAGCCTGCTTTTGGGATGGGAAATTTTGCAGTACTTCAAGTGTCGACATAGCGGATGGCGATTGGGCCAGATCTTCCACTATATTATAATGCTGTGTTGCTCTAGCACGAGGATTAAATGTCGACTTGTGTACTACTCCATTTGGCGGTTTTATTGTCAGTTCAGGAATGATGGGCGATGCAACTTCTGTCGAAGTTGTTGTCGAACTACTAGGTTGATCTTTATCCTTGTTGTTCGAAAGCTGTGGATTCCCATAATCTTTGTTCCTTGTCGATATCAAAGCATCATTTTGCTGTTTGGAAATCGAAAACATCAGCACTTGAGACGGGGAAGCATTTCCACTGTCAACCAGATTTGTTCCTGGATTTGGAAATGGATCAGTTAATACTGCCGTGGTTTTTGAATTCTTGAATAATTTTTTAAGCTCAGCTGTGTGTGGACAATCTGTTGTCCAATGATCCTCATCGCATATAAAGCATGGACAATTTGGTTTCCTATTTCCAGAAGGGCTTGTAGAAGTTTTTCAGGTGATGATTCCTCGTGTTTCTTCTTCTTGCCTCCTGGTTGCTTGGTTTCTTTGCCTTTATCTGTCGAGACGACATTTACTTCCGAGGCAAGAAGTTCTTCTTTTGCATTTTGACTGGAAATCTTACGGGCCTTTTTAGATGTAGCCTTTGTCGATTTCGTGTCTATTGCGCCAATCACGCCATCGCCAGCATGAGAGTAATTGTTTAATTTAGGATGAGGAGGCACTGAGAATTCTGGTCTGGGAGTGTCAGGTATTTTATCGTAGAGTGTGCCAGACTGAGTGTAAATCAAGTCTAAATATTGCGCACGAGTGATAACTTGCTCTTCGGTGACGACTCCCCCTTTTGCCACATCTTTTGTAATGGAAGGTAACAAAGAATTAATAAACCATTAAGCTAAAAGCTGATCAGGAACATACATTTTTACCATTCTACGACGACGTCGCCACTCATGAATATGATCAGATATGTGAGTGGCCGTTGTTTGTTTGAAATTGGTAAGAAGTTCTGTTCCCATTTCGTACCTTATTGGTAACTGAAAATGGGTTAAAAAGGTTGTGGCTAGGGTACTGAAGTTGTCAAACGAAGCTCTGGGCAATTCGATATACCATTTTGCTGCCAGACCAGTTAATGTCCTCTGAAAAAGTCGAAGCCTAATCGAATCATCGTTTAGGGTGTTTAATGAACACCACAGATGAAAGGTCATCACATGATTCGACGGATCTTCACCTGGATTTCCATTAAATTTAGGAATATTTGACGGAAGTTTATGTGGAATTGCTGGCCACCAAGGAGTGTAAGCGATTGGATCGTTTGTTAACCGATTTAGGTCCAGTAACTCTAAAGTCGCCACGAAGGGTAACTGTTGATTCAGGTTAGGCGAAGCATACCCAGGATAAGATGGAATCGCCTGAGCAGTTGGTCTTTGCATACCAACATAATGCATTTGATGCTGGTAACTTTGGTAAGGTTGGTGGGCATAACCATTGTAGAATGGTTGATTTTGACCATTTTGAATATACGGCTACCCACTATTTGCAAAGATTTGTTGCTCAGATCCTTGGTATACTTGTTGGAATTGCGGTTGTTGGTATTTCACCAGCCATGGTTGTGAAGTCATGTGCTGTTGCCCGATACTAACTGTTTGACCAAGATGAGGGGTGATTGTACCCGTTTGGGCCTGTGTCATTCCACTAGTCGGTGATTGTGGTTGAGTTGCAGGGTCAAGAGGTTGTTGCATTACAACCTGAGAAACCTGAGGTTGGCATACAACAGGCAGCGCTTGTACTTGCGACACCATCACAATAGCTGACGTAGTTGGTATATTTGACATAGGTAAACATTGTTGCATCGAATATACAACTCTTGGTTGTTGAGGCAGTATCGGCACCCAACTGCTAGATGTAATTCCAGCATAACCTGAATTTTGTTGTGAACTCCCGTATGGCTGTCCTCCCAGATGAGACAATGAAAGGGTATATTGCCCCCCATACGGCAGTAATCCAATACTTAAAGGAATGGTTTGCCCTTGAGGACCGGACTGCCCAAATTGACATCCTGGAGGATCAATTTGTTGAGACTCAACATAAGAGTTTCCAGATACTATTCCAGATGAACAAACAGGAACGGACCATACTGTCGAAATAGCCCCTGGGTGGGCTCCTTCTAGTGATTGAGAGCTAGTTGGGACAGATGGTATACCGGCGAACATTGTTGGAGTGACAGCAGGAAGTTCTGCCGTCGCTATGTCGGATGACACAGTCCTAGATGTCGACGGTTGCTCAGACATTTCTAGTCTATCCAAAAGATTACCTAGCGATTCTACAGGAGCCTCTGCTAGCGGTAGACTAATTTCTGTTGAAGAAGGATACAGAGTGATCCCGACTCCAAATTGAGATGGAGTACTAGATGGAGGATCCTCCACAATCTCTTCTATAGCAATCAGACCAGGTGGAAGAGGTAGACCGTCAGGTTTGTAAAATATTTCTGGTACCGAAGAAGGTATGGAATCTGCAGTGACAGATGTTTGGGGAATAACACTGTCTGAACCGGTTGTGGATGAAACTGGTTCAATAACACAAGTGTTTACCTTCAAGCTAGGATCAGAGCTACTGTCCCTCTGTGGCTACTGAAATTCTTCTGTAGAGGTAGGGATACCAGAATTTTTTGGAATAACCGGTGTCTTCGATGTTGTTGGAACACTTGTTCTAACTTTACCAGGAGATTTGGAACTGGTTAAACGAGTTCGCTTTGTCCGTAATAGTTTCGATTCCGGAGACAAAGACAGTTGACTCGTAAGTCTCTGCGAACGACAGGGTTTCAATTGACTTTCTTCCACGATTGCGGATTACTCAATCAACTAAAAATAAAGGGGAAGTATGTTTCCAAATTAGATGAATTTTAGATGTTTTGACACAACTTGTTTTTTGAATTTTTAAGAATCGAGAAAAAACAGAAGATGACTCTAGTCGCCTTCGATTTTTAATGAGCCTGAAGTGACAAGTGCTCAGATGGACCTTTTCCGTTAAGGAGTCTGAAAAGGAACGAAAGGGATTGCTCTGGAAATCTAGGCTAAGGGATTACCAAACCAATCACAAAACTGTAGAATACTTTTTACGGTACGGTAGTCAATCTTTCCGAATGCTGTGTTCAGTGCATTGCGATCGATAGGGCGGCAGACATGGCTTCCTATGGATAAAGGATTAAGCCTATTGTGGTTTCCCAAAATATACTCGACGATACGTGGGAGCACAAGTCTGTACTGGTACTTATCGTCTCAAAGTGGAGGAATCACCCAACCAACAGTGAGAACAATAGTTACCAGGCTTTACGACACCGGAATACGTCTCTAGCCTAGACTTCTAGATGTTGTGCGTTAGGTTCCAAAGCGTTGTTAGATTCATTAAATTTATTTTATAGTTGATCTTGATTAAGAAGTTTTCCTTTCAGGTTTACCGCGTGATGTAGATGTAAAATTCCTAAAATGCAAGCTAAGATGATAAACAGTCTTTTTATCTTCTTTGTGCAATGAAAATCCTAGCTACTAAGGAAAGAGAGACAATATTCTTTCAACAAAGAGCAAAGAGCACACACTATATGCACTGTCCTAAATCAAACCAATCAAACAATCTAAATACAAATGCACATGCATGTATTTGTTTTCAGCCTTCTTAATATGTGAATGATAAAAGAAAGCTAATGCGCAAATCTGAATTATTTTCAAAGCGACAATTACTAACAAGTTTCTTTTCAAAATAAAAAATGAAGATAATGACAACACTTTACGATTTGGAAATGAAAACTTGCTTTTGACACTAGAAAAACTACTAATTCAGATCAAATACAATAGTAACAGGGTAATCGACTATCAAGAGCAATCAAACTCTCTTCTATGACTGAAAACGACACTTGCGACACTTTCAAATCAAGAAATGACAGTACAATTACGTTACTTTTTTGCAAAAGAGAACTGAAAATGACTCAACAAATACACAAAAACATTTACAGTCCTTTGCACAATGGAGGCGGAATAACAGCAAGGAAAGGGGTTTCAAACAGAGGTGTACTGACTACAGGCAGCAAAATTCTTGAATAGATCTGAAAAGAGTGAACAGAAACCAAAATTCAAGAACAATGCCTAGTCTGATTAGCGCACCTGTAACACAGTGAATTTGAAATGCAACGCACCTACTACACTCGGGAAGTGCGCTGAATTTGAGATTCACAGAACAAACAGTGCGCTGGACTAGAAACAAGACTTTGCTTGGGTTCCAGGTCACAGTTTGCAGTTCAGTTCAGGGATTTTGGCCAAGCAAGTGGTAATCAGTAAATCAACAACAGGGGTAGATCTAAGGAGGTTACTAGAGCTACCACAAGGGCAATTAGAGAGTTTGTAAATCAGTTGTTTAATTCATAAAAAAAACCCGGAGATTGACTGAAGCGACATTTATCTACTTTGCATTTGCATAGCAAATGCAGTTCGAAAGCTACCTGGCTCAACTTCAGGCTCCGTCTGTAAGTTTATAAAGTAAACAAATGTAGATAGACAAACAACCTAGTCGATCCCGAGTGGAGTCGCCATTTTGTTACAGGGAAAAGTGTCTATGCAGAACTGCTAATCCCACTAAGGCGTGGTAGCTACCTTAGAAACAAACAAAGTAAAACTCCAGAACTGCTAATCCCACTAAGGTGTGGAACTGCGAAACCAGAGATTCTGGGTTCGATCCCCAGCGGAGTCGCCATTTTGTTACCGGGAAAAGTGTCTATGCAGAACTGCTAATCCCACTAAGGCGTGGTAGCTACCTTAGAAACAAAAAAAGTAAAACTACTTTTGTTTTCCTTTATGTAAGATAGATGAGAGAAGAATAAAGGAGACCAACCTCTGTCTTGCGCTTGGCTCCTTGCTTGATTCCTCTCTCTTCTGATAATCCTTTGCTACTTGTTTTCTGGTATACCCAACTTCACAGAGTACCTGTAGAATCAAACCAGCATAACACTATACAAGAACATGGATCTACTATCATGAACAATCTAGGATTAGATTTAAATTGACCATATAAATGCATAAAACATAAATGACACAAAAGTATGGAGGAAAACTTGAATAGCTTTATTGATAATCAAGAAAGAGCCAAGAGAGTTACAACCAGTTGTTCTGACCCAACATCATCCTCTCAGCAAGTAAGCCCTTCTTCACCTCACGCAAAGCTTAGATCACCCAACACTATGATGTTGCCTCAAGAAACCAACAACAATTCCTTACAAGATGCAAAATTCCAGCCTCTGGATCTCTGGGATGAGGGATCCATATATAGATGTCTGCAAGGGAGATGAGTTAGCTTGTGATTTGATTAGTGTCTTCCCTATGATAGTTCTTGCTTCCACTTGGAGATTGATGATCTCTTACTCATCCTTGGTTGAATTCAGAGAGGCAAGTGTCACAGGAGAAGTTTCTGGAAGATTCCATGCTTCTCCACCTCGCGGATTGACACTGCCATTTGTATCTTCTCGCCCATCGCACCCCATAGAAGGGATTTTTGAAATGCAACGCACCCACTGAGTGTACTTAGGTGAGATGCAACGCACTTTGCCTATGGAGCAGGTGAAATGATCCTGCTTTGACCAGTTCTGAGTAGTTTTTCATGGAGAACTTTTGGGAGAAGCTGTAATCAGTTGACCTTGTTCCTTTAGGGGTTGGAACAACATTTCTAGGGACTTAGGAGCCCTTGGTTTATGGACATTTTATGCTTGGGGTTGCAGTGCCCAAAAATGTCTATAACACCACCGTACGCAGGGACACGTGGCCCGTTTCGATTGCATCGGGCCCGCTCTGACAGAAACCATCCCCGTACCAAAAGCAGTCCGATGGAAATTGCTTACCACTCGTCCTCCCCACCGCCCATGTCATACACCACGCCAGCGCCCGTGCTACTGTATAGTCCACCATGGCCGCCCCGTCACCCATCCACGTCAGCCGACACGTTACCCGCCGTACCTTGCTACAGGACTAGGTGATGTCATGCTGACGTTAGCACAAAAAGCGCCAAAAAGTCTGAAAAAACCACAAATTTGCGTTAAAAACTCAGGAAAGTGATGTTTTTGTTTATTTTTATGTGACCAATAGTCAAAGTTTGTGCATGAAAATTACATCCAATCTGCCATTGACGTCCCAGTCTACCACCCAGGTGTATTCAACCTGCAATCCGACCTCCTCGGCTCTACCTGCACCTGCATTCCGTAGAAAAGTATCGAACAAACAAGTATTTACCCGGGAACACCCATAAACCTTGTTTTTCATAATTTCTCTGCAAAAGATCACCAATACAGCTAAATTCAACTCAAAAGCATTATTGCCCGCAAGGTCCTCCGCTTTGCCTCACTGAGTAACCATATTTTCGAGCAAAAACCTGCAAATTTCTGTGACTCTGATAAACTGTCCACTAAAGCTCAAAATCCAGCTCTTGTTAACTTGCAAAACCACTAAAAAACCTGCAAAATCCCTGCTATCTCCACTCCTTTAAAGCTTCCTTGTTGCAGAGCCCTGCATACTCTCTATTTTCGTTGAGCTCTACTCAGTAGGGGCACCTTCGCACAGAACTCAAACTGCGAATTCCCTGTCAAAAAATCCATTGTTAGAACTCTGTTTCCTGTTGAAATATAGGCCAAATCCAACTATAATCACAATCAATCATGGAGGCTCCAGTAGCCCTAAATATTGCACCATTAAATGCACCTCATAAAGAGTTAGAGTGTCTACCTCTTGCCGACAGAGACTATCAAATTGATGATATGGAGGGAGTCAAGCCTCACCTTCAGGCTTTCTGTGAACTAAGGAATAACTTCAGAAACAAAGATGACCTATTAGGAATGTGGGAATCCAACATGCCTATATATTACCTGCCCTCAGTGAATGTCTTCCCTGACCTCATCCATCAATGTTGTGCTAATTATGAGCCTTCTCAAAGGGTAGTGATGGACCCTGCTGGAAATTTCATCTTTTACATTACCCTTCAGTCCATAAATGAGATGCTGCAATTCAAGCCAACTCAGCCTTTGGTCCCCCTTTCCATGAGACAATTGCTGGATCAAGCCTCAAAGTTGACCTTTGCAGAAGTTGACCGAATTTCCAAGCTGTTTATGCCACCAGAGTGTTACTCCAGATTCACGAACCCTTATCATCATGCTTGGTTTACTGAGGATGGAAAAATGCTCATAGATATGATTTCCTACATCCTGGGATTCAGAACAAGTGAAATTGTGGATGAGACTGTCTTTGCTTTGATGTCCATGTTTACTCTAGGACAACCCCCTGCTGTCAAGTATGACTATGCCACCTTCATAGCCAAAAATATTCATGAGCAGTTCATGAAATTAGAGAGGGAAAGGGTGTTCAAATATACTTCATATATATATATATCATTTAATGCTGTACTATCAATCACATAGTTTCCCGATTTTCCTTAAAAAAATGGATGCTAGGGGGGAACAAAGGTCTGTAATATTTTGGTCCTCGGTGTTCCATCATGTTAATTACTCCCCATACACATACTGTGAGTTCATTGACCTTTTTATCTATCCAGCCACTTGCTTATTGTCAACAGATCCTCCTCCCAGGATCTGCTGAAATGCAAAGAATCCTACATCTCTCAAAAGGATACAACATTGGTGACTGGTACTTCTACCAAAACCACACTGTAATCAGGATTTATGGCTATGAATTAGCCCCCTATAGACTGCCAAAATATGTCCCCATGAGACTCTTTGCCTTGGAGTACTATCAGCAATTCAACAGTGCAGATTTAACTCACTTCTACGGTGCTAGAAAAAAAGCACAGCTTAAAATAAGACATCAACTGGGCCCCTTCATCTTTAATAAAAGGGAAGAAGCATGGAAGGATGCTGACACTATTCTGAGAGAGAAACTTAAGCTCAAACTAAGTTTCCATTGGGCACCTTATGACCCTGAACATTTCATAAGCTATAGAAGAGTTAAAAACAAGCTCATAGGGTATGTGCACCACAGAATCCTTGAAATTGAACAATATGCCAATCAACAAGAATGGGTAGAGGGCACACTAGTGGAAGAGCTTACTGAAGAAGAGATAACAGAAAAAGCAATCAAAAACCTTGAAAAATCAGTTGACCTGGAATATTTTGGATAGGTGTTTTTCACAGGTCCCCGGCACCTTGGAGAAGGCACCTCATCTACCACGGTTTCCCAACAACCTGCCCAAGTAAGTGCTCCACCAGCAGACACATCTAAAGGAAAAGAGGTGCAACAGTTAGAGTAGCAAGTACAACATTCCGAGCAGCAAGAGACGATGGCAGACCGGCCGGTTTCAACAGATGAACAAAATCAAGGGCAAGACCCTTCAACACAAGCAAAGGTGACTGAAATTCCTGTGTTACAGACTCCTCTTAATGAGGAAAGGGCCAAGAAAAGGGATAGACAGGAAGAGACACCCACAGGGGCATCTACAGATCAGCAAGGAGAAAAGAGACAAAGATTAAATCCTTATTCAGAAGAAGAATTTCCAGAGGGACCAAATTAACAGCAAGTTCCCCCAAGCATGGAGACATCAGCTAGCTCTTTTTAGCCAGAGAAAGAGAGACAACAAGGTGTGGAGGTTACATCCACCAGGCAACAGATCAGACAGGGCTCTGACATCAAGAAGGCCTTCACTGATATCAAGGCTAGAAATGAACTAGTAAGGTTCCAACTTTATAACCAACTGCTAAGAATGGCTCCAACCAATCAGCAAAGGCTAATGGCAGCCTATGACATCCAAGAAGGGAAAATGACCCTTAGTCATTTCAGACCTACAATGCAGCAACCACAATCAGTTGCTGACTATATCAGAACCAATCTGGAAGTTCTCTCCAAAGATATCCATCCAATGGACCAGATTGAATTACACAAACAAACCGATGAAATGGTATATTCTACCTTGGCAGAAAAAATGTTATTGGCTCATAGATTGTAAAATTCATTACATAATACTTCTGCCCAACTAGAATTAGAGAAGGCCTCCTCAATGGCTAAAGATAATAGAATCAAGTCCTTGGAGGAGATTATTATAGAGTTGGGACATGATCCCAAGGATCCTAAGGGCATTCAGGTCTTGATAAAAAAGAAAGAGGAAGACATAGCAGCCCTCAGAAGACAACTCAAGCTGCCAGCTACAATACATCCTGAAACTACAGAGGTGGCACAACAAAAAGAAGAGGAGGATGTGGTTACTCTGCTCATGAGGATGCATAAAAGATTGATAGAAATTGAGAGTTGGCCTCTCAGCCATCACAAATAGCTATAACTATTGAGATTGCACCTCCTACAGTCACCACAACAGTTCCTCCTACTGATCCAACATCAATAGCAGGTACCTCAAGTTCCGCACCAGTTTCAACAACAACTGCAGCAGCAGTA